>OY992876.1:220469322-220506197 GCA_963921405.1 Cepaea hortensis | reverse complement strand
CGAGAGATATTTATATACTTCTGCAACAGACATCAAGGGAATCTCAGGGGGAATATTTCTAGAGCACTTCCCTTCACAGAATGATGACAGTGAACTTAAATTACATACTGAGTCTGGTATTGAAGACTTTAGATTCTCTATTTCTGATTGAAAGAAGTAACTGAAATCCTCGCATGTTATAGAGTTTGGTATTGCTGACTCTGAAGAGTGTTTCTTTTTGGTTAGCGAGTTAATAGCCTTCCATATATTTGTATTATTTGATTTATCTACAATCAAATTTTTGAAATGATCTTTCTTTATCCTACGAATTTCATATTTAACTTTATTTCTTAGTCTGCGGTAATTGATAAAATCTTTATATTTGTGTGCTGTATCTCGTTCTCTCATGATTTCGAGAACTTCGCTAGTGACCCACGGGGACTTATGTTGATTCTTGACTCGAACTTCTTTGACTGGCACATGTTTATCAAATACATTGTAGACTGTCTTTGTCCAGGTAGCTAGTGCATCATCCGGATCAGGAAGTTGGTAAACATGTTCAAGGGCTGCATTTTTTAAGTCGTCTAAAAATAAATTTTGGTTGAGAGCTTTAAAGTTTCTAAATTTGATGCTTAAATGTTTATTTTTAGGAGTTTTGAACCCAATTTTCGACCATGTACAACATATTGGGTAATGGTCACTAACTGCACTAACAGGAACAGAACATTCGGTAATATTAACTGGACAAGTAACATATATATGATAATTATAGTTGAGGAGGTGTCTGTAACTCTTGTGGGACGATTTATTAGTTGTTTGAAATTGTAAGATAGAATGATATCTTCCCATGTCTGGTTGGATTTAGTAATATCTATTTTAAAGTCACCTAATATCATGACTTCTCTACCTTCTGTAAACACTCTATCCATCATTGTAGTGAAACAGTCATACCAACTATACCCAGCACAGGGATTTCGATATAGGTATCCAATGAGAAACGGTTGCTGGCTGACTGGCTTCACCTCTAACCAAACACATTCTATCTCTTCTATCTCGAGATCACTTCTACGGGAACAGTTGAGAGAATTTGAAATGTATACAGCAATACCTGTCTCTAACTTTTGATGTGCGTCTCTTCGAATTACTTTAAACCCCTTAAGAGAGATTTCAGAGTCGGTTATTTTGTCGTTGAGACGACTTTCTGTGATTCCAAACACATGGAACTGTTTGCACAGTATTACTGAAAGCTCAGGTAATTTATTGAGCAAATGATAGATGTTGAGATGGCCTATATGTAGACCATCTTTGTTGAGCCACTGATCGTGATTGGCGAACATTACACAATGAAAAGATGATGTCGCTTGTGGTAGAACAATTTCAGAGGTTTTGAAACTTTATTTAGTGGTAGTTACGACTATTAGAGGGGATAGGAAAATGTCTGTGATGGAGTGACATCATTAAAGCTTGTTGCAGGGCTGCAGGATTGTATTGCATTAGCTGTTGAAGCTGACAATTCCACTGATAAGAGTATGGATTACCGTCCAACTAGGGACCACTGCTATGAGAGCTACTGGAAGTGCCTACATTGGAAGCAGGCATCGGGGGCACCGCAACATTGTTTATCGGTGTCCCCTTTGACATGCTAGGTGGAGACTGTTTTATGGGCAAGGGAGGAAACAATGCACCATAGTTAGCAACATTGGGATTGGAGCCTGGGTCGCTATTTACAGCCTTGTATTCCTGGGGAATAGGCAAGGGTGGTGTGGGCAGAGGTTGAGTGTTTTCTTAACACTGAGAGATGGCTACAGCCGGAGGTGAAGATCGGTTTACTCCTGTAACTGAAACTGGTTCTAATTGTTGTGTACGTTTAGGATATTTTATGTTCTTCGCTAGTATGCTAGTTCCTAGGTTTGAACAATGTAGTTGATCCTTATATAGTTTTTTCTTGGGAGCCCCAGACGGCGATGTGAAATACGGGGTATTATTAATGAAAGTATTGTTAGTTTCTTGACAAAATTTATGTAGAGTCAGATTGCCAGCATCGGCAGTGCGGCGCTGGAATCCATAACATGGCAGTATGATTGATGAAAAGAAAATAGATGCTTTAGGAAATTTCTTGCGCAACAACACCTCCAATGTAGCGAGTTGTGAGGTGCTTATGATGTGATTGTTCATAATATTGTTGACACCGATATGGACTGTTGTTCTTCTAATTCTATCATTCACCTTGAATTTCCGCAGTGTAGAGGTCAGTCTGTCAATGTCAGCTCCTGGTAGCGGGTAGATCGAGGTAGTTTCGCTGTCAGAAGATGACATGCGGTCACTATAGATTCCCTTGAGCAGAGAGTCTCCAATGACGACATGAGTTGCACTGTCATCCATTGTTATTTCACGCTGTTGACGCGCCCGTTTGATTTCTTGCCACTGATCGCTGTCATCTTTCATGCGTTCTTGTTTATTATAGTCGTTGCTTGTTTGGGCTGGTTGTTGATGCTCAGTAGTGGTAGTGGCTGAGCTCTTTAACTTCTCGTCTGCTGCTGGAGAGTCTACACTTGAGGCCTGGGACCTATTGCTGACACGCACATCAATGGGGTAGATGGATGGTGCACGTTCTACAGGTTTAGTAGTGTTGCAGCCTGTGGAAACTAACGGCATGTCATTTTGCGACGAACATCCACTGGTCATACACACCTCTGCAGCATTATGAATACTTCCTGTTTGTGCACTTTTGTCAAATGACTGTGCACTCTTTAGTTTTAAGGCATGGAATGTTGTTTTAAAGGTGTCCTTCTCTTCTTTAAGGAGGCGGATTTCTTTTTGAAGGCGAGCGTTTTCTTCTTTAAACACGGCAATGATATTAGTTGTGTTGTTGGAAATAAAGTCTTTTAGCCTGTCCTCCAAAGCCTGGATGAGTTCACGACAGGCGTTGTGGTTGTGTGGTTCGGCTGAGGAAAGAGTGACTAAAGATGATGTGTTAGTCTCATAAGATTGGGCTACTGAACTGTGATGTTCGACCAGCTTGAGCTTGGGATCAGTGTCTGCAGATTCACTAGACTACACGTGTGAAGTTGGCGTTGAAGAAATCCGACGTTTGGGTGGCGTGCTCGTCAAACTTTTCCCCGTCTTGTCTTTGTTTGTATTTTCATGGCGCTGGGATAAAGTAGAGTTCCGTAAGTTGGACGCCATATTAGTAATGTATGAGGCTTCAACAGGCCGGGAGTACACACAAGTTCGCCGCCTTTCGGTAACGCGTGCTTGGCGACTAACCACGCGCTAGTCCCACATGGTTAAATCACACGTTGACGTTAATCGATAATTGGTAGGTTTCAAAACTGAACGTTATTACATTACATTTCACAAAGAAATCAGCATTTCACTAACTAATAGTCACATAAACTTAATATATTAATTAGTATTAGATCCAGTTTTTAGAAAAAACACAATGAAATACATAGCATCTCGATTGAAATAGGCACAACTTTGTTAAATTATATAAACATTGGGAGAGCTTGTGAAATCACGTCCGCTGGTAGCCGGAAACCGGATCAATAAGACACTAGAACAGACACTAATACAGACACTAGAAGATACACTAGAAGAGACACTAAGATAGACATTAGGACAGGCACTATAACAAAAATTAGAACAGACACTGGAGCAGACACTAGAACAGGTACTAAGACAGACACTTGAACAAACACTAGGACAGCCACTAGAACAGACACTAGAACAGACACTAAGACAGACACTAGAAGATACACTATAACAGACACTAGACGATACACTTGAACAGACACTAAGACAGCCACTAGAACAGACACTAGAACAGACACTAGAACAGACACTAGACCAGGCACTAGAAGAGACACTAAGACAGACACTAGAACAGACACTAGAAGATACACTTGAACAGACACTAAGACAGCCACTAGAACAGACACTAGAACAGACACTAGAACAGACACTAGAACAGACACTAGACCAGGCACTAGAAGAGACACTAAGACAGACACTAGAACAGACACTAGAAGATACACTTGAACAGACACTAAGACAGACACTAGAAGATACACTTGAACAGACACTAAGACAGACACTAGGACAGGCACTATAACAAACACTAGATGAGACACTAACACACACACTATAACAGACACTAGCCTGTGGAATAGCTGGAACAGTCACTAGAACAGAACAAAAACTAGTCTGTAAACTACCAACTCTGTTTTCATTATGTCCTAGTATTAATGGTGAGCGGATGCGAGGATTGGCTTGACCCTCACGTTTGGGCGATGGACTGATGCAACATGACCCAGGCATGTCAGTGCCTGTTTGCAATCATGTGCGTGGTGTGGTAAGACAAATGTTTCATCGTGGCCTCGGGGTGACTGATTTTGCAAGGAATGATTGGGAAAACTCCCCGACACTCAGTAATAAGCGGAAAGGCCAGACGGACATATGGTCAGACTGCAACTAGTAAAAATAGTATTGGGACTCTTCTATGGCTGTTGAAAATCAGGGAAACGTGTGCAGGAGTGTTCCTCGTGCTAAAATAGCGGTTCTCGACTCTGATCAGCTCCAACTCAGGCATCAAAGTATGGCCTATATATGACATAAATAGAGCATGTTCAATATATAATAATCAATATTTCTCTTTTTTACAGTTATTTGGACAAATATTACAAAGAATCAGAAACTGAGCAGACCACAGAAAGTAGCTTGGGTGACAACAATTCTGTGACTGGAAATGCTGAGAAGAAATAACAATTATACGATCGATACATTCAACAAACAATAATGACAAGTTAGTGATCAAACACACCAATAGCCACTGAAACAAAAATTTCAAATGTAATGAAAAACATAATACTATAAATTAATAATATTTATATAAGAAATAAGATGGTCATTTCCCTAAATTGATATTTCATTGTAATGTATTAGTAGTCTTTTACGCGATCTCAAAATTTATTTAAGCTTAACATTGAAATATGACACAACAAGTTTTGAATCATCCACAAACAAAAAGAAACATTCCAACTTGTCAATAAACAGAAACGTATGACAATCCTGTTTTATTGTTGCTTATTCTAACGTCATCATCGTCATTATCATCATCATCATCATCATCATCATCTTCATCATCATCATCATCATCATCACCATCATCATCATCATCATCATCAGCAGCATCATCACCATCATCATCTTAACCATCTGAATGATAACATAATTTATCACTCTGTAAGGGGGCTGAGTGGTCTCGAGGTATGGTGTCCGCCTCGAGTGCTGGAAGTGCCGGGTTCAGGCCCCGGTGAGGACCGGGATTTATTTAAAAAATCCACGTGGACTTCCAGTAATTTCCCCTGGTCTCTGGGTAGTGAGATCGGACGCCCGTGTGTATTGTTGTGCACGTAAAAAATCCCCTTGGCAGTTGGAAATCGAAAAAGAGTAGCCTAACGGCGCTGCCCGGGCAAAATTTCGAGTTAAAAATCTACCCAAAGTATTTCAGGATCCTCGCCGTTGCTACGGAGTTCGTGCATTGAGCTGAGTTTCTCCAGACTCAGGTTTGAGTTAGGAGGAAAACGGAGCACTTATGGGGTAAACCCGTGTGCCGTGATGTTGATCCAACGACTAAACTAAACTAAACTAAATATTAACATAATTAGCCAGTTTATGGCTTGGTTTCTGATTGGGTAATAACAAACAAAGATACACATGTGGAACGACAGGGCTTGTCTCTGCTGTCTACCACACAAACGTGGAACACCAGGGCTTGTCTCTCCTGTCTAACGAACAAACGTCGAACACCAAGCCTGGGTTCTCATGTCTAACAATCAAATATGGAGAATCAGGGCTCGTTTCTCCTGTCTTCTTCTTCTTTTCGTTCATCCGGAGTGTTTTTTCCCAGATGTGATTGCGGTGTGTCTGTTATGCGCCCTTGGGCCGAAACCCGTAGGCCAACACATCCGACTACAGCGTGCATTTTTGACCAGGTAGCATTCCTGGGAGACTCACTTTTGTGGTGCCATCTACAATCCAGCTGGCCAAGGTTGAACGGTCGAAGACAACGGTCATCCCTCAAAGGAAGGCAGGGACAGTCCATAGCATTTTCCGCCATCCAAGGTTGCTACCATAGTTGCAGGGTCGACACATAGAGCCCTGAATCTGGGCTCACCGAGGGAATAGTCACGTCCTGCTCATGGCTGCTTTAAATCCTCACTTCAATATATTGGTCATTTCGTTTGCCCCGGGCCATTTCCGCACAAACCAGACAAGTTTGCAGAGGGTATCCACTCAGCGAGTTTTCGGACATGTGCTTGTCGTTGCGCCCGTCAGATCTGTTCCAGGCACGACAGACATTCGGAAAACTACTTAGTCAGAGCTGTTCCGAACAAGAGCGGCATTCGGAAACTAGGTAGTCAGAGCTGTTCCTAGCACGAGAGACATTCGTACGAGACATTTCTTTCGGACGTAATTGCGTAGTGTCAATTTTTAGTTTGCCACCCGTAGGACGACACTTCCGACTTCCGGCGGGCATTTTTTAATGAGGTTAGCCTTCCTCTGGTTTCGAGGCACGTTAGACTGTTGTGATGTCGCCAACATCTCAGCTGGTCAAGAGAGAACGATGAACGACATCGCGGTCGGCCCTCAAGGGAAGGCACGGGCAGACCATGGGCATTCGCTCGCTATCCTAGGAGGCTTCCATAATTGCAGAGCCGGCACATATTGCTCTGAGACTGGGCTCACCCGAGGAGTTGCCACGTCCTGCTCATGGCTGCTTTAGTTCCTCACTTCCATGTGTTGGGCAACTCATTTGCCACTGATCGCTCAAGCACACACCAGGAACGGTCAGACTGCGAGCGACATCCACTCGGTAAGCTTTTGCTTTTGACTTCGGACCACGCAATAGGTTCGCTCGCCGTGCGTTCCATTTTGCGTCATTGAGACGTTCTTCCAATTTTGTCTACAATCTCTATGAGTTAGATACAGACAGGTTTCGTAACCATTTCCTTCGACTGCGGCACTTTTCTGACTTTTTTGACTCGCTCACGAGGTAGGCTACATGTGCCGCCGGCTCAGCACCTTACCTTCGTGCAGCAGTGAATGAGAAACGGCCTGGCCCTCTCATCCGGGAATCTCTCATATCCCCCAGCTGAGAGCCTTCAAACTTGTATCAGACCTGAGCATGTAGCTTGCTCAGTATCCCGCCTTTAATTTTCGAAAGGTGGGTATCCGCCCGGCTCTCAGATCCGAGGGTTTGAGGCGTTCAGCCACAGCCCTCGACAGGGAGCCTTAAGTGTTTTGTCCGGACCAAGAACTTCTACCTTCGTGCACCTGATTTAAATGTTTGACTGTTATCCTCAGTCTACCTGCAGAGCAGCAGGTTGTGTCTCTCTTAGTCTGGTCCCTATCCCATGAGCTGTCCGATATGTAGTTTTTCATCCATCGGCAAGCACATGGGGTCGATGAGACACGCAAGCTCCCCCACCACGGCAAGGTGGAGACACATCGGTGGAGTTTCTCCTGTCTAAGAAACAAACGTGACACACCATGTCTGGTCTCTCCTGTCTAACAAACAAACGTGAAAGGCCAGGGCTGGTCTCTCATGTCTAACAAACAAAGTGGAACATCAGGGCATGTCCCTCAAGTATAACACACGCACGTAGACCACCAGGGCTGGTCTCTCCTTCTAAAACACGCACGCAGAACACCATGGCTTGTCTCTACTGGCTAAAAAACAAACGTGGAGCACCATGGCTGGTCTCTCCAGTCTAACAAAAAAAAATGAAACACCATGCCTGGTCTCTCCTGTCAAACACACAAACCTGGAGCACCAGGGCTGGTCTATAATTTCTTACAGACACAAATGGAGCATCAGGGATGGTGTCTCACCTGTCTAACAAACAAAAGAGGAACACCAGGACTGGACTCTCCTATATAACAAACAAGCGTAGAACACAAGGGCTTGTCTCTCCCATCTAACAAACAAACATGGAGCACCATAGCAGGTCTCTCCTGTCTAAGAAACAAACGTGGAACATCAGGACTGGTCTTTCCTGTCTAACAAACAAACATGGAGCATCATGGCAGTCTCTCCTGCTTGAGAAACAAACGCGGAACACCAGGGTTTGGTCTCTCCTGTGGAACAAACAAACATGGAGCACCAGGGCTGGTCTCTCCTGTCTAAGAAATAAACGTGGAGCACCAGGCCTGGTATCTCCTGACTAACAAACAAATGTGCAACACCAGGGCAGGTCTCTCCTGTCTTACAGACAAACGTAGAACACCATCTTGTGTCTCTCCAGTGTAACACACAACATTGAATATGTTGACTGGTATTTTCTTCTAACACACGCACGCGGTACACCAAGGCTGGCCTCTACTGACTAACGAACAAACGTGAAACGCTAGGGCTGGTCTCTCCTGTCTAACAAACATTTATGGAACACCGGGGCTGTTCTCTCCTGTCTAACATACAAACGTGGAACACCAAGGCTTGTATCTCCTGTCTAATACACAAACGTGGAACACGAGGACTGGTCTCTCCAGTCTAACACTCGCACGTGAAACATTAGGGCTGGTCTCTCCTGTCTAACGCACAAACGTAGAACACTATCTTTTGTCTTTCCAGTCTAACACACAACTTGGAGTACCATGACTGGTCTCTACTTCTAACGCACGCACGCGAAACACCAAGGCTGGTCCCTCCTGTCTAACAAAAAAAAAAACACGTGGAATACTAGGGCTGGTCTCTCCTTTTTAACAAACAAACGTGGATCACCAACACTGGTCTCTCTTGTCTGACAAACAAACATGGAGCACCATGGCTGGTCTCTTATGTCTAACCAAAAAATAACAGAACGTTTAACACAAGGGCTAGTCTCTCCTGCCTAACAAACAACATTGAAACACCAGAGCTTGTCTCTCCTGTCTAACACACAAACGCGGAACACCATGGCTTGCCTCTCTTGTCTAACAAACTAACGTGGAACACAAGGGCTGGTCTCTCCTGTCTAACACACAAGCGTGGAGCACAATGGCTGGTCTCTCCTTCTAACACACGCTCGTGCAACACCAGGGCTGATCTATCCTGCCTAAAAAGACACGTGGAACACCAGGACTGGTTTTGCCTGTCTAACACTCAAACGTGGAACGTCATTGCTGGTCTCTCCTGTCTAACAAACAAACATGGAGCATCATGGTAGGTCTCTATTGTCTAACAAACAAACGTGGAACACCAGAGATTGTCTCGCCTGTATAACAAACAAACATAGAGCACAATTATTGTCTATCCTGTCTAACAAACAAACATCGAGCACCAGGCCTGGGATCTCCAGGCTAACAATCAAATGTGCATCATCAGGGTGGTCTTTCCTGCCCAACAGACAAACGTAAAACACCAGCTTTTGTCTCTTCAGTCTAATACACAACGTTGAGCAGTACGACTGGTCTCCCCTTCTAACACATGCACGCGAAACACCAAGGCTGGTCTCCTGTCAAACAAAAACAAGTGAAACACCAGGGCTGGTCTCTCTTATCTAACACACAAACTTGAAATTCATGGTTGGTCTCTAATGTCTAAGAAACAAACGTGGAACACAAGGGCTCGTCTCTCCTGTCTGACTAACATACAATGAGCACAAACAAACAAATATGGAGCACCATGGCTGGTGTCCCATGTCCAACAAACATACGTGGAATACGAGGGCTGGTCTCTCCTGTTTAACAAAGAAACGTGAAAGAAAATTGCTGGTTTCTCCTGGCTAACCCACAATCGTGGAACACCAGAAATGGTCTATAATTTCTAACACACACAAATTGAGCACTAGGGATGGTCTCTCCTGTCTAGCAAACAAAAGAGTAACGCCAGTACTGGTCTCTCCTGTCTAACACACAAACGTAGAACACTAGGGCTGGTCTCTCATGTCTAACACACGCACGGGGAACACCAGAGCTGATCTCTCTAGTCTATCAAACAAATGTGGAACACCACGGCTAGTCCCCCATGTCTAACACACAAATGTGCAACACCATGGCTTGTCTATCCTGTCTAACACACAAACGGGGAGCACTATGGCTGTTCTCTCCTTCTAACACACTCACGTGATACACCAAGGCTGGTCTCTATTGTCTAACAAACAAACATAGAGCACCAGGGCTGGTCTCTCCTGCCTAACAAACAAATGTGGAACACCAGTTTTGTTCTCTCCTGTCTAACACACAATTATGCTACACACGGGCTTGTCTCTCCTGTCTAACACACAAACGTGGAGCACCGTGGCTGGTCTCTCCTTCCAACACACGCACATGGAACACCAGGGTTGGTCTCTCCTGTCTAACAAACAAACGTGGAACACAAGGACTGGTACGTATTTCTAACACACACAAATGGAGCCCTAGGGATGGTCTCTCCTGTCGAGCAAATAAAAGAGGCCCACCAAGGCTTCTAACACACTCACGTGATACACCAAGGCTGGTCTCTATTGTCTAACAAACAAACATAGAGCACCAGGGCTGGTCTCTCCTGCCTAACAAACAAATGTGGAACACCAGTTCTGTTCTCTCCTGTCTAACACACAATTATGCTACACACGGGCTTGTCTCTCCTGTCTAACACACAAACGTGGAGCACCGTGGCTGGTCTCTCCTTCCAACACACGCACATGGAACACCAGGGTTGGTCTCTCCTGTCTAACAAACAAACGTGGAACACAAGGACTGGTACGTATTTCTAACACACACAAATGGAGCACTAGGGATGGTCTCTCCTGTCGAGCAAATAAAAGAGGCCCACCAAGGCTGGTCTCTCTTACCTCACACACAAACATGGAAAACCGGGGCAAGTCTCTCCTGTCTAACACACAAACGTGGACCACTAGGGCTGGTCTCTTGTATGATATTTTTTATAGAATACTAGCTGACCCGGCCCGGCTTCGCCCAGTTCCTTGTGGGGAGCATCTCATTTAATTCATATAAGTAGTCATATAAGTTCTCGTTCCCGTTACCGACTATCTGTCTGTGTGTCTGTCTGTCTGTCTGTCTGTCTGACCCAGCCCGGCCTCGCCCAGCTACTGGTGTGGAGCATCTCACTTAATTCATATAAGTATTCATATAAGCTCCCGTTCCCGTTCCCGACTATCTATCTGTCTGTCTGTCTGTCTGTCTGTCTGTCTGCCTGTCTGTCTGACCCGGCCTGTCTGACCCGGCTTCGCCCAGACCCTGATGGGGAGCATCTCATTTAATTCATATAAGTAGTCATATAAGTTCCCGTTCCCGAATGTCTGTCTGTCTGTCTGTCTGTCTGTCTGTCTGTCTGTCTGTCTGTCTGTCTGTCTGTCTGTCTGTCTGTCTGTCTGTCTGTCTGTCTGTCTGTCCCTCCCTCCCTCTCTGTCTGTCTGTCTGTCTGTCTGTCTGTCTGTCTGTCTGTCTGCCTGTCTGTGTCAAGGTCTCACATCCGAGGTTCCGACGCGTTGTCTGTACCAACGCCAGACAACATAACAACACGCAACCCTGAGTGATGTTAAACACTGCAGAGAGAACGCGGCGTCTTCGACGACGCCCGGATAAGCAGCCAAGCACAGCAATTGAGCGAAGCTTAAACGACCGCTGGTCAGCAGTACACCCCGTGAACCTTGCAGGGGTCACACTAGCTGACGTGAGCGCCGACTGGCGTGTAGCGTGTAGAACGCCAGAACTGGCAGACGGGTTTAGGTGTTTGAATGGACAGGTCGCATGGGTATGCGAGGAGTGTTTTAATCTGCATTGAGAGCTAGCCTGTACGACAGTGGGAGACTGATTCGAACGCTTGAATAGTTTGACTTGTAAGTGAGATGTTTATTGCTTGCATGTATTATTATGTATTGTAGTGATATTGTTCATGCCGTAATGATTGCTATGGATTTTCATTGCGCGATGTTTGTGCGATAATAAATGCAGCGCGTAAATAAAGCTTGTGAATAATACTTTCGGATATTCACTTCGTGTGATTTGATAGTTTGATATTGCTTCACACTTGCCAGAAAACGAGCTACTTATCTTGCTCTACGCAAGACACTGACAAGTGCGAACGTGGTGGCTTTCGTCCGGGTTTTGAACCAAATGCGAACTTGTAAATTTTGTGTCCGAGTTTGAAGCGAATGTGAACATGCCGATAGAAGTGCGCAAGTCATAGATTAAGTTAAAGTAACGATTAAATAGAGTTTATTTAATTAAATTATAAGTGTGAAGATATTATTTGAAGCCAACCGAGGCGTCTTCAGACTTATCACTAAATTCAACAAATTGTGTACCTAAAATCCAAAATGGCGGCCGTGCCCTTGAATGTCATTGAGTAGGGTTAGTGTGAGCGTGAAAGTTGTTGATTGTGGTAACGACTAACAATAATACTTGACAGCATACAAACCTTTACAGACTTCAATGACATTACACACACCATACATTTACAAACGTTCTAATTTCGTTTAGTTTAAAAAGTACAGGGTTTTTGTGGCAACTTTACATGAGTCTGGTGAACTTCACAAATTGTTTGTGCGTCAACCCGAAAGACGTTCCAGTGTGATTTCGAGCACCACTGAACAGCACATTACCCAAGGATTACTTGAGTATACATTTTTTTTCATCTCTCTTTATACTTTCGTTAGTCTGGCTTTAGACATTAACTGTGCTATAAATATTTGTAACTTACTAACATCATAAGTAATTTTGTTTATATTTATTCCATCATACCTATTGTTCATCATGTCTTCTTTAAACGATATAATTGAAATGGGTTTAAAAATGAATATGTCTGGTGAGGGATTGAGAACATGGAGTGAAAGTAAATATGCAGAATATCTTGTGAAACAAGAGCAGATTATTGAGCGGAATGAAAGAGCTGCCGAAAGGGCGTTGAAAATGAAAGAGGCAGACTCAGAAGCTGCTTTAAAGCTTCAACAAGCACAATCAGACGCTGCTCTGAAACAGTCAGAAGCTGCAGTGAGGCAAGCTGAGATCTTAGCCCAAAGTAAGAGAGAAGAGCAAGAAACACAACTAAAAATTGAACAGCTAAAAGCTGAATGTTCTAAAGATAAAGTGAATAGAGAAACAGACAAAGATCAACCTCATAAAAAGTACCAAGGTCTGATCAGAAGTTACAACACAGGTGATTGCATAGCAGCATTCACCCAAAATTTTGAATTTGTTATGGATCATTACAACATTCCAAAACCTGAATGGGGGATAGTATATGTAAGAAGTCTTTCTGGGGAACCTCTTAAAGTCATAGAGTCGATCCCAAATGACCTGAAAGAAGATTATCTTTACATTAAATCTAAAATTATGTCACATTTTCTACTGGATGAATCAGGTTATAGAGAACAGTTTATGAAGTTGTCTCCTAAGCCAACACACACGTTCTCTGATTACATCTCAGAAATTCAAAATATTTTTTCTAAATGGCTGTCAGCAGCCAAAGTAAATGGAATTTATGACAAATTAGTTGATCTTTTGTTGAGAGATAAGATTATCGCATTTCTCCCACCCCCCTTTTCTAAATTTTTGTTGGAATGTCAGTGTGAAAGTGTTCAACAGATTGAAAGTCGTGGCTCTGGTTATTTTGCAGCCAATAAGCATTGTTTCTCTAGTAGTCTGACCAGCACAGACTTTGTAGCAGCAGCTACATAAGGCAAATATCAGGCAGGGTCAAATACCAAACAAAGACCTTATAAACAAGCTGCAGAGAAATTGTATCAGTGCAAATATTGCGATTATAAACACAATGAGAATGATATGTGCGACCAACACCCTGGGTACACTACGTACTTGCAGAATTACATTTCTAAGCAAGATAAAGAAAGGAAGAACTACAGAAAAGTTACCAAATGTTATCTTTGTAAAGCTTATGGTCACTGGCGTAAAGATTGTAAAGACAAGTCAATGACCAAAAAGGCTAATGCAGCCATGTTTGACAGTTCTTCGTCAGAAGATGAAAGTGTACAAGATCACCCAGTAAACTCAGCACATTCCATTGAGGTGTTCCATCAGGAAAAATGTAACATTTGTGATCAATTTCATGAGGATGGCGTGTTAACATGCGGCCATTCTATACCTGTTACCAGTGAGGAGGCCAATTCTGTAGTAAACTCCAAAGGTAAACTAAACATCCACCAGGGGTATGTTAATGGTAGAGCTGCCACAGTTTTACGTGATAGCGGGAGTACTCTCATTGGTGTAAAGAGAGATTATATTTTACCATCACAATATAGTGGTAAATATGTCACATGCAGGACATTCTCAGGGAACATAGAGAAATATCCACTTGCATGGGCATATATAACTACACCATTCCTTACAGGAAAGGTTAAATGCGCAGCATTAACCAATCCTTGCTGCGATATTATCATTGGAAACCTTCCTGAAGTGAATGACATACCACATGACAGCAGTACATCAACTGTCAGTTGTAATATTGATACTACCATTTCACCTTCATCACCAATCACCATTCATGATTTATTACCACCTGTAATTGAATGTACAAATACCAACCTGGCTACGCCTGAACATACATGTAATTGTGTGAATGTAACATCAATGTGTGATGAGAATGATCGTTGTAATGTAGTAAATGCAGTAACTAGATCTACTGCACAGATGCAAGATCGAATCGATCAGACAGAGGCTTTACAACGAGTAAGTCCAGTTTATAACATCTCAAAAAGCCGATTGGTCTCTGCAAAATTATTTTAAACTTGTAGGCCAAAAGCCAAGAGTAGCAAAGAATGCTCAATGGTACTTTGCTCTGAAGAACGGAATTCTAACACGGTACTACACCAAAGGTTCCAGCACTATAGAACAAACAGTGCTACCGTTAGAAAACCGCAAGCAAGCATTGAATATAGCTCATGACATACCCTTTGCAGGACACATGGCGTATGCTAAAACTAGAGCAAGGTTACTTACTCAATTTTATTGGCCAAAGTTTTGCAACGACACCAAACAGTATTGCAGATCGTGTGACATCTGTCAAAAGCTTGTCAAAAAGGGTAAACACCCACAAGCTGAATTGCAAGTTACTGATTTGGCTAGTAGACCGTTTGAAAAGATCTCGGTCGATATAGTTGGTCCTCTGAACCATATAACATCTAAAGGTAATAGGTACATTGTAACACTCATTGATCTATGTACTCGTTGGCCAGAAGCGATTCCAATGAAGAACATAACTTCCAAAGACATCATGGAAGTGTTCTTTCATATTTTTGCGAGGGTAGGATTCCCTGATACCATCCTTTCAGATCGGGGTAGCCAGTTTATTTCCTCGGCTACACAAGCCTTTACCAAAATGTTGGGTGTTAAACAATGCTTCAACAGTCCATACCACCCACATTCGACCGGTATAGTGGAAAAGATTAATGGCGATATGAAACATATGCTCTCTAAGGTAACCCAAGAACATCCTGAAGATTGGGATACTTATCTGCCTGCAATTTTTTTTTTGCATATAGGGAAGTGCCCCATTCCAGCACTGGGTTCTCACCATTCGAAATGTTATATGGTGCACAACCACGCGGCCCATTATCTCTGTATGAATCTATGTTGACTGAAAGTACAACTTTGTCTATACCCATTTCACCATATGAACATGTAACATCATTGCGTGATAGAATTATGAAATCATGTATATTAGCTAAAGAAGCTCTCCAAAAATCAGGAGCTATTTACCGACAATATGCTAATAGAGGAAATAGAACTATTACACTGACGCCAGGACAGGACGTTCTTCTTCTTTTGCCAAGTGATAGACATCTCCTAACTGACTCATGGCAAGGACCGTTCAAAGTGTACGACAAATTTCGACGGTAGATTACGAGATTGCAGTTAGGGACAAACATAAAATTTTCCACATTAACATGCTCAAACCATATCACCACAGGCAAGACGAACAAGTAGAGACTGCAGCAAGCACCTCCATAGTGGACCAGACGGACGACAACGACACTGACGAGATACCGACACCAGTTCTTGACACGACGACCAACTTACAGGACATTAAGGTAAATCCTAAACTGACGCAGACACAGACTGACAGTTGCAGACAACTGATACAAGAATACAGGACGATCTTTTCTGACAGCACAAGACAGACAGATTTAGTGCAACACCAAATCATCTTGACATCTGACGTTCCTATTAAGTGTAGACCATATTCCATCCCTATACACTATAAAGAAAAACTTCATCAAGAAATCATTGATTTAGAAGCAAATCAAATCATTCGACGTTCACAATCTCATTTCTGTTCACCAATAGTTTTAGTACGCAAAAAGGACAACACTATTAGACTTTGTGTGGACTATCGTAAACTCAACAGCATTACACAGTTGGATTTAGAACCGATGAGCAACTGTGAAGACATCTTGACTGAACTATCTGACTCACGTTATTTTACTAAACTTGACATGACAAAAGGCTACTGGCAGATAGCTGTACATCCTGATAGTATACATCTGACTGCATTTGCCACACCGTGGGGTTTATACGAATGGTGTTAACTACCTTTCGGATTAGTCAATGCACCAGCTACCTTCGTCAGAATGGCAAGAATTCTTTTGACAGACATTGCTAACATCATTTGGTACATGGACGACATTTGCATACACACAAAGGACATGACAGAGCACATAACAACACTACAGCAGACATTTGACAGGATTAGACATCATGGACTGACTGTAAAACCTTCCAAAGTTGATATAGCCTTTCAGGAAATTTCATTTTTGGGCCATAAGATCTCAAATGGTTTTATATCAACTTACGATAACATCATGTCCAGAATTTTGAAATTGTCCCTTCCGACAACTAAGAAACAGTTGCGAAGTGTGTTAGGTCTTTTAAATTATTATAGACAGTTTATTCCTCATTTTGCTGAATTGACCAAATGTTTCACAGATCTACTAACAAATAAACACCCCAATGTGATTGTAAACAGTGAATGTTTAAGGCCAGCATTTACGAAAATTCTTTCATATTTTTCTAAATCCCCTATTCTGAAATTGCCAAATTTGAATATTACTTTTAGATTAAGATGTGATGCGAGCTCCGTAGCCATTGGAGGTGTGCTTCTCCAAGAACACGACCAAATCTTGTACCCAGTATACTACGTCTCTCGAAAACTGAACACCAGCGAACGAAATTACAGTACACCGGAACTCGAGGCTCTTGCCATGGTATTTTGGGTACGTAAACTTTCTAGATTTTTGTTAGGTAAACATTTCATTATTGAAACAGATAATAGTCCGCTGACAATTGTTACCAGAGGAACGCCAAGTAACAGCAAGGTGGCAAGATGGTCCCTTCTTCTGCAGGACTATAGCTATGAGATTAACCCTATAAAGGGTTCACAAAACTGTCTTGCATATCTCTTGTCGAGATGTCCATACGACGAACCTACTACCCAGTCAACACCAGAGCACAGTGCAGAGGTTGTATAAAACTGCAACGTAGATAGTGCTCAGTACCACAGCCAATTGTGACAATGTGTCAGTAACGCTGTGTACACCATTGTGATGGGAAAGATTGTATCTCCCAATATATATAACTTATGTACATATTGCGATTCTTATTATTATCATGCGAATGAATGCGTGTATAATTGTGAGATATGTGAAAGAATGGAATCCGTATTATGTAAACCAATGTGTTGTATAACTGTGAGATATGAGAAAGAATGTAATTATTATTGTAAATACATAAATATTGTAACAACCGGACACTACAGAGAAGTGTCACTGGACAACACTACAAGATCTAGGAATTTACCAAGCCACTACAACGTGAGGTAATCCTGAAGGTATCCAGACCGAGTTGTCCAAGACGTTTTAACAAGGTACGAAAGATGACTGCGACAGTACAATCCGAGCAGAAGGCGGAAGAGACGATCCAACAGCTGATAGTAACAACTACTACTCCGTTTATATAAGATCCATCCAGAACGGACCAACGTTGTATGAATGACACCACAACACATGTAATAGTACAGCTGTATACTTCCGATTTTTTGCATATTAAGTTAAAAGTTATCAGACTACGCTAAAAAGTCTATAAATGTATAACAATTGTATTAAAATGTGATTTAAAATATTTCCATATACGGAATTGTATATGTCGATTTTTATAAGATGTAATCTCAGCATCGTAACTTGATTGCTTCTTTACAAACGTGACTTTTTGTGCACATTTGTCAATAAGTATTAAATTATGACACTAAGAAATAAATTTGCAATTGTAATTTATGTCTTGTAAACAACGATAAATTATTGTTCCTAAATTTTTTGTATAATAACCAGGGGACATTACTCTAAATTGTTGGTGATATGTAAATATGTATTGTAACCATTAACATGTGTGCTTGATAAATAACATGTCAATGTAACGTCGTTTAGATATGGACAGTATAGTGCCAAAACTGTTGACCTTCATTAGAAACTCTAAACAGAGGTCTGATGATGGAGCTATCTCAGAGGGAGATGCTCACGGATTAAACTGATTATTTTAGTATTTTTGTTCTTGGTTGTGAGGTAGGGGCCAGTTTAGCCGATACCTACCGGACTAGCTGTGTCACAGCGAGGTAATGCCCATGAAATAGATTGTACTTGACTGTTGTACTTCATAGTGCAACATAATTGGTGTATACATATTGTTTACTATTCACCTGTATATATTTATTATAATTGTTAAGGTATAATGTTCGACTTTGACATGTTTAATAACACCTAGATATATATTGTACATGAAAGGAAATCCTTCCATGAAAAAGGGGTGTGGAGAGTGTCAAGGTCTCACATCCGAGGTTGCGACGCGTTGTCTGTACCAACGCCAGACAACATAACAACACGCAACCCTGAGTGATGTTAAACACTGCAGAGAGAACGCGGCGTCTTTGACGACGCCCGGATAAGCAGCCAAGCACAGCAATTGAGCGAAGCTTAAACGACCGCTGGGCAGCAGCACACCCCGTGAACCTTGAAGGGGTCACACTAGCTGACGTGAGCGCCGACTGGCGTGTAGCGTGTAGAACGCCAGAACTGGCAGACGGGTTTAGGTGTTTGAATGGACAGGTCGCATGGGTATGCGAGGAGTGTTTGAATCTGCATTGAGAGCTAGCCTGTACGACAGTGGGAGACTGATTCGAACGCTTGAATAGTTTGACTTGCAAGTGAGATGTTTATTGCTTGCATGTATTATTATGTATTGTAGTGATATTGTTCATGCCGTAATGATTGCTATGGATTTTCATTGCGCGATGTTTGTGCGATAATAAATGCAGCGCGTAAATAAAGCTTGTGAATAATACTTTCGGATATTCACTTCGTGTGATTTGATAGTTTGATATTGCTTCACACTTGCCAGAAAACGAGCTACTTATCTTGCTCTACGCAAGACTCTGACAGTCTGTCTAATCATTTATTGGTTGCAGTTAGAACAACCTTAGATAAACGAAGACCAACTTACAAAAAGCATTAGAAAGAGCACTTGAAAGATCTTTACATCTTCCCCAACAATTAACTTCGGTAAATGGAGCGGCACAGGAGCAGCAGCAGCAGAAGACGAAAAAGAAGGAGTAGGAGCTGGGAGGAGGAAGAGTGAGGTGGAGGAGGGAGGAGGAGGAGGGATGAAGAGATAGGCGGAGAGAGTAGGAGGAGGGAAGACGAGGGAGGAGGAAGGAGGAGGAGTAGGGAGAAATAGGAGGGAGGAGGAGGGATTAGGAGGAGGAGAGAGGACGAGGAGGGAGGAGGAGGGAGGAGGAGGGAGGAGGAAGGAGGAAGAAGGAGGAGGATGAGGAGGGAGGAGGGAGAAGGATGAGGAGGGAGGAGGACTGGAGGAGGAGGGGGAGGAGGAGTAGGGAGGAGGAGGAAGAGGGAGGAGGAGGGAGGAGGAAGAGGGAGGAGAAAGGAGAAGAAGGAGGAGGGAGAAGGAGGGAGGAGAAGAACGCAGGAGGAGGGGGAGGAGGAGGGAGGAGGAGAGGGAGGAGGAGGGAGATGGAGGAGGAGGAGGGAGGAGGAGGGAGGAGGAGGAGGGAGGAGGAGGAGGGAGGAGTAGGGAGGCGGAGGGGGAGGGATAAGAAGGAGGGAGGAGGAAGAGGGAGAAGGAGGAGGGAGAAGGAGGAGGGAGGAGAAGGAGGGGGGAGGAGGGAGGATGAGGAGGGAGGAGGAGGAAGAGGGAGGAGGAGGGATGTGGAGGGAGGAGGAGGGAGGAGGTAGAGGGAGGAGGAGGAGGAAGGAGGAGGAGGGAGGAGGAGAGAGGATGAGGAGGGAGGAGGAGAAGGGAGGAGGAGGGATGAGGAGGAAGGGAGGAGGAAGGGAGGAGGAGAGGGAGGAGGAGGGGGAGGAGGTAGGAGGAGGAGGTAGGAAGAGGGAGGAGAAGGGGGAGGAGGGAGGAGGAGGGATGAGGGGGAGGACGTAGGAGGAGGAGGGAGGAGGAGGGAGTAGGAGGAAAGAGGAGGAGAAGGGAGGATGAAGGAAAAGGAGTATTTAGGAGGAGAGAGGTGGGCAAGAAGGTAGGAGGAGGAAGAGGGAAGAGGAGGGAGGAGGAGGAAGGAGTAGGAGGAAGGAGGAGGAAGAGGGAGGAGGAGGGAGGAGGAGGAGAAAGAGGGAGGAGGAGGATGGAGGAGAGAGAGGGAGGAGGGGGAAGGAAAGAGGAAGAGGGTAGGAGGAGGAGGGGAGAGGAGGAGGAAGAGGATATAACGCATATGCCTGTAGATAACTGCAGCGAAAAGGTGGGTCTGTCTATCTATCTGACCCGGCGTGGCTTCGCCCAGCTCCTGGCGGGTAGAGTCTCATTAAATTCATACAACAAAAAAAAGTAACTTAAAAGAATGTCCTTCCACACACCATCCATTATTTTTAATGAAAACTGTTTCTACTCACCTACATGACTATAGATAACTTCTTAAGCATAAAAAGATGAGTTACAATCTTATGCATTGTGCATTATTTTTATGAAAACTTTGAAAATGCCTTAAAGATTGTATCATTAGTTATTATACCTCACATGCCGGT
This sequence comes from Cepaea hortensis, assembly GCA_963921405.1. NCBI lineage: Eukaryota > Metazoa > Mollusca > Gastropoda > Stylommatophora > Helicidae > Cepaea > Cepaea hortensis. The sequence continues at coordinate 220,485,180 of OY992876.1, read as the reverse complement.
ACATAACTATAGACAAAGAGTTGATAAATCTTTGAAAACGATGCAACAATATGACTATAAGATATACAGAAAAGATATTAAAAGTTATGCCCCTTGAAATAACTGTTACAGAGTTAAGTCCCCTTGCTATATAGAAATTATAATGAAAAATAAAAAATTAAATAATATTAAGTAAGCAGCCGATTTCACACTAAAAAATATATCACAGTTGGCAGCGCGGGAATGAGAGGAAGACGTGTAGAAAATTTCATCTCAATCGGATGGACCGTTCGCGAACGCATAAAGGACATACATACATACATACATACAGACGGAGATTCCCTTTTATATATAAGATATGAAAATTGTGCCTAGGGAGTTAGAGTGCTTGGATTCAAGATATATGAAAAGCGTTCGAGTCCTCTTCCTTTAACGTATTCTCCAGGAAAAGTAGGCTAAGGCTATATTTTTCATAAGGATGGGACTAGGCAGAAGTAGAAACCAGTCAAATTCACAATAATAAGACTAATCTCCTAGAGAAGATATTGAGAGTCATGTCAGTTACCATAGCCTTCAAGGAAATAAGATCCTCTATCAGAATTATTGGGCTATGTGCGTTCGACCTCTCACATGAACTATCACTCTTTAAATAAACAGTGACATATATCACTACAATAACATTACTTTGTAAATACCTTCACAAGACAGTAAGAACAACTCCTGATTCTAACTATAGCTTTTAATGTAGAGTTCATAGTGGGTTATGGGAACTCTAAAATCTCTGCATTCCTAAGACCTACAAAAACATGATAACAAAATAAACCATCATCAGTGAAGTACACTCTTTGCATAAACAGACCCATCAACCAATTTCCAACCAAGAAAATCAATACCAATATCTGGAATGGTTTTAACTCCAGAATAACCACCTATAGTGGATACAGTAATCTATGTTCATCACATCAAACATAGTACATCTACACGACTAATCATTCACTAACTATGAAAAAGTAGTCCATTCAACTGGTACATGGTTGTTGCTTGGATCATTCTCCTAACTACTCCTGTGATATGTCAATCCTGTAAATCTGGAAAAAGGTACTAACATCCCACACTGGGCTTAATAAACAAACTGTACCTAAGCTCCATGATCCGAACATAATAAGACGTTACTACACGGTCTCTTCTATAACGTTTTCCATCGCTGATGAGGGGATGGGTTCATCCCATTCGTGATGGACCATACACCCGGATATATCACTGTCTATAGTTCCTCTGGTTGAATAATATATATGAAATGGGGATGCTGGACTATCATGGTGTAATCCAATTGCGTGTGGAACATAGCAGACAGACGTAGACTCTGTCCAAGAATGTTCCCGCTATATATTTACACGATGATGATGATGTCGGCAGGGTTCCTCTTGGCCTCCTTCACTTGTGGATGTCTTGAGAGAAAAGTGAGTCTGAATCAAAATGGTAATTCTACCAAGCGGCCGTTTAGCCTTCATGCTATCAGCTTGTGAAGCCAGGACTATGTAAATGCTTTCTGTAATTGCTGGTTGAAGGTATTCGGGCGGCAAATCCAATTCTTGCGTGGGTAATACTCTTCGTTGTCTGCAAAGGTAAAATACAAACATGTCTTGGACGACATGGCTAAAATTAAGATTGCCGTCACTGGTTCCAGATATAGGGCTGGGTCTTGCAACCGCATACAGGAATTTGAGAGATACCAGTCCGAAAGATCCTGCAGACGAAAGTAGTCGTAAATGATCCACTATACTGTACTAAGCTCTTTTCTTAAGCTGCACAGCACACGTAATCTCTTCCAGAGACAATTAGTGATATATAAGAGAGCCGCTGCCGTTACCACATCAATTGTGTCATTTGCTTGACCAAATGCTATTCCATCTAACTGACCTTACAAAATGTCACGATAAGACACGACGACCAAGACAAGACAAAGACACCACAAAATATAAACACTCTCACATTACATGGGAAACCACCCAAACATATGAGAGAACATATAAGCTATCTCTAAAATAATACAGGACTCATCCACTGGATATTTATCCACCATCTACAAATCTCCGTAACTTTTAGAAGGAGGGGGTTTAACCTCAGTTCAAAAATTTTATTCTTGTATCAAGCAACACTGCAAGATTTAACTGAACATAAAAATTGATTGCTTAGGCATCCCCACAAATGAGCTTTGCTAACATGACATACAGATGCGAAAAGTTATCTGAAGATATAGGGTGTCCACCTCTCGTCCCCTATAAGATTATACTCATAGAAAAACATCACAACAACTCCTCTGCATATTCATGAAACAGATTACAACATGATTCACACACTTTGTAAAAGTACAGCAGGTATGAATCAACAAAATGCACCCTTAAGTACACAAGAGTTCATTAAATGTCTAGTAAAGACAGTTCTCTAAACTAGAGAATATTAGTTCAAATATGAAGATATAGTGAACAGATTTTCTGCATTCAAAATGCAGATTATATTGAGATACTCGTTCACCAATTATAAACTAGCAATCATAGCAAGATAACAAGGTAAGCATAGGAACCTGTAGGAGTGGTATAGACATGATCTCTCTGCAGAATCGAACTTCAGGCTATCTACTCAAGAAGTAATTTGTCAGTTAATTCGTGTACTCTATTCTTAAATGATACAGATATTAACATTCAAATTGCCATATGTCGCGGAAATTCGTGGAGTTGTCGATCGATGAAAGACTGTCTCGCCATTCGTCTACGGGCAGCCGCCATCCTTTGATGTTGGAGACAGACTGTCCTGATGAAAGTCGGCAGGATCGTTTGTTGTGGGGAAAAGATTCTCCAGAACACAGGCCGGCAAGTCTTTTTGGAGTACCGGGAACAATTCCCCAGATTAAAGCGGGACAGTCGGCGGGTTGTGGACAGAAATCCAGAAGACCCTCAAGATAATGATATGGGGTTAAAAGAATGTGGGTGTTGATTCCCCTCACCCAAGGGACGACACTTATTACTGGGGGCTTGTCCGGCATCTCTCGACACGGAATGGTGATATCATATTAATGAGGATCCAGCTAGGGTGAATGTGGATAGGAGTTAAGATACATATCATACCTGTTCACACTTCACAAGTCTACATAGGTCTTTGGTCCTAATTCTACTCTTGTCAAAGAGATATTGTTTTGTGTTGTGCTTTGTGGTGTTAAATATATAGATAAATTTTAAATAGTGAATATCTTTATATTGTTTGGAGAAATTTACACTCAATCTGCTGACTCACCTCTCTGAAATATGGCCACTCCTAAACTAGATATGCAGAACTAAGGGCAAGGGGGAAGGAATGTGCTTGTCGGGTTCTGCACTAACAGAGTACGTACAGGAGGTGGAGACAGATTTTCGTCAAGCAGAAAGGGAAGATCGGAAGGCCGAGATGGAATTAAGGAAGATGGAGTTAGAGACTAAAAGAGTGGAAGCTGAGCAAGCCACTAACAAGTTAGAACTTGAAGCTGAGCAAGCAGTTAGGAAACTTGAAGCTGAGCAAGCTGCTAGGAAACTTGAAGCTTAACAAGCTGCTAAGTATCTTGAAGCGGAGCAAGCTGCTAAGAGATTGGAAGCTAAACAAGAAGCTCAGAAAAGGGAGCATGAGTACCGAATGTGGGAACTCGAGCTTAAGAGGCAATCTAGTGGGGAAACTGAGGGAGCAGTGGGAGGTTCCTCTCTCCCTGGCCCAACCCCAATTGGTGGACATAGTTACCATGCTATGAAGTTTCCTTTGGCTGTCTATGAAGAAGACAAAGAGAAAATCGACCAGTACTTACAACGCTTCGAGGCAATGTCTGTTGCTAAGGGTCTGGATCGTGACAAATGGTGTCTTAAGTTGTCCCAGGGATTACGCAGCACAGGTTACGAGGTTTACTCGCGCCTGCCGTCAGGACACGAGAACAATTACGACGAATTGAAAACGGCTCTGCTGAAACGCTTCGAAGTTACGTCACATACCTACCGGAAAAAATTCCGAGGAGCAAAACGAGAACCGGGAGAGTTGTTTGTCGCCTACAGTCTGCGTCTGAAATACTATCTCCATAAGTGGATGGGTTTGACTGGGTTCGCGCATGACTATGAGAGTCTGGAAGAGCTCATGATAGTCGACCAGATGCGAAAGCAAATGTCGAAACCTCTCGGGACCTTCTTGGGAGAACAAGGTGCGGAAAGTATCGACATCGTGGCGAAATTGGCAGAACGGTTCGTCGAGGTACATGGGGAGGCTGGAGAAAACCATTCCACAAACACCAAAGGTCAGGAGAAACATGACCGGAAGAAATCCAAAAGCACGGAATCTAAGAAAGGAGAACCTTATGTTAAAATTTCAGCAGAGAGTTTGGAGAAGACAAAGAAGGGAAGCAAGAGCACCTCGAACTCTTCACCAAAACAACAGTAGACGGAGAAGTGGTGTTCGATTTGTAAGTCGCCCTCTCACAATACGAGGGACCGCAAATTTAAGGCTAAGAGCCCTCACTTCGCGGCGTGTCAAGTGGCTCCAAAGGAGGTTGCCACCGAAAATGTTGAGGTTGACAAAGAAGCTCTCAACCAGGAGAGCTCACCGAAGTCCGGCACGACAAAATCTAGGACAGGAAAATGGTGCAAACACTGCAGGTCGAACACGCATAATGCTAAAGAGTGCAGGTGTAAGTCATGAGACTCACATTTCGTCGTGTGCCCAGTGGAACCCAAGGTGGAGTCCACCGAACAGGTCGAGGCCAAGGAAGAGACTCCAGACCAGGATAAGCCACCTGTAGTGGAATTGATAGAGGTTAACGGCCGACAAGTTGAGTGTCTATATGACACTGGCCTGGACGGGGAGGCCGTGATTTCTGTTGATCTGGTACACGCAGAACAATTAACAGGTGAGACCATGGAGATACAGCCTGCACAGAAGAGTGCTGTGGCCATGAAGTTGCCAATCGCCAAAGTGGAGATTCGGTCAAGATACGTCACCGGCACAATCAAGGCCACTGTATTGATCCGTAATTCTTGGTTGCCGGTATATCTTTCTGGGAATGCCCAGGGAGCCAATCCATATGGGAGCAATTCAGACTCGCTCTCATACGAGAACTTATTTGGCAGAAGCAATTGTCACTAACCCACTGCCGGGGGAGTTGCGAACTGCCCAGAGTGAGGATGCAACCTTACGTCCTTGCTACAAGAAGCTGCAGAGAAGTGCTGATCCAACAAAACGGGGGCAGTAATACATGAAGAATAGGATACTCTACAGGACAGCCGGAAGAGGAGACAACTTACACGGTCAGTTGGTGGTCCCGAAGGCCTACCGTTCCCAAATTCTTCATATGGGGCATACCATCTCATTTAGTGGGCATATTGGTATTGCCGCCACCATGCAGAGAATTTCCTGCCATTACTATTGACCGGGAATGACCGGTGATGTGCTTCGGTATGTGAAGTCATACCCTGAGTACCAGAGGGTGACACCGAAACACTGGACAGCGCCGGTGGTCTTGGGTGAAATGCCCATCATGAACTCTCCTTTCGAGAGGGTAGTCATCGACATCGTGGGTCCACTTCCTAGGACTAGGAAGAGGAACATGTACATACTCACGATGGCGGATTGCTGTACAATGTGAGGTGAAGCCATACCATTTACAACAATTGACTCGAAACGAGTGGTTGACGCACTGATGGAGGCCTTTACCAGATTAGGCTTCCCTAATCAGATTCTGACCGTCAATGGGTCCTAGTTTTGTGGGAAACTCATGGAGAAGGTATTTAGGGTGTTCCACTCTAACCATATTCACACCAGCCCTTACCACCCTCAAGCCAATGGACGAGTGGAGCGTTTCAATGGCACGTTGATGACAATGCTCAGGAAACTGGCACAGGAAAAACCTGATAGGTGGGATGAATATATCCCAGCAGCACTTTTCGCCTATCAGGAAGTGCCTCATCGCTCAACAGGACTATCACCCGCTACTTTGCTGTTTGGTCGTCCAATCAAAGGACCATTGGAAGCCATGTTGAGGAGTTGGACTGAGGAGGGGACGTCAGAAGAAGTGATCTCCTCTTATAAATACGTGGAGGAACTGAAAGAAAAACTTCACACGGGCTGGACTCTGGCAACTCAGAACTTGCGAAAGGCCAGAAAAAGACATGCGGCTTACTACAACCGTAGGTCTAAAGACAGATCTCTAGAGGTGAGAGACAAAGTCTTGTTGCTACTCCCAACGGGAACCAACAAACTGGAGATAGGTTGGCAAGGACCATTTCCCGTGGAAAGGGTGGTATCCAGAACCAACTATCCGATCCGGATCCGGGGAAAGTCGAAGATTTTCCATATTAATCTCCTGCGGAAGTTCGAGGAGAGACCCGGAGACAAAGCAGCCCACCTCATGGCAATGGCAGTCGCAATGGAGACTGAAACGGGAACCAACGTGGGCAGGGAATATCCACTGGTACACCAGGAAACTTATAGGGATGTGCAGGTGAACCTTGATCTGACTCCCCAGGAGAGGGAAAAATTTACCCAGGTTCTCGAGTCTCATAAGCAGATACTGACTGATAAACCAGGACGAACGATGTTTTGTGGAGTTCGAGATGACCTTGACCACACAAGAGCCTGTTCGCCAAACGGTTTACCCAGTGCAATTCTCTAAAGAAATGGCCCTGTGGGAGGAAATACAGAAACTGCTGAAGGATGACGTGATTGCGCCATCCACATTCCTATACAATGCGGGGGTGGTTTTGTTACGCAAACCAAGTGAAGAACACCGGTTGTGTATATACTATCGACTCATGAACTGTCACACTCAATTTCAGGTGGAACCTTTGCCGAATCCAACTCAGTTATTCGCTAGGCTCCACAAGGCTAGATACTTCTCAAAAGTGGATCTGAGTCGGGGGTATTATCAGATCCCGGTCAAACCAGAGGTCCGAACCCTGCTGGCTTTCAGTACCCCCAGTGGACACTACGAATTCAAGGTCATGCCTTTTCGACTCGGCAATGCACCTAGTGTGTTTACTCGCATGATGAGGACCTTATCCGTCCATTGTCTCGTTCATGGATGATATACTAATTGCCAGTGACAGCTTGGATGACCATTTGCAATCCTGGGAGAGTTTTCAATAGGCTCAGGGAAGCAGGGCTTACCGCTCGCCCAACCAAGTGCATGATTGGTTACCAGACTCTGGAATTTCTGGGTCACACCATCACTCCAGGACAAATTGTCCCGGAGGAAACGAACCTAGAAAAGATCAGACGTGCTCCAAGGCCAAAAACGAAGAAGGATGTGCGATCCTTTCTCTCGTTGTGTGGGTTTTACCAAAAATTCATCCCACATTTCACTGAACTGGGAGCTCCATTAACGGAAACCTTGAAAAAGGGATCCCAGGATCCAATCGTATGGACACCCGAGCTGAAGGAATCCTTGGTCAGCAAACCTGTTTTACAGCTCCCCGACCTTTCCAAGACATTTGAATTGAGAACGGATGCGAGTGGGATTGGAATTGGGGCAGCCTTGTTACAGGAAGGAAAAGACGATGCTTCGGTTTTCAAACCAGTGGCATACGCAAGCACAAGCAAGAAACTTCTCCCGGCTGAAAGGAATTATTCGACCGTCCAGAGGGAGTATTTGTCTCTCGTATGGGCCGTGCAAAAATTCCAGCCCTATTTGTATGGAGTTCAGTTTCGGGTCCAGTCGGATCATCAACCCCTGATGTTCCAGGCCACTTCTCAGAAGCTCAACGCCCGTTTGATGCGGTTGTCGTTGCTGCTTCAACCCTACCACTTCACGGTTGAGTATATACCTGGAAAGGAAAATGTTGGAGCTGACTTCCTGTCTAGACACCCAGCTCCTGAAGAAGAGGAATAGATCATCTGGATCGAACCTCCAATGAGAAAGAGTTGTTGCGGACTACTATCTTAAGAGGCGGCCTATGTCGCGGAAATTCTTGGAGTTGTCGATCGATGAAAGACTGTCGCGCCAATCGTCTACAGGCAACCGCCATCCTTTAATGTTGGAGACAGACTGTCCTGATGAAAGTCGGCAAGATCTTTTGTTGTGGGGAAAAGATTCTTCAGATCACAGGCCGGCAAGACTTTTTTGAGTACCGGGAACAATTCGCCTCGGGACAGCCGGCGGGTTGTTTACATCGAGTCGGAAAAGGAGATAAAAAAAAATAGCTTCTCGACGCCTAGTGTATAGTCAGATTTGTGACGTCATTCAGACACAGTATTAAAACAGTCTGGATAAACAACTTTGGCGGCAGTCGACCAAATGTTGTGAGGCAACAAGGACGTGTGTGATGTTCCTGGTTTGATTATGGAGAGAGACTGCAGTTTCTTATCTTGATTTACATCGGCGAACATTTATCCATTGTGTGATTTAGTAGTCTCGATTTCAAACAGGAATAAATATATGGTATTTAATTAAATAGACCCAAATTAGATGTTTCTTAGGAATCGAGTGTAGTAATGTGCGTTGTGAGGACGTATTATAGGAGCGTCGGCAGCAGTAGGCTATCGCGTTGCTTAAATAGCTAGTGTGAGATATCAATTAACTGAGTGAGTTAAGAACAATGTAGTGGGATGATATTTAGGGAGATTGAGGATGGTTGGGGGGGGGGGGGGATAAAGGAAATGCAAAATTGTAAGATCTCCCAGTAGGGTATCTACTGGTTTTCTGCACTTTTCCTTTAGTCTTTCCTTGTCTTACCATGACTCAGACCGATGTGATGAGCTCCTCTGCCTTATGACAGAGTTTAGTTCTCTGTTATATATCTGAGTGCGGCCGTCGGCCTACACTCACCAAATAAAGGTCGGAATCGGGTTGCTCTCACCAGGTGTGTTCTCTCTTCAACAGGTTCCACTATGTTTTCTAAAAAGCTAGCAGCAAAGTCATAGAAGAAGATTATGGCTCGATCATTAAGGGTAGTTTTTACTCAGCGGGCTTTACACTGGGCCCATAACCCAGAGGGTCTGCAAGAACCTGGCCTCTGTTGAGCAGGAACCGATGATCATCTAAGAGTGATTCCTCAGTGGTAGTTTTCATCATAGTAGAGTGAAGATATTTACAATACCACCAGTAACAGGAACTATAGTAGTTATATATAGAAATTGAAAATTAACATTGTGTTTTCCAAATGGTGAATTTCGGTGAGAAATTACCAACTAACATTTAGTTTCACAGTGACAGTAAACATTTATTTTACTGTACACGGGTTATCAGATCACAGAACTTTTAGTGACATATTAGTTACACTGTGTGTGTAAGATTCATGGTCAGTATTGGACTATATCCACTATTGGTGACCAGGAATCCGGACTATCCAAGAGCCAGTGGAGGAAGTCGACATCTGGCTGGAAAGACGCATCATTTGGTGAGGTCCTTCTGTACTTGATCTATGGTACTGTTGTGTGGCCTGTACTGTGATGAAGCAGACTTTGATCCTGAGCTGTTTGGTCTGATTCTGCATACACTCATGATTATACGATAGACATTCTACACATACACTTTGCACTTACCTGACAGTTTTCTTTATTAAATTAATTTGTCATTTTGTTAGAAGCTAGAGTTGTGTAGTATGTTTTGGAAAAGAATGAGAGGGGGCATGGTCCAGTGGTAAGAGAGAAAGAGAGAGTGATCCAGGGACTGATGGGGTGTTGTGGACAGAAATCCAGAAGATCCTCAAGATAATGATATGGGGTTAAAAGAATGTGGGTGTTGATTCCCCTCACCCCAGGGACGACACTTATTACGACACCATAACATCTTACCCTTAGCCCCAGAAGGCACAGTTAGGTAAAAATCACTCCCTTACTAGCTACATGTTGACTTGATCGGTGTTCAGCTTCAAGTGACGATTTCTGGCCTGGTCTACTAGCCCGCTAACACCTATCTATGTCGAGCTACTGCGATACATTCTATTTGTGTTTTGCCGTACGGCAGTCCTTACCTTATAAGTTAATGGTAAACATACACGCGAAAACTACAATTCTTGGAAACGGCAGCTGGAAACGGGGAGAATTGGAACAATTACGTCACATCTCTCATGTCTAACACACGCACGAGGAACACCAGAGCTGATCGCTCTAGTCTGTCAAACATATGTGGAACACCAGGGCTGGTCTCCCCTGTCTAACACACAAATGTGCAACACCTTGGCTTGTCTATCCTGTCTAACACACACGCACACACACACACACACACACACACACACACACACACACACACACACACACGTGGAGCACCTTGGCTGTTCTCTTCTTCTAACACACGCACGTGGTTCACCAAGTCTGGTCTCTCCTGTATAACAAACAAATATAGATCACCAGGGCTGGTCTCTCCTGCCTAACAAACAAATGCGGAACACCAGGGCTGTTCTCTCCTGTCTAACACACAAATGTGCTACACCATGGCTTGTCTCTCCTGTATAACACACAAACGTGGAGCACCGTGGCTGGTCTCTCCTTCTAACATACGCACATGGAACACAAGCGTTGGTCTCTCCTGTCTAACAAACAAACGTGGAACAAAACCGCTTGTCTCCCCTGTCTAGCAAACAAACGTGGAGCACCAGGGCTGGTCTCTACTGCCTAACAAACAAACATCGAACATGGACCACCAGGCCTGGTCTCTCCTGACTAATGAACAAATGTGCAACACCATGGCTGGTATCTCCTGTCTAACAGTCAAACGTAGAACACCATCTTTTGTCTCTCCGATCAAACACACAATCTGAAGTACCATGACTGATCTCTCCTTCTAACACACCCACGTGGAACACCAAGGCTAGATCTTCCTGTCTAACAAACAAATATGGAGCATCACGGTCGTGTCTCTTGTCTAACGAACAAACGTGGAACACCAGGGCTGGTCTCTCCTGTCTAACAAACAGACTTGGTGACCAGGCCTGGAATCTCCTGACAAACAAACAAATGTGAGACACCAGGGCGGTCTCTCTTGTCTAACAGCAATCGTGGAATATCAGGGCTGGTCTCTCCTATCCAACAAACAATCATGGAGCACCATGGCAGGTCTCTCCTGTCTAACACACGCACGTGTAGCATTAGGGCTTGTCTCTCCTGTCTAACAAACAAATTTGCAACACCATGGCTTGTCTATATGTGGTCAATGAATATGTGGCTGGGGGATGGGTGGTTTGAGGTGTGGATGGGGAGAGGATGTGTGGGTTAGGATGTGTATGGTGGTGGGCGTGGGGTGTGTGGGTTGGTGGGGGAATGTTTGTGGGTGGCGAGTGTGTTTTGGTTGGGGGAACAGGTGAGGGGAGAGTGTGTGGGTGGGGGATGTGCTGAAGGGGGATGGGTCGGTTGGTGGGGTATGTATGTGTCCCTTGGTGTGCGTGTGTGTGGGTAGGTGGGGGTGTGTGTGTGGGTGGGGTGATGTATGGGTAGGTGGGAGATGGGCCTCATAACATGGTAATTTGCTTTGTTTATGTTTACAACATTCATTTCACAATGTTTATTTTTCTTCCTATGTAAATGTATAATGCTCTTGATGAATGAAAGACTAGTGATTGGAAGGGCCGAATGTAAGACGGGCCTGCGCGCCCAATTTGTAACCCTAATAAAGTTGATTTGATTTGATTTGATTTGATTTATCCTGTCTGACACACAAATGTGGAGCACCATGGTTCTTTCTTTCTAACACACGCACGTTGAACACCAGGGCCGGTCTCTCCTGTCTAACAAACAAACGTGGAACACCAAGACTGGTCTCTCCTGTCTAACAATCAAATGTGGTATACCAGGATTTGTCTCTTCTGTCTAACAAACAAACGTGAAAAACGAGGGCTGGTCTATCCTGTCTAACACACACAAGCGGAACACCAAATCTGGTCTCTAGTTTCTAACACACACAAATGGAGCACCAGGGATGGTCTCTCCTGTCTAACACACACACGTTAAACATCAGGGCTGGCCTCTCATTTATAACACACAAACGTGGAACATCAGGGCTGGTCGCTACTGTCTAACAAACAAACGTAAAACACAGTGTCTCCTGTCAACTGGCTAACAAACAAACGAGAACCACCAAAGCTGGTCTCTCTTGGCTAATACCAAACGTGGAACACCATGGCTGACCTCTCCTATCTAACAAACAAACATGGAGCACCATAGCATGTCTCTCTTGTCTAAAATACAAACGTAGAACATCAGGACTTGACTCTCTTGTCTAACAAACAAACATAGATCACCATGGATGGTCTCTACTGTCTAACAAAGAAACACGGAGCACCAGGCCTTGTCTCTCCTGACTAACGAACAAATGTGCAACACAAGGGCTGGTCTCTCCTGTCTAACAGACACACGTAGAACACCATCTTTTGTCTCTCCAGTCTAACACACAACCTGGAGTACCATGACTGGTCTCTACTTCTAATACACGCACGCGGAACACCAAGGCTGATCTCTCTCGTCTAACAAACAAACGTGGAACACCAGGGCTGGTCTCTCCTTCTAAGATACAAACGTGGAATACCAGGGCTGGTCTCTACTATTTAACAAACAAACGTGGATCACCAACACTGGTCTGTCTTGTCTGACAAACAAACATGGAGCACCAAGGCTGGTCTCTTATATCTAACAAAAAAATAATAAAAGAACGTGGAACACAAGGGCTGGTCTCTCATCCCTAACAAAGAAAATAGAAACACCAGGGCTTGTCTCTCCTGTCGAAGACAAACGCGGAACACCATGGCGTGTCTCTCTTGTCTAACAATCAAACGTGGAACACCAGAATTGTTCTCTCCTGACTAACACACACATGTGCAACACCATGGCTTGTCTCTCCTGTCTAATACACTAGCGTGGAGTACAATGGCTGGTCTCTCCTTCTAACACACGCATGTGCAACACCCGGGCTGATTTATCCAGTGTAAAAAAAAAATAAACGTGGAACATCACAGTTTGTCTCGCCTGTCTAACAAACAAACATGGAGCATCATGGCATGTCTCTCCTGTTTATCAAATAAACATGGAACACCAGAGCTTATCACGCCTGTCTAACAAACAAACATAGACCACAGTTACTGGTCTATCCTGTCTAACAAACAAACATCGAGTACCCGGTCTGAGATCTCCTGACTAACAGCTTTTGTCTCTTCAGTCTAGTACACAACGTTGAGCAGTACGGCTGGCCTCTACTTCTAACACACGCACTCGAAACACCAAGGCTGGTCTCTCCTGTCAAACAAACAAACGTGAACACCAGGGCTGGTCTCTCCTGTTTAACAAACAAACGTGGAATTCATGGTTGGTCTCTAATGTCTACAAAACAAACGTGGAACACAAGGGCTCGTCTCTACTGTCTGATAAACATACATGGAGCGCCGAGGCTGGTCTCTCCTGTCTAACAAACATGAAATAAAATGGCTGGTTTCTCCTGTCTAACCCACAAACGTGGAACACCATGACTGGTCTCTAATTTCTAACACACACAAATTGAACACCAGGGATGGTCTCTCTTGTCTAACAAACAAACATGGAGCATCACGGTAGTCTCTCTTGTCTAACAAACAAACGTGGAACACCATGACTGGTCTCTACTGTCTGACAAACATACATGGAGCGCCAAGGCTGGTCTCTCCAGTCTAACACACATGAAATAAAATGGCTGGTTTCTCCTGTCTACCCCACAAACGTGGAACACCATGACGGGTCTCTAATTTCTAAGACACACAAAATGAGCACTAGGGATGGTCTCTTCTGTCTAGCAAATAAAAGAGGAACACCAGGGCTGGTCTCTCTTGTCTCACACACAAACGTGGAGCACCGTAGCTGGTCTCTCCTTCTAACACACGCACATGGAACACCAGGGCTGGTCTCTCTTGTCTCACACACAAACGTGGAGAACCGTGGCTGGTCTCTCCTTCTAACACACGCACATGGAACACCAGGGATGGTCTCTCCTGTCTAACAAACAAATGTGCAATACCTGGGGTTGTCTCTCCTGTCTAACACACAAAGGTGGAGCGCATTGACTGTTCTCTCCTAACATAAACACTTGGAAAATTAGGACTTGTCTCTCTTGTCTAACATTACATTACATTGGCACCTTTCCGTCTTGACAGACGATAGTTTGGTACATTGTGCTTCAAAAAGGCTTAATAACTACGATCCATGGCGGTGGCGAGTGTGGCTGGTAAGGCCAATTCTTGCTGCAAATGTTTGCCCACAGTAGGTGCATGTGAAAACATGGTCATTTCCACCATGTTGCACCATATTACGTCTCTCACGCTCTGTGTGTGCTTTATCTGAAATCATTTTCTCCTTTGTCTTTATTCAATTTCTGATACTTGCCCTCCATGCAACACGTTCAGCGGCGACGTGTTCCCATTGTGCATTATCAATGCCTGTATCAATCATGTCCCGCTTACACACATCTTTGTATCGTAGTAGAGGCCGACCCTGAGATCTCCTACCCGTCTGTAATTCACCAAAAAAGATGTCCTTTGGTATTCTACCATCATCCATCCTCCTAACATGTCCTATCCATCTAAATCTACGAAGACTGAGCATGGAATACACCGTCACACAACCTGATCTTTCCAATACTTCAGTATTTGTGATTTTGTCTTGCCACTTAATACCAAGAATTCTTCGCAGACACCGCATATGAAAGCAGTTTAAACGTTTCTCTTGGCGTGAGTAAGTTGTCCAGGTTTCACTGCCATAAAGAAGAGTACTAAGGACACAGGCTTGGTAGACGAGGACTTTTGTTTTGGCAGTAAGCTTCCTGTTCTCCCAGACTCATTGTGCTAACATGTTCATTGTTGTTTCTGCCTTGCCAATCCTGATGTTGATTTCCTGATCGAGGGATAATTTGCTATTTACCTCTGATCCTAGATATGTAAGATGGTCTACTATCTCCAGTTCGGCGTCGTCAATAAAGATTGATGGTACACCATGTGCACCTTGTGACATAATCTGTGTCGTCTTCTTCTTGTTAATTGTTAAACCAAATTCAGAACAAGCATTGGAGAATGCAGATAGTAGATGTTGTAATTCTTCCTCAGAGTGGGTCGTAATCGCAGCATCATCCGCAAAAAGCAACTCCCTGATTAGTACCCTCCTAATTTTGGTCTTGGCCTTCAATCTCTGAGCATTATAGAGGCCACCATCTGAGCGTGAGTGAATGTATATACAGTCATTCTGATCACGAAAGGCATATTTCAGTAGAAGTGAAAAGTATATCCCAAAGAGGGTGGAAGCTAGTACACAACCTTGCTTAACTCCACTCTTGATTTCAAACTCTTCTGAAGTTGAGCCATCAAACTTGATTATACCCTTCATGCCTGTGTGGAACGATTCCACAATTGGCAGAAGAGTTGGTGGGCAGCCAATCTTCTTTAGTGCTTTGAACAGACCCTCACGACTGACCAAATCGAATGCCTTTGTGAGGTCGATGAAGGCAATAAACAGTGGCTGATTTTGTTCCCGGCATTTTTCTTGCATCTGTCGCAATGAGAATATCATATCAATGGTAGACCGGTTCTGACGGAAGCCGCACTGTGATTCGGGGTAGACTTGATCTCCCAGGACTTGAAGTCTGCGCAGGACAATTATGGCAAATACTTTCCCAACAATACACAGAAGTGAGATACCCCTATAGTTGTTACAGTCGCTCCGATCTCCCTTGTTCTTGTACAGCGTTATGATGTTTGAATCTTTGAAATCCTGTGGGACTTGTCCTTCTCGCCAGCATAGCTCTATTAGCTGGTGGATCTGTAGAGCGAGTGTGTCTTGCCCACTCCTGATTACCTCTATTGGAATCCCATCCTTACCTGGAGCCTTGCCAGATGCAAGCTCATTTATAGCACACTTAACTTCTGTTATAGT
>OY992876.1:220406822-220464322 GCA_963921405.1 Cepaea hortensis | reverse complement strand
TTCTGTGGTGACTTCAACGCTAAAGGCAGAGCATGGGGAAACACTTCCTCCAATACACAAGGGGAGGAGCTCGAGACTGCACTGGAAACCATCGACCTGGTTTGTATTAACAGTGGCTGTGTCACCAGGACAGCAAGCCGTCCAGGCGATGAGGACAGTGCTATTGATCTGGCGCTAGTTTCACCTTCACTCACTACAGTTTGTAGATGGGGTGTCCTAGGACACCATGGCAGCGACCACCACCCGTGCAGCATATTGGTGGAGAAAGGCAGAACAAGGCAGCACAAGCTAAAGGTAAAGACGTTCCAGTATGACAGTACAGGGCAAGATGTGGTGAGTAAAATAAGACATGACAAGCGCAGAACGTTTCAGGGCAGGAAAAAAAGCTGGGAGCAGCCACCGTGGTGGAGTTTCGAGGTGGAGAAGGCTTGGGTGGATAAGCGTAGTGCTGTAAGGAGATGGCAAAATGCCAAGAAGAACAGAGCTGGTCATCCTAGTCCCTGCTTGCACTTAGAAAGAGAGATGCACACAAAAGTAAGCTATTTCAAAAACTGGTCACGGTGGTTAACAGCGAAAAATGGGCAGAGGTGTGTCAAAGAGTAAGCACAGGCAAGTCACTGAAATTGTTCTGGCGACTACATAAAAGCATGAGTGGTGTAGTCAAGAATAAGAGCATTTCAGACTTCCAAGGTGCTGACCTCACCTGGCAGAGGACTGACGAGGACAAGGGCAAAGCCCTCTTTGAACGCTACCTTGAGCAGGGCAACCAGACAGACATGGGAGGCCGAAATCTGGCCAAGGAGGTCACCTCAGACAGATGCAAGGCCCAGAACACTTCGGAGGAAGACACAGTGACAGTGAAAGAAATCAAGGCTGTGCTTCGACGATCAAAAAACAGTGCTCCAGGTCCTGATGGCATACGATACGACGACATAAATAGGTGTACCGACAATGAGCTAGAGAAACTAGCAGACATGTACAACAACAGTATAGGGAGTGCTAGCATCAAGGAGGAATGGTTACACAGCTATCTGATTCCCTTGCCGAAGCCTGACAAAGACCACAAAAAAATTCAGGGATATCGAATTATAACCATGCAGAATACAATAGGCAAGCTGCTGGAGAAGGTAATTGCCAGGAAAATATCAAGCCAACTAGAGAGGCAAGGTGTTTTCCCACCTACCCTGGGTGGGTACCGTCCAAAAAGAGAAACCTCGACCAATGCAGCAGTCTTTGCCCATGATGTCTATGAAGGTTTCCACTCAGGCACTGAAACCGTTGCTGCAGCGATTGATCTTGAGGACGCATACAACAGAGTACCACTGGATTTTTTAATGTTTCAGCTTCTTGAACTAAACGTAAGTCCATTCCTCCTTAGCTGGATCGCTGCAGCCCTCTACCAACGGAAAGTAGTTTTTAGATGTGGCAGTTGGACTTCGGAACCAACAACAATATATCCTGGCCTACCACAGGGATCACCATTATCTCCGGTACTGTTCAACGCCTGCACAGTGAGAATCACCAGCGAGCAGATCACTGGACCTGGCAGGACATTGTCGTATGCCGATGATGTTTTAGTGTATCGTCAGGGTAAGGATAGAGAGGAGGTTGCTGTGGAACTACAAACCGAACTCAATCGCATAAGTACTTGGTGTGATGAAGCTGGGGCAATGGTCAACCCAACAAAGGCAACAGTGACTTTGTTCTCGTTGAATAATCATATTGTCAACAATCCAACACCAACTGTAATGCTGTGTTCAGAGACGGTGGAAAGAACGCAGGCAATGAATTACCTGGGGATACGGTTTGATCGAAGCCTTGCTTATAATGTGCACATAGACCAGGTGATAACAAAGGCCAAGCGGGGTTTGGCAGAGATGCGGGTGATGGCGGCAGCAAACTGTGAGCAGCGCCATCTATGTCTTCTGTACGAGGGGCTGGTCATATCTGTTTTGGAGTATGCAATGGCAATTCCGACTCTCAGCCATAAGCAGATAGAAAGGATGGAAAGGATACAGAATGAAGCTATGCGCATTATTCTTGGATGTAAAAGAGATACAGCATGCAGGGCGATGCGCTATCTTCTTGATTTTCCAACCATTGAAGAGAGAATACAAGTTTGCAGGGCACGCGACTACCTCAGAATTAACGCAAACACACAACATCCACTGCATAGTGAAATTAGGAAGGTGAAGGGCAGCAGGTTAAAAAGAGGACGGTCGTGGATGGGTCAAGCCGAAGACATTCTTCAACAGGTGTGTTCACTTGAGGACTTAGAACCTGGCGAAGAGTGGGTGCAAGTGCCAACAGACTTCTGCACATCCTTTTCAGTTTGCATCCAACTAGATAGAAAATGCAGACAAGAAAATCCGGCTGCTGTGGAGGCTGAAGTACAAGCGTTGATTTTCGAGAATTCGCTAGACGGTGACGCGGTCATCTACACAGATGGGTCGGTCGTCCGACATATGAGAAGCTCATGGGCCTTTACAGCTCGGGCCGGAGGGAGAATTGTGAAGGAGGACTCTGGTGCTTTCACTGAAACCACAAGTAGCCTGACCATGGAAGTCATGGCAGTAAGTAAAGCAATAACATGGCTCGAGACATAGACATTCACTAGGGCTTGTTTCCTTAGCGACTCAATGAACATGATCAAGAGGATAGAGGAGGGGTCGATCCGAAGAGAATGGTTGCTGCCTCTGAAGCGGTGTCGGCTGGCAAAGATTAGTTTCATCTTCGTGCCAGGTCATGCGGGAGTACAAGGAAATGAGCGGGCTGACAAGCTCGCAGGTGAGGCTACTGTGGAGGGCGGACGCGCCATGGACCATGCTGACATTCTGAATGCTCTACGAGAAGTGAGACTTTTGCGAGAACCAAGTGATGACTGTGAATCTACAACAATGGCCAGACTGCGGGAGCAGCAAATTAAAAGAGGGGTGGCCAAACAAGAAGACTACGCAGGAAGCCAAAGAAGATTGATAAACCAACACAGAACTGGCGTCGTTAGCCGCTACACGTTGCGGGATTTGCTGAGGAGGGGATCCGAGCACTTATGGACTGAATGGTTCGATGTGCAACGAGGATGATCTGTCGACTAACTAACTAACTAACTAACTAACTCCTATTGCCTTGGTAAGGCCTTATTGGGGATGTTGACAGGGTCCCCTCCTCTCTGTGAAGTGTTACTTCCCTTTCACTCATATTTGTAACACTTCTGGTCACCAAGAAAAATTGGTTGCTCCAATTTTGTCAAATCTCCAATAAGTTATGACTTTCTAGGTTGGGGATAGAACAACTGTCTTCTTCCTTCACTCACAGTGTTTTATCCTTTCACTTGGCTAATTCAATAGCTTATGTATCAGTATAGTTGGTTCTATAGATATCTTTGGGATTGGTAGTGAACCGGAAACCGTTGTCTTATGACTTTTGTCCTGGCTTCTGTCGTTTGACCCTATGTCTTTTGACTTTCACCTATTGACTTCCGTCTTGACCTGTTCCTCCAATTGCCCGAAATGACAACCCACACACAAGTTGACTCTATTCTGAGTACAACACATGAGCACACAATGTTCATGTTCCCATCAATATCCCCTCCAACTCTATACACACAGCTCTACTGTTCACCTTCTCGCTTCCGCATGTGAAAAGCTATATTCACTGTTACCTTTAGGTTTCTAATAGTTATTGTGTCCCCTGAATTTAGAGTTATTGTTATTTGAGATGAATGGTGTGTGCAACTTTTCTGTGTTTGTTTTCCTTTTTGTTTGCGTGTTTTCTTATAAACTACAGTGTACTTAACTCTTTAACATGTGTATGCGTTAGTGTACTAAATGTGTGTGTGTTCCTTCGAGCGCCGCAAATCGGTTTATTGTGGTTACAAACGTTCATTATTATTATTTGTGACCACAATTCCGCTTTCTGAAGCTCAAAGTACATTCCCTATATACTGTACTAAAGTATGGCTGTAACACACTTATAAAAAACTCAACAACACATTGGTTACACAGATGACACAGACAAGTCAAATAAGAAGTTTGCAGCGGTGGAAAAAAATTTTCCCGCTGTCTTTCTCTCTCGCTCTCTTTCTTTCAATATTTACTACGTTTTTGCATTCTCCCCTCGCATTTATTCTTCTTGCATACATCTTTCATTCACTTTCATACTGTTCTATCACTCAACCATTCTCTCGTCATTAAAATATGTTTCATAGCATCAAATACATAAACATTATATATATATAATAAACGATTGGCTGAATTTTAACAGTAATCACGCCAAATGACTGTGCGTTTTGTTTGCACGCGTCATGTCTGTACATAAATATACAAAGTTATGAGGATGGTTTGTTACCGATCCTGTCATAGTAACTTACTAATAATTTGGTGTGCTGACCTAAATTAGCCTAAAGGGAAATAATCTAATACTACTTTCATTTAAGAAAAATGGGTTAATTACCTTAAAGTATTATTTATGAAAAAGATGGTATTTATTCCTAAATGGTTGGGTTAGTTTGGAAATGATATTTTAGATAAATGGATGTATGAATGGTTATGATTATGTGATAATAAACTAATATAAGATTTAACAATTGTATTTCTATCATTCGTGTTCTAAGAAATGGGTTATTAATTACATGATGGTGATTTCTAACTAACAAATAAGAAAATAAAGTTATCTCATCATCTCATCTCATCATGTTCCTCTTGTACCTTGCGGTGTCGAGGTGAAGTATAAACTTCGTGAGAGTGCCCGGTTATGGGCTTCGTATATCGACATTCCCATGGATTCTGTTATTCCCTCCGTCCAACGTTTACGTGGTCGGCCTCTTCCTCTGTTTCCATCTGGTATAAAGTTATATATGCATTTAAACAATTTGCAGATGAATAATTAATAGAAAAATGAAGTTATAGGTACTGTTAATAAAATAATAATATACACATATCACAGTTACATTTCTATATCTAATTACACTAAATCGACGTCCTCCTCTGCGTTGTGAAGATGCAGCAATACTCTTTGTAGACTATTCTAACATAGTTCATTCCGGCAAAGTCTATTATGCTCTCCTTCAAGGATAGTGTATAAATATAGTTGCCTACTATCTTATGTAGGTTCATAGCCAACACTTGAATGTTATTCTAACTTATGTGTGTGTTAGCGCATGCTATTTCTGCAATTCGGGGTCTAGCCGTTGGTCCACTATATTCTGCGTCTGTTACACTTCTCATAGCACTGTTATATTCACACAGGTTATATATCTGGCGATGATAACGCACTTACGACATGTCTTAATCACCACATACGGCACTGAGTTATGTAACATTACAGTGTCACTGTTTCTGGTGGTGTATGGTCGATCCCTTCCTGCAAATCAGGTATTTGAATGGATGATGGATGACTCAAAATGTCTGCAATCGTATTTAATCTCCCTTTCAAGTGCTGGATAGTAAAATTGTAACTTTGGAGAATCAAAGCCCACCTGTAAATTCTATTGTTGGTAGGATGTCCAGACTGCATCACAGACAACGGAGAGTTATCGGATTGGATTACAAACTGTGCTCCTGCCAAAAATCTATGGAACTTTCTCAAGCAATAGATCAAACTGAGGCCCTCCAATTCTGATGCTGAGTATTTTGATTCAGCAGGAGTAATCTTGCGACTTACGTACATTACGGGGTGGAACGTCCCGTCGTAGAACTGTCCTAGTATTCCAGATATGGATATGGCACTCGCATCTGTGCGTAAGAAATAAGTGAGTTTTGGATTAGGCATACGAAGGATAGGTGGAACGCTGAAATGATGTTTTAATTTTGATAAAGCACTAATTAATACTGCATCTTTTAGAGACAATTTAGCCGAAGCTTTTAAGATGTTAGAAAAAACACTGGTGATTTCCGCCAAATTTGGAATAAATTTACTATAGTAGTTCACCAGACCGAGTAAACTTCGGACCTGTTTCTTGGTCGTTGGCATTGTCAAATTCAGAATCTTAGTGACGATTCTGTCATCAGTTTTCAATTGGCCCCTGCAGATGGTATGACCCAGGAAGTCAATTTGTTCCATGCCCAACTCTACTTTGGACGGCTTCGCTGTGAGCCCAAACAATCGCAACCTGTCGAAGACTTGTCGAAGTTTCAGTAGGTGTGTTGTCCAGTCTTCCGTATGGATGCAAATGTCATCTATATAAGTCGAAATACTGGTCATCCCATGGAGAAGATCCCTAGTTAGACGGACGAAAGTCGCTGGAGCGTTACGAAGGCCGAAAGGAAGAAAGCGCCACTCATATAGTCCAAGAGGAGTGGAGAAAGCTGTTAGATGGATGGAATTTACTTCCATCGGAACTTGCCAATAACCTTTCGTGAGGTCAATCTTGCTAAATATGCGAGATGTAGACATGTCCAAGATTAGATCCTCGCATGATGGAATCGGTTCAGCGTCACTTTTGGTTATCTTGTTTAGGCGGCGATAATCGACGCATAATCGAATAGAAGAGTCCTTTTTGGCGACAAGGACAATAGGGAAAGAATACTCTGACTGAGATTTCTGAATGATTCCGCTCGACTCGAGAGATAGAATCTTTTGTCGAGGTTCGACCTATAGTTTAATGGAATAGAGTAAGGTCGACACTTGATAGGTGTGGTTTCAGTCAGAACGATAGAATGTTCTATTCTATCTGTCTTTCTCGGGATGTCGGAGAAAATGTCTCTGTATTCTGTCACTAGTTCTATGATCTGTCGTCGTTGGTCATCTGTCAGTTTCGTTTCTATCTTTATGCTGTTAATGGTCGCAGTCGCGTCTACAGTAGGAACGGGTAATTCCATCTCGTCTTCGTCTGTCTCGTTCAACACTGTTGTGGTACTAGCTGTGTGTGCTGTTATCTGGCTAAGTGTGTTTGCGTTGTCGCTGTCGTGTGTCGCCCTATCTAGTGAAGTTGTGTTGTGTACGTCTGTCGTCTCATTGCTTGGTGATGGTGCAATATGTTCGTCTGTCTGCTGTTCTTGTCGTGAAAAGTATGGTTTCAGCATGTTGATATGAAATATCTTTAAGTGTCCTTTTATCGATATTTCATAATCCACATCTGATATTTTACGTTCAACGTTGAAAGGCCCTTGCCAAGATGTTAGTAACAAATTACGTTTGTCGGGTAGTAGAAGCAAAACCTTTTGGTTTGGTTCGAGGTGAATAGTTTTCGCACCCTTATTTGCATAATCGCGGTACATCTGACCTTTCCTCTCCAAAGATGTTTTGGCTATTATACACGCTTTCATTATTCTATCGCGTGTTTCGGTTACCATCTCTTATGGTGTTACTGCTGTTGGATTGTCTGGTAAGCTAGTGATTAGCTGATGGTAGATGGTTAGGGGTCCTCGAGGGTTCGCCCCATAAACTAACTCAAAAGGTGAGAAACCCGTACTCGAGTGCGGGATTTCTCTGTGGGCAACTAGCACTGCTGGCAATAGTGTGTCCCAATCCGATGGGTTTTCTGCTGTTACTTTAGCCAGCATGTGTTTGAGATCGCCGTTAATTTTTTCTATGATCCCGTTGCTCATTGGGTGATACGGGGTACAGAAATGCTGTTCTACTCCTAACAATTTGGTTAAGGCTTGCGTAGCAGCCGAAATAAACTGCGTTCCCCGATCTGATAAGATAGATCGTGGGAAGCCAAAGCGAGAAAATATGTGCAAAAATACATTTGCCACATCTTTGGAGGTGATGTATTTTAGTGGAATTGCTTCGATCCACCTGGTACATAGGTCCACGAGAGTCAGTATATAACGGTTTCCTTTGCTTGACACCTGATTCAGGGGTCCAACAATATCGACCGCTACACACTCAAATGGTCTGGTTGCTAATAATGACCGTTGAACTTCGGCCGTCACATGCTTTCCCTTTCGTACAAGATGTTGACAAATAGTACAAGAACGACAGAAAGATTTTATGTCCGAACAGAATTTTGGCCAGTAAAAATGTGATAGAACTCTGGCTCGCGTTTTATCATACTCCAAATGTCCAGCAAACGGTCACTCATGTGCGATTTTAAGCACATTTTGTCGGTATGTTACAGGTAACACCGTCTGCTGAATTTCATGGTTATTATTTGTATAATAACACATGAGAATTCCATTAAATTTTCTAAAGTACCAAGATGCATTCTTAGTCACTTTCGCTCTTTCACCCAAAGGTTTAAAATATGGTGTAATTGTATGGTCGGTGCTTTGTGCCTCGATACATTTCTGTCGAGTAGTGTTGGTATCTGCACCATTTGGTGTTAATAGCTGTAGCATTTCATTTTGTAAGTCAGTATAGTTTGTTTCTGTATCTGACCTTGTTACAGCGTTAGCCATATGTGTATCTTTCCAGGCTCTTATGTCGTCGTCTGTACACTCTTTCAATGCATCTAGGCATCCCAAAATAAGATCCGTACATGGATCTTGGAGGATAGCGCACGTAAATGTGCTGGTAAGGAACGGGGTATTGATATGCGCTTTTGCCAGTGGATATTTCTCGATGGTTCCAGAGAAAGTACGGCATTTGACAAATTCACCCGTATAATCTTCAGGTCTAGCAAGTTCTCTCCTTAACCCCAGTAGAGTGCTTCCGCTATCAACTAAGCATTGGCATGGTTGCCCATTGACCAGTGCATCGTAGAACTTAAGTTTACCTCTGGAGGTACATGCTGCATTAGAATCTTCATTTGAACATGGTATTATATGCCCACATTCCAATTTTCCATCCGCATGAAATTGATGGCATACTTTACATTTCTTAAAGTCTAAAATATCGGTTGCTGATGATACACTCTGACATTCACTCGTTGGCAATACATTCACAAGTTCTGGATCAATGTCACTCTCATCATCTGATGATGTATCGATGAGTGCTGCATTGTTTGCCTTCATTCTCTGTCTCCCAAGACACCTATTGCTAAAGTGGCCATAACTTGAACAAAAATAACATTTTACAGCACGTTTAAAGGATGATCTTCTGCTTTCTTGCTTCTTTAACACTGCTTCTAGATGTGACGGATATGTGGGGTTCTTATCACACATCGAATAAGTTGGATGAAAAAGATTGCAATAATTACATCGAGGTGGTTTCTGATATGGTTTGTCCTTTTTTCGATAATATTTCTGGTTGTAGGATCTATCAGGAACTTTATTTGCAAAAGCTGTAATTTCTGTGTCATGTGATATATTTTTAAATATGTCCCGATTAGATGAAAAATAAGCTGACCCCCGTTTCTCTAATTGTTGAATGGAATCAATATCTGACTGTTGTAAGAACTTTGCAAAAGGGGTAGGAACGGTAGAAATGACTTTGTCCATTACCATCAGCTCTTCTAGTTTTTCATAGCTGTTACCTACTTTAGCCGCTCTAGTCCACTTTTTAAATGTGCTCTGCACGTTAGAAATGTAATCTAAGAAGGTTTCCGTTGCTTTTGGCCTAATCTGTGAGAATTGAATTTGGTACCCAGTAGCGTCCAAAAGAAAATGTTGCATTATCCTATCGTGTATGTATTGATAATTGTTTCTAAGCTCTGTAGGTATGGATTCTATTACTTTTAAAGGCTCCCCACTCAAGTTCCCCATGTAAATCATTGCCCAATCCTCTAACGGTATTTTCTGTGTTTTTAGTTTGAACTCTATGTTTTCAGTCCATACGCTGATTGAATCACCCACACTGTATGGTTTGATAAGGACCTTGTACTTACTAAATTTGTTCTGTTCTTCTTGGCTCTTTTGTTTGCTAGAGGCTATTTGTATGTTAGAATCTACCTCCATTTCCTTCATTTTTAGTTTAGTTTCTGAGTCTACTTGTATCTGCTTTTCTTTGGTGGCATGATCTAAATCTAACTGTTTCTGTATGATAGCTTGATCCGCCTCTAACTTTTTCTGGTCTAATTCTAATGGTTTTTGTTTGGTAGCTTGACCCGACTCTATCTTTTTCTGGTCTAATTCTAATTGTTTTTGTTTGGTAACCTCCTCAATTTCTTTCATTTCTTTCTGATGCTGCCTTTCTAATGCACTTTCATCTCTCTGTCGAGCTGTTTCTTCTTTATACTTTTCATCCGCCCACTTTTCTAATCTATCACCAGTATGGCCCATTGCGATGCCCGCCTGGATACATTCATTTAGTGACGCCATTTTGTGGCGTAATGTTAGTTCACAATGATAATATAATAATATTCATACAATAGTTTATAATAATGTGTTAGTAAGTGTACATCTTTACTGAAAAAGAAGATGCATGATTAAGTTAGAGCATACCAAAATATTCGGAAAATATACTCATCTAATTCTTTGGAAAGTACGGTACAGGGATGTTCCACCGCTATCTTTCACACTTACACACTGGTTTGACTTGATCACACAAGGGCTGCTTCTGGTTAGTAGAGCAGCAAAAATTAGATACCAGCTTAAGTTGTCAATACAAGCTCATATTTCATAATATTTCATCAATTATTTCATATTCCCTTAAATTGTCATTACAATCCCATATTTCATGCGAATGATGAATGAAAATGTGATAGATAGTGATAAATGGTATTAATGGATGAATGATATGATCGTCTGAATAATTGTTAGATGATAAGTGAGATGATTAGTCGTATGGCCGTCGATGTCGTCTTGTCTTCGCTGCTTGACTCTGGCGTAACTTCGTTCTAGGCTGCAGTTCGTCGCTAATCTACTTACTTACTTCGTAGAATGGTGACATTGATGGCTGTATCACATGCAATGAAATGTACACGGTGATTACGATGGTAATGTTCACTGATAATTTTATACATTTCAATTGCTTTTAGTATAACCCACTGTAGCGATTTAATTTGCTTCAATTGTGGTTGACATTTCACAAATTGCTGATCGTAAAGTTTATCAGAACAAAAAATTTATTTATGGCATGTATAGAAACAAATTTGCATTACTTTGAAATATATCACACAGCAATGATGTTGAATCGTGCAATGAAGTGATGTTGGTTCAGACTTTTGTAAAATCAATCGATAGCTAGCGTTCGTTCAGTGGTTTATCATACCACTTGCCTGCTGGCGTTAATTGTTGATTACATGTTACAACAAATGCCTGCTCAGAAGCGTTGCTTCACTGTAATCTGACAGCAATTGTGTTGCTAGCGTTGGTTCACTGTGTTCTGACACCAATTCGGGGTCTAGCCTGTCAGCGACTTGTGCGCTGCAGATTATCAAGACTCCCCTACTTTCGCACTGCACGAAATAACAACTCGTGACATTTGCGAAAGGAATGCAAGTTATTCAGAGCCGACATTTAAATGGCTCTACGAGCGTTGTACTTCATCATCAACATACAACATGAATGCATTGAAATGATGATAGATGATGCTGGTATTTCACAATCTAAATGAACAGCCCTATGTTTGCCTATTGCCTAGAAACTATAGCATTGGTCAAGGATACGTCT
Source organism: Cepaea hortensis (assembly GCA_963921405.1). Classification (NCBI taxonomy): domain Eukaryota; kingdom Metazoa; phylum Mollusca; class Gastropoda; order Stylommatophora; family Helicidae; genus Cepaea; species Cepaea hortensis. Next base: position 220,452,887 of record OY992876.1, on the reverse strand, counting down.
GCTCTCTCTACCGTCTCCAGTCAGTCTGTCCACACGCTACACATTGCGTGGACAAGCACGGACACTCTTCTCCGTGCAGCAGCTATTATTGCCTGCATGGTCTCGCCAGCACGCTGGCCTGTGAGTACGAGTAACCGGATCCTGCACGGTACTCGCAAGGACAAGCTTCCCAATTGCTTGGGGAAAGCCCTCGCTCATTTGTACTCCTCGACCTCTGGTCTGACACAATTGTGTCTCCTTATGAGGCTATTAATAGCGCTCGTGTCTCTCCTGTCTGGTGTCCCCCTACTAGACTAGTGTTAACTCCTATTGCCTTGGTAAGGCCTTATTGGGGATGTTGACAGCTGGGTGTTAACGAGTTGGTATGGGAGCCGGTTGTTCAGAAAGCAATGGCAAACTTCTAAAATTAAACTTGCCAAGACATCAACAGCAGCGTTAAAATGCTGGTGTTGACAGCGATGTCCCGTAAAAAGCATACGCTATATATATATATATATATATATATATATATATATATATATATATATATATATATATATATACAGATACCAGAGTTGGGCTTGGGCTGAGAAGACTCAAGAACCGCTATCATAGCAGTAGAGACATTCTTGTACGTGTTCCCCTTCTTTTCAACAGCCAGCGTTAGTACTACTGGCACCTGTTGTAGTCTGACTATATGACCGTCTGGCCTCTCCCCTGATTGCTGAATGTCGGCCAGTTGTCCTGATCACTCCTTGCAAAATCAACCACCCCAAGGCCACGATAACGCAACTGTCCCGCTATACCAGGCACATTATTGCACAGATTCTTGACACGCCTGCCTCATGGTGCTTCATATCCCTCCTCCTCCTACCCAAAAAGCAAAGAGACCAAGCAAATCCTCATGCCCGCCCAACATTCATACATTAATAGCAAGACATAATAAAAAAGAGAGTGGATGTTCTACAGACTAGTATCTTTCCTAGTGGCTATTCTAGCAGTTCCACAGACTAGTGTCTGGTCTAGACGTCCCACATACGTCGTAGACTATTGTCTGTTGTAGATACTCCACACATTAGAGTCTGTTTTAGACGTCTCTTAGACAGATGTCTGTTCTAGATGTCCCATAGATTAATGTCTATCTAAAGACCAGTTTCTGCCTTACACGATCACAATTCTCGTGAGGGAAAGAACGTTATTCGTTATTACAAATGTTATCCAGTAGTTCTCCAACATTGATATGTTTATAGTACGATTGTGTGTCCTACCCTCCAACATTGATATGTCAATCGTACCATTGTTTGTCTTATCTTCCAACATTGATATGTCAATAGCACCATTGTTTGTCTTACCCTCCAACATTGATATGCCAACAGTATCATTATTTGTCTTATCTTCCAACATTGATATGTAAATCCTACCATTGTTAGTCTAATACAAGAACGTTGATATGTCAATATTACCATTGTTTGTCTTACACACCAACATTGATATGTCAATATTACCAATGTATGACTTATACTCCAACATTGATATCTTAATCGTACCATAGTTTGTCTAACACACCAACATTGATATGTCAATATTACCATTGTTTGTCTTACACACCAACATTGATATGTCAATATTACCAATGTATGACTTATACTCCAACATTGATATCTTAATCGTACCATAGTTTGTCTAACACACCAACATTGATATGTCAATATTACCATTGTTTGTCTTACACACCAACATTGATATGTAAATATTACCAATGTATAACTTATACTCCAATATTGATATGTTAATAGCACCACTGTTTCTCTTACACTCAGACATTGATATGTCAACAGTACCAATGTATCTCTTACCCTCCAACATTGATATGTCAATAGTACCATTGTTTGTCATAGCGTCCAACATTGATATGTTAATAGTACCATTGTTTGTCTTACCCTCCAGCATTGATATGTCAACAGTATTGTTGTCTGACTTACGTTGCGAACTCTCTTCTTGTCCTATTCCCATCACCATCTATATCAATCTGTTCGTAGGCTATGTCACTATCAGCTGAACCGATTACTCCATCGTGATTATGGTCTAGGAAATCGAATACTGTTTGCTCGTGACCTGAATAGGAATACAAACAGAACATAATAATAACTGACTGCAGCAAAGTTAGTGAAACACGTCACATCATAAGTACATGCATATGTATTGTTTGGCGTGCAAAGAAATAGAGGAACACATATAGAAACTAGAGGACACACTAGACATATACATGTAACGCTATAATTACCCAACCGGGATTCGAACCAGTCATCTCGAAACAACGAAAGTGATAGAAATCAAAGATTGTGTGACATAGCAAGAAGACACAGATGCAGGTTTTATGTAATATAATAGTATAAAACAGTATCTCTCGTGCACTTACTTACTCAAGAGGTCGATCTGGTGGTTAATGCACTTACTTAGCAAAGAAGTTGATCTGGCATAGTGGTTAAAGCACTTACTTACCAAAGAAGTCGATCAGACATAGTGTTTAAAGTACTTATGTGATAGCACGAAGATGAGAGATGAGAGAGAGAGAGAGAGAAGAGGAGGAGAGAATAAAGAATTGATAGATAAAGATTGTCCGTCTTCCGGTCGTAGAGATAACCACTGATGTGTGATTACCCTTGGTTTTATCTACCAACCTCACAAGTATACAGGTATGCGGGTCACGAATACAACATTACCCTAAACGACAATAGTACAGGCACTCAAAAGAATAAGCTAACACTGAATCAAGTTTATTTGCTTCTCAAAAGACATTACAAAGTAGACAAAATATCGTGCGAAAACAATTCAAATTATTATGGAAAAATGCTGTCAGGTAACTAGCATCAAGAGAATACCATCAAACTAAGGAATTGCAATTAAACCAATAACTAGTCACATATCAATCAGAGGAATATAATAAGAAAGTACGCCAATCTGACAAGAAAGTATATAAATCTAAGAAGGATGCACACACCCAACTACCACCGTCAAATGACCGCCCACTAGTTTTTTTACCCAGGCAATCGATCAAGCGACAACCTGAAAATTGAACAAAAAGACACCCTTGACTATGTGAACAGCATCATCGGGTGTCATTAACCTGCTACTCACAATCGTCTTCTGCTACGTGTATTTACATCGGGTCAGTGATATTCCATCACTGCCTGGGCGGTAGTACACCATCAACCAGTGTCCCCTGATGCCAACATCAACCCATAACACCCCAAACACTGCACCATGTGTCATAATCAGGTGATATTAATACAATACCCACGCCGACACTGATAGTCTTTCCACAGTGGACAGACACATATAATTCGGCAGTGGAAAAACCCTAACCAACAACTCCTGATCCGCTTGTCCACACCGGCCGGGTTTCCCCGCGCCAGACACATAACACACCAGCTGATAACTGGACGTCACATTTCAACAACTACATCAGGTAACACCCAACAACAACACTTCTGTCCCCGAGGCCGATAACACAATACGCCAGTGACATGTACTAGGGCCATGTCTCATTATCATTGGCGCCATCGTCGTCCTCAATTGCATGTGTATATTCATTCTCAACAACATAAATTCCCCTTGTCATTAATCACAAAACAATCAACACATCATAAACATAGCAATCGATCAATAATAACCTGTATCCCCTAGTGACTCCAACTCCCATAACGTCATCTTCATTGCGTATATCCTAGCCATTATCAATAACAACATAACTTTACATCATTAACAATATCATTGCAGTTTGGTACCCCAACTGTAATTATAAGACAACAAGATGGGACACCGGTACTGCCCACCAATCACATATATGAAATGCCCCTTTACACTGAAACCTCTACAGCCATAATAATCTTCTGAAGTACATAAGTTCGCTCATGATTAACCATCATTATGGGCCGTCAACATCGACTACATAAACCCACACAACTATTAACACAAACCCATGTTGACAACATAGATTAATATCACGCCTAACAACACCCTAGTTATGATAATTGATCAACGTGCATCTTCATCCATCCCTGCAGTATAGTTTGTCGTCTTTATTAGCCAATCTTCTTTAATATGCAGCTCTTGAAGTATGGACGCACGTTTCCTTTTCTCTACCCAAGATATTCCCACAATCCGTCTGTAACGTTTATATCCAAAGGCATTCCTGTCCCCTTCAGCTCACTTAGTGCTCGTCCAGTTGTATCTATTCACCGCTGTCTATTCTCCTATCTCGCCTTATAGTATTAAAGCCATTTAAGCCTTTTACCCCCGATTCTCCATGAAGGTCCGAACCCTCGACTTTTAGGTTGTACTGCTAACCAGTTGTATGCTCTATTTTCTCCGCCGCAGTCTGACCCCGATTCAACTTTACCTGGCCAACAACAATACAAGCACATTCCTAAATCTGCAGGCTTGCTCCAAGCGCTGTCCATTCATCCGCTGTATTCACTTGGCCTCATTGTATGGCTTGACCTAGTGGTCGCGTCTCGTATCTGTCGTGTTTACATTTCTATAAGAAATAAATCGGGGACCTTTGAGGCCGCTAATACCGTTCGCAACTAATCACTCCTATCATGGTTTCGGCGCTCATATCCCTACTTCGTAATTAGCCACTGCGATGTTACGTATCCTTTACCTCCTTATAGAACGTCGTAGTCAGCCCCGCTATCGGTTAATTGTAGTTCGCCAATGCTCCCTGGTTTAGACAGCTATTATAGTTAGCTAGCTAGTCACGGGTCCGTTACAGGAAGTCGCAGTCAAACCTAGCTTTTACTGACTGCTCGTGGTTCTTCGGTAAATTTATCCACGGTAGTTTGCCATTGCTTTCTAAACCTAAGTACCATTACCCGCGCCCGACTACAGACTAACAGATTTCTAATTAAACTTAACCAACTTACGCAAGAGTCCTGTCCAGTGGGTTTCATTTGTCTCTGTCCAATCAATCGCTTGCCGTGGATCCCACTTGACCTCTCCGTCCTATCTGACTTTAGGTCTCCTGCGTGGTCCCGACTACCTCGTCCCCTCTCTGGCTAATGTACGTCGTGTGCGACTTTTAGCCATTCATTACGACCAAAGAGCGGTTCTTTTAGCTAATTAGACGTGGGTCCTTCGTAGCAATCAATATATTGTTTTGGGCGGCACTTTTTCCAACACTTAAGTCCGTCTTTCCCCTGGTCCTTAGGTTTATCTGCCCGACCAGCCTCCTTGGTCTCAACAGCCTTTGAGTATCTGCACTCGGCTGTCTAAAACCTGCTTATCTTATTAGCTGCTTCTCTGTCCCGCGTATATATATATATATATATATATATATATATATATATATATATATATATATATATATATATATATATATATACCGCTTAATTTGGCGGTTCTTCCTGGCATCACGTGACGTCGCTCCTCCTTGTCGTGAAGGGCTACCCAATGAGATTTTAGCTGTACCGCATAATTAATTCTCCTTAATCCGCTTTATTCTAGATCTCTTGACACCACTAGGTTATAGTTTGAGGTTAAGGACCTATTTTTGCCGCCTTTGCCTGTTTTGGGTCATTGGGCGTGTCCGTTCCCATATAGCTAGCCCCATCCGTTGTATTTCTTGCCCATTTGACAGTTCCTATGCTAAGTTTGGCTTCATGTTTCCTGAATTTCTTATTTCACTAACAACGAAAAGTAAACCGGCAGTTAGCGGGCCGTGTCCAAGGCAGCGCCCGGCCACTGACTAATTTTGAACTTATACTGGTCGGTGAACTTTCTGTTTCAAAAATATTCCAGTTAATGTCCTCCGATAAACTTAGGCGGTATGTGAAAAGCCATTTTCCAAACCGTCTCACTTACTTACCCAGGAGGTCGATCTGGTCGTTACATCACTTACTTACCCAAGAGGTCGATCTGGTACAGTGGTTAATGCACATACTTACCCAAGAGGTCGATCTGGTCGTTAAAGTACTTACTTACCCAAGAGGTCGATCTGGTTGTTAAAGCAATCACTTACCCAAGAGGTCGATCTGGTGGTTTCTGCACTTACTTACCCAAGAGGTCGATCTGGTCGTTAAAGCACTTACTTACCCAAGAGGTCGATCTAGTCGTTAAAGCACTTACTTACCCAAGAGGGCGATCTGGTTGCTAAAGGACTTACTTTCCCCGACCCCTGTCAGGTGTATTGTTTGATCTGGGTGTCTGACAGACCTGCTCCCAACCCTTGTATTCCTCGACCTCTGCCTCCGCGTTCAGGAACCATAACCTCTATTGGTGTTGGTCATAATCTCGGTTAGATTCTATATGTTATATGATAAGTATACTTCTGGATTCGTACGTATAGCTTTTATGAGCTGATGCAAACACATGTATTGAACCATGAAATTGGGGTTTAGTATACATGCAGAGCATTCAGACTTGCATCCCCATAAATATATATTACATGGCATTCTGCGGCATGTGTTAAGACGCGATCATCTGATGCCATAGCCTGTATGGGACTGACTGAACAATATATGTCACAATTGTATATCCACGCGGACGGTGAACCACTTGGTCCTTAGCATGCTAGAAATGTGGATGTGTTTTTAGATTGTCCAAGATTGATTGTTTATATCATACACTCCATCTTCATAATCGAAGTATCGTGTATCATCCGTTCATAATAAATAATAATTAACACATCCATATACCCAATGGTTCGAATCGCATCGGTAACTTACGGGGTATGTGAGCCGGCCGCTCAGAAAGCAATGGCAAACTACTGAGCGTAATCTTGCTAAGAAATCAAAATACAGCTGAAAGATGCTGGTGTTGACAGCGATGTCCTGTAAAGGATATGCAAAAAAAAAAAAAAAAATACCCAATACACTTCACGGAGTGATCCCTGTCTTTACCGTGTTAGTACGTACAGCATGCTCACATGTTCAAACCAGTTTACTCTGTGCTTTAGAGATCACAATTGCCCGTATTTGGAAGCAAATGAAATCACGTTTCTCCTGGAACCAATTCTGCTATGTTAAGTTCGAGGAGATTATTATGCCGCTTGAAGCGGCACATTTGGCAGTTTTTCGCTGTCTCTTGCAGCCCCATAATATTCTACCCCAGCTTATTTGTTATGGCAAGGACATTACGCAGACAGTAGCGTGAACACAGTCTGCAAGGGTTCGATGCCTGTGGCCTACATTTGCTGTGGGAAGGAAAGAATGACCAGTGATGCCACCGTGCACCCAGGCCTAAAATTTCGAGGTAAAAATATATCCAAAGTATTTCAGGATCCTCGCCGATGCAACGGAGTTCGTGCATTGAGCTGAGTTTCTCCAGACTCAGGTTTAAGTTAGGAGGAAACGGAGCACTTATGGGTTAAACCGTGTGCCGTGATGTTGATCCAACGACTAAAACTAAACTAAACAGTTTCCTGCGATCAGCTTCTTGACAAAACTATGTGTACAACTTCATAGCGATACTTTGAAGTGTAAAACTTTTACATCCAATCCCATTCAACAATATTCACACATCCAAATGTTAGCGATAAATGGTAAGATTTATAAAATAATCACGTTTCTTGATATCATTCACATTATTGACGACACCCCTGAACATTTCCATTCCCCTATGTGACGTGCATCCCATAAGGACATTTCCGTGCACCACGGAGAAAATTCACCATTGAACGCTGATGTTTCTGGGTTAAGATGTAATACATTTTATAATATGCACGTCATCTCTGACCTGTAAATTATATACCGCATATAAACAAACATTGAAATCTGCTGTACAATCTCCAGAACAATTTTTTTTTGTTTTGTTGGGTGGACATAATGATAAGGTTTATATGTTAAATCTCATAATTTCCCTCAGTTGGTTTCTGAAAAATGGGTTTGTATATGGAGGCAAACAAATGTGAATGAACTATAATGCTTCCTGTCATTTGGCGAAGTCAATTTGGCGTTGCTACATCTCCGTCCTCGTAGATTCTTTTTGTTGTCCTCGACAAAACAATATATCAATAAATCTGCACCGTACTAAATATCCCGGGTATCTACCATTTGTTATGAAGATTTACCTGCTTTATGATATGGCTTGCGCTTCCTTGTGCAACTGTGTTATCTGGATGAGTCGTGCTACTAACATCATGTCCTCCTAAACTCATAAAAACATTAAACCATGTGTCACCATTCACCTTTAACTTGAATACAAAGAGACAACATCATCACATCATTACTTAACTAACTAGACTAATGTTGTTCATCTAGTAGGTAGTTGAACATTGTAACACCCCGGTCTCTCTCTCTCTCTCTCTCTCTCTCTCTCTCTCTCTCTCTATATATATATATATATATATATATATATATATATATATACATATATATATATATATCATCATTGGCACCTTGCCGTCTTGACAGACGATAGTTTGTGCTTTAAAAAGGCATAATAACTTTTAACTATGGCGGTAGCGAGTGTGACTGATAAGGCCAATTTGCGCTGTAAATGTCCGTTCGCAGTGGGTGCATGTGAACACGTGGTCATTTCCACCATCATGCACCATCTTACGTCTCAAACGCTTGGTGTGTGACTTTTCTGCAATAATTTTCTCCTTTGACTTTATTCCATTTCTGATATTTGCTCTCCATGCAACACGTTCAGCGGCGACTTGCTCCCAATGTGCATTATCAATGCCTGTATCAATCATGTCCCGCTTACACACATCTTTGTATCGTAGTAGAGGCCGACCCTGAGATCTCTTACCCATCTGTAATTCACCAAAAAAGATATCCTTTGGTATTCTACCATCATCCATCCTCCTAAGATGTCCTATCCATCTAAGTCTACGAAGACTGAGCATGGAATAAACTGTCACACAACCTGATCTTTCCAATACTTCAGTATTTGTGATTTTGTCTTGCCACTTAATACCAAGAATTCTTCGCAGACACCGCATATGAAAGCTGTTTAAATTGTTCTCTTGGTGTGAGTAAGTTGTCCAGGTTTCACTGCCATAGAGAAGAGTACTAAGGACACAGGCTTGATAGACAAGGACTTTTGTTTTGGCAGTAAGCTTCCTGTTCTCCCAGACTCTTTTTCTTAACCTGTTCATTGTTGTTGCTGAATTACCAATCCGGATGTTGATTTCCTGATCTAGGGATAATTTGCTATTTACCACTGATCCTAGATATGTAAAATGGTCTACTATCTCTAGTTCGTCGTCGTCAATAAAGATTGATGGTACCCCATGTGCACCTTGTGACATAATCTGTGTCTTCTTTTTGCTAATTGTTAAACCAAATTCAGAACAAGCATTGGAGAATGCAGATAGTAGACATTGCAATTCTTCCTCAGAGTGGGTCGTAACTGCAGCATCATCTGCAAAAAGCAACTCTCTGATCAGTACCCTCCTAATTTTGGTCTTAGCCTTCAATCTCTGAGCATTGTAGAGGCCGCCATCTGAGCGTGAGTGAATGTATATACCGCCATCCTGATCACGAAAGGCATATTTCAGTAGAAGTGAAAAGTATATTCCAAAGAGGGTGGGAGCTAGTACACAACCTTGCTTAACTCCACTCTTGATTTCAAATTCTTCAGAAGTTGCACCATCAAACTTGATTATACCCTTCATGCCTGTGTGGAACGATTCCACAATGGACAGAAGAGTTGGTGGGCAGCCAATCTTCTTTAGTACCTTGAACAGACCCTCACGACTGACCAAATCAAATGCCTTTGTGAGGTCGATGAAGGCAATAAACAGTGGTTGATTCTGTTCGCGGCATTTTTCTTGCATTTGTCGCAATGAGAATATCATATCAGTGGTAGACCGGTTCTGTCGAAAGCCACACTGTGATTCGGGGTAGACTTGATCTCCTAGGACTTGAAGTCTGCGCAGAACAATTCTGGCAAATACTTTTCCAACAATACACAGAAGTGAGATACCTCTATAGTTGTTGCAGTCGCTCCGATCGCCCTTGTTCTTGTACAGTGTTATGATGCTTGAATCTTTGAAATCTTTTGGGACTTGTCCTTCACGCCAGCACAGCTCTATTAGCTGGTGGATCTGTATAGTGAGTGTGTCTTGCCCACTCCTGATAACCTCTATTGGAATCCCATCCTTACCTGGAGCCTTGCCAGATGCAAGTTCATTTATAGCACACTTAACTTCTGTTATGGTGGGAAGTGTGTCCAGGTGGTCAAGAGTTGGTAGAGCCTCTATGGCATTGAGGGCATCATCCGCTAGTTTGGTCTCACTTGAGTAAAGCTCCAAATAGTGCTCTACCCATCTGTCCATCTGCTGTTTCTTATCAGTGATGACTTCTCCAGTCAAGGTTTTCAATGGTGCACTTCTTTTGATCACTGGACCACAGGCTTTCTTTATTCCTTCATACAAGCTTCTTATGTCTCCCTTATCACTTGCGATTTGAATGGACTCACATAACTTGATCCAATAATCATTTGCACACTGCCTGGCAGCCTTTTGCACATCCTTCCTAGCTTGCCTTAGCTCACTCAGAGTGTTACGCGTTGGCCTTTCCTTGTTTCTTAAGAGAGCTTTCTTCTTCTTATCAATCAAGGGCTGCAGAGTCTCGCTGTTGGCCGCAAACCAGTCCTGCCTCTTATGATCCACAGTGCCGTAAACCCCTACGGCAGTTTTATAAAGAGTTTCCTTAATTTGACCCCACTTTTCATTTACTGTACAATTTTCTGGTGTATCAGTGAAAGCGTCATCAAGTTGCTGTTGAAACTGAAAGCACTTTTCAGGATCATGAGTGTTAATAATATTAATCCTGGGGCTAGATTTGTGTTTAGCTGTGTAGATTCTCTTTGGTCTCAGTCTAACCCTTGCAACAACCAAAGAATGATCCGTATCACAGTCAGCACTATGGTAACTACGAGTCAATGATATATGGTTCAGATCTTGTCTCCGTGTGATGATGAAGTCCAGCTGGTGCCAATGGCCGGATCTTGGATGTTTCCATGTGACCTTATGCATCTCTTTTGTTTTAAAAAAAAGAGTTTGTAATACATAGGTCATTACTGGTGCAATGCTCCAGCAGCCTTTGCCCATTTTCATTCATGCGACCGATGTTGTATTTTCCAAGGCACACTGGCCATGAACTCGAGTCCTTGCCCACACGAGCATTGAAATCACCGAGCATATAAATGCAGTCAGATTTTGGAACTGCCTTGATCACGGAGTCTAGCTCCTCATAAAACAAATCCTTCACATAATCAGAGGAATCGAGTGTCGGTGCATATTCGGTAATAATGGTGGCAAACCCACAAGAGGTTGCCAAGCGCAGGGATAATAGTCTTTCATTTCCTCCTGCTGGAATTTCAATCATTCCCAGTAGCGAATTCTTCACTGCAAAGCCCACACCGTGTTGCCTTTTTTCTGCCTGCCCTCTACCCTTCCAGAAAAAGCTGTAGTTGTTTTCCCTGAGTGACCCTTCCTCAGCGAGGCGAGTCTCCTGCAGGCCAGCAATATCAATGTTAAGACGATTGAGTTCGGCATCAATCACAGCCGTTTTTCTCACATCGTCAATATTGGTCAAGTCAGTGGAAAATCCTGGACACATGGTTCTCACGTTCCAGGTTGCAAGCCGTAGCTTGAGGTTTCTATTTTTATTTTTGTTTGTACCTGGTGCATTGGTTTTACAGCCTGCGATACAGATTTTGTCCTAGCCCCAAGCACCCATTGAAGCAGACAGGCTGTGGCGGATCAGCACCCAATTGGCTGGGGGCTGCCCAGCTTGAGGCGGGCGGTAGCTGATCAGTGACACCTATAGGTGTCTCCCACCGTCAGAGGCAACGCGTGGCGCCCCATGTCTACGCCAACTGACAAGGACTTATAACCCGTAACAGTTGCCTCTCGCTTTGATTCCGAGACCAGTTAAGACCAGGGATGGAGTTATTGCCTCTCCATAGCACAAAGCCTGGGCTAAAATATAGAGATCATGTGTTGCCCATGCAGCATGATCCCTCTCTCGGCCTGCCTAGTTTACTCCAGAGGAAAGGTAACACCCCTACATCTGGAACAAGACAAGCTGCAGAAGCTGCCGGATCAGCAAAGCAATGCTCTAACTGTCCGCCTGTCGGAGCTTCGATCCTAGACCAGCTGCCAACCAAGGCTTAGGGCCTGGTCTGCCCTGCCATGACAATTTTGTCTTTAGCTTGCATTTCCTCGCACCAGGGTAAGGCTTGTACCCTCCCAATTGCGCTCTTCCGCCCGAAGCCGTTGGCACAATGTGGGGTGTCGGGTTTGGTAAGCGCCGCCCAACATTCGGCGCTAACAGAAACCAGGTAGTACCGTCTACTGTTATACGGTAGCTCAGTCATATCTGACTAAGACCTGACTTGTATATATATATATATATATATATATATATATATATATATATATATATATATATATATATATATATATAATATATATATATATACAATATATATATATATATATATACACAACAATATCTACTTGGCATACTCTCCTTCTGGTGGTCCTCTACCATCTGTTACGGCACAAATTTACAACTAGAAACACCCATATGGGGACCCGTTTGGTCCCCCTCTGCCACACGGGCCAACTGTCACATCCAACTGTCACATCACACTTACCACTTGTCACATCACACTTGCCACCTGACACACTCGGAGCATTATGTCTATGTCTACCACTTTGTAGCTGGCGGTCTCACCGGTGTGAGGTGACTTTCCCTGTCTCCTCTACCTCGGCCTCTTTCTGTGAAATGAATTTCCCTGTTAGCCGCAGGTAATGACATTGCCATCAGAAGCTAACACTGCACCTACCTGGCAGCCCGGCTGATCCTTTAGAACGTTCAACCATTGACGGACAATGTTCTCGCCTGAGCTGCCGGTGTTGGTGACTTAACATTTACAGCCACTTTCTCACAATTCACTCCTGATGAGCTCTGAAGAACACCAAATCCTCTGTTCGGACACTTGTTCTGAAGATGGGCCCGACTTCTGCATTCATTGCACCGCTGGGTCGTGCCTTGGACTGCAGTAGCGAATCGACTAGGTCCCTTATTCGACTCAGCTCGGTTCGTAACGTCTCCACTACCAACACTTCATGTACAGATGTTTCATCGTGGCCTCGGGGGGGGGGGGGGGGGGGGGGGTTAAATTTGCAAGGAGTGATCGGTACAACTGGCCGACACTCAGTAATCAGAGGAAAGGCCAGACGAGGATAAGGTCAGTCTGCAACTGTGACCAATATTATTGGGACTCTTCGCTGACTGTTGAACACCAAGGGAACACATACAGGAATGGATCTAGTGGTGAGATAAGAGCTATCGAGTCTACTCAGCACAATTCTAATATCAAAAAAAAATTAAACTAACATAATTAGAAAATGGTCAATATATTCGTAGAATAATCAGTGTATGTCTCTCTTTTTGTTTTTAACTGTTACGTTACCATATGACACAGAATTAGAAACCAAAGATTCCTCAGAAAGTGACAATGATGATACCAGTTATGCTGATAAGAAATAAAATGTTTTAGTAGACGTTTGCGCAATGTCAAAATTTATTGCAGTTTAATAATAAATTATGACACAAGTTTTATATCATTAAGAAATTAATAACCACATCCCAACTTGTCAATAAATAGAAACGTATCCCAATTATGTTTTAGTGTTGCTTTCTGTGTCATCATCATCATCACCATCATCATCATCATCATCATCATCTGTCTGATAGCATCATTTATTTATATGGGTTGATTTCTGTTTCGGGTTTCGCAACTATACACGTGGACCACTTGCACATGTCTGTACTGTCTGACAGACAAACCTGCAATGGAGAGAAACAACTCCAGTGTACAAACTATCGTCTGTTAAAAGGGCACGGTCAAGGTCAGAATGATGTGCGACTGTCTTCGTAGTGCAGTGGTTAAGTCCTGGTTCTTTCATTCGCTTTATGAGTACAATATTCTCCGAGGCTATTGGTGTCGTCCCCGGAGCTATGGAGCTCGTGCTCAGTACGACTTATGGACAGTTATTCCTGCCGAAAGAGACCGAGCCAAATGGAATAAAACCTGGTGTATTGAAGATGACCCTCTCGCCTTTATACCGCCTTTAAAATGCATCCCTTGAGTATCAGCCTAATGAAGCGTATCAGCAGATGGTAATCTAAATCATCGTCTGTCAACGTTTACGTCGAGGAGAGATAGTCTACAGTTCGCGTTTAATTGTCTCTTTTGTGACCTGGTGATATTCGCGTTGCTGCAGGCATTATTTTTTCCCTGTACAGTGAAGGTATTTTCAGAAATGTTGACGATATGAAAGGAATCATGATTTTGTGACATAACATCAATAACATTAGATATGCGGACGATACAGTATTGAATGCAGACAATGAGCAGGATCTGCAACATTTAGAAGATGCGATTGATGAACACAGTGAACAACTTGGGTTATAATTAAGTTGTAAGAAGACTCAGATTATGGTCGTCACTAAGAAGAAGGAAAAACCACAATGTAATATAGAAGTAAATAGGAATATTCTTACACAAGTGAATCGGTACAATTACCTCGGAACAGTCATAACATCGGATGGGAGATGCCTTGAAGAGATTAGAACAAGAATCGACATGGCGAAGGCAGCCTTTAGCAAGATGAAAAACATACTGACCAATAAAAAGATGCCATTTGCAACGGGGAAAAATGAGTGTTGGGGTGCTACATAGAACCTGTGATTTTGTATGGATGTGAAGCGTGAACAATGAGCAGACAAGCGGAAAAAACATCTGATAGCTGTGGAAATTTGGTGTCTGAGGAGAATGCAAACAATACCATGGACAGATAGAAAAACTAATGACCAAGTACTACAAGAAACAAATGATAATTATAAACTGATTAGAGAAATTAGACATAAACAGTCACAGGTTTGTTGGTCACGTTGTGTGAAGAAATAAATTGGAAAACTTGGTGACAACTGGAAAGATCAATAGGAAAAGAACAAGGGCAGTACCGAGAAGTAAATTTCTGGATGACTTGGCGACGTTGTATGGTTGAGACATGAACACTGAGCTGATCCACAACTCTGGTGATCGAGTGAGATGGCAAAACGACCGTCCACGCTTAATGGCATGACACATGATTCTTCTTCTTCTTCAGCTTTCCGAGCCATTGAGGTTCTTTGCTGCAAATACAATCCGTCTCCATTCGTCTCTCTGGTGGACCTTCTCTTGCCAGTCGTTGATTCCAAGTGATTGTAGGTCTGTACATGTATTATCTCTCCACCGTCTTCTTGGTCTACCTCGGGGTCTACGGTCATTTATTTCCTGAGTGTAAGCGAGTTTTGTTTCCCTATTATCTTCCATTCTTTCTATATGCCCCAGCCATTGTAATCTATTAGCCTTCATGATACCAGTGATTAGCGGGGACTTAAACAGATCATAAATGTCTTTGTTACTTCTTCTTTTCCACTCTCCACTTTGTGTATTCCTAATGGGTCCAAAGATGCGTCTTAAAATTGTGTTCTCAAAGGTTTGTAACAAGGCCATATCCTTTCGTTGTACTCCAGGTTTCAGAGCCATACAGCACAACTGGTCTGATCAGTGTTTTGTATATTGTGATTTTGGTGTTACGAGATAGCGCCTTTGATTTTAGTAGATGTTGTAGTGCATAGTATATCTTATTTCCAGAGTTGATTCTAGTTTGTATTTCTTCCTTTATGATGTTGGAGCAGTTGAAGATTGTACCCAGGTATTTGTATGTTTCCGTTCTTTTAATGGTCATATTATCTATTTGTATGTGGCCAGAGGTTTTAGCCATTCCGTCTCTTGAAATTACCATATATTCTGTCTTATCTTGGTTGAGAACCAGCCCCATCTGTTGGGCTTTTTCCTTTAAGTGAGTCAATATTTCCAATGTCTTTTGTTCACATTGCCCTATAATATCTATATCATCTGCATAACCAAGCAGCTTGGATGTTCCTCCAATATCACATTCCTCCTTTACCTTCCTTACAACTTTCCCTAGAGCCAGATTGAAGAGTAGCGGCGATAGTGCATCACCCTGTTTCAAGCCAGATGTTATTTGGAAGGGGTCTGATTTCCTGCCTTTATATGTTACTATATTATAAGTATCTTCCATGCATAGTCTGGTCATGTTGATTAACTTCCTTGGTATTCCAAATTCCTGCATAGCATTCCATAGACTATTCCTATGGACACTATCATAAGCCTTTTTAAAATCCACAAAAATGTTATGGAGATCTCTTTTATATTCCCAATGTTTCTCGGCTATTTGTCGTAAGATAAATATCTGATCTATTGTTGATCTGTTTTGTCTAAAACCCGCCTGGTAGTCACCTAATATGTCTTCTGAATATGGTTTCTGAATATGAATATGACACATGATGGTGATGGTAATTCATGTATGTGGAAAAGTACGTCCATCTTTTATATACTGATTCAGTACTCAGATTCTATGGCTTAGGGGTTATGGACGCAGTTCGTAATCTCGCATACTGCGTTGGAAACACAACTGTGGTCGATTTGCACAGCAAACCGCCCTACGTTGAATTTTCTTTTTTAATTGTATGAGTGCCGGTCGTTCAGAAAGCAGTGGCAAACTACTGAACGTAAACTTGCCAGGAATCACGAACAGGCAAACAATTATGGGATTTACAGCAGCGTTTTGTTAAGGAAATGCAACTAGCTTGTTATTTTACTCACAATGTGGTGAAAAATTCCCCATGTCCGTTCTTTACTCAATTTTACCATGATCTCTTCATAACCGATGCTATCCGATTCGTCTTCTTCTTCTTCTTCTTCTTCTTCTTCTTCTTCTTCTTCTTCTTCTTCTTCTTCTTCTTCTTCTTCTTCTTCTTCTTCTTCTTCTTCTTCTTCTTCTTCTTCTTCTTCTTCTTCTTCTTCCTCTTCTTCTTCTTCTTCTTCTTCCTCTTCTTCTTCTTCTTCTTCTTCTTCTTCTTCTTCTTCTTCTTCTTCTTCTTCTTCTTCTTCTTCTTCTTCTTCTTCTTCTTCTTCTTCTTCTTCTTCTTCTTCTTCTTCTTCTTCTTCTTCTTCTCTTCTTCGTCTTCTTCTTCTTCTTCTTCTTCTTCTTCTTCTTCTTCTTCTTCTTCTTCTTCTTCTTCTTCTTCTTCTTCTTCTTCTTCTTCTTCTTCTTCTTCTTCTTCTTCTTCTTCTTCTTCTTCTTCTTCTTCTTCTTCTTCTTCTTCTTCTTCTCCTTCTTCTTTGCGTTCATACGGAGTATTTTTTTTTCCAGATGTGATTGCTGTGTGTCCGGTTAAGCACCCTTGGGCCGAAACCCTTAGGCCAATACATTCGACTTTTAGCGTGCATTTTTGACCAGGTTAGCATGCCTGGGAATACGATTGTATCTTGGCACACAGTCTTCCTATGAAAATGTTGATATTGCCATTCATAAGAGCACATGAGGGATGTTCATGTTTCTCAGAAATATGGCATAGAACTGAGTGCACATAGTTGGAAGATCAAGTGATGTTTGTTCATAACTCAGATCTATACAACAGAGAACGGATAACATATGCTTAGTAGATCAAATGTTGGTTTATGACTCAGGTCTTTAGAACAGAAATCCGAAAACAGATGGCTCGTAGATAACATGTTGGTTGTCAATGCCTCATGTTTATACAACAGAGAACTCAGAAAAGATGCTTGGTAGATCACATGCTGGTTGTTCATGACTCAGATATATAGAACAGCCTGGTGAGGGACACTGGTATTAGAGTAAGCTAGTCCACACGCGATATCAGTCCAGTTTGACGTATGTTCGGTTTTAAAGCGAGGGAACAAAAAATAATAATCATATTAAAAATAATACATCTCATTAGCGCTGGTTAAATGTAGGATGTATTTGCGTGTGCGCGCATGTGTGTGTGCGCGCATGTGTGTGTGTGTGTGTGTGTGTGTGTGTGTGTGTGTGTGTTTTATGTCAAGGACAGCTGCTGGCGTACCAGGCGGGATTTCGCAGACTGAGAAATTACTACCGCATTGACAAATAAGAAACAATTGCAAGTAAGAGGCATGTTGTGCACACCTAGTGGGGTATTGTGATATTGTGACAGACTTATGGATTAAGGGATCAATTGTGTTCGGACAGGGTGGAGGGAATTGGGGGGGGGGGGGGCGTTTTAATGTGATCAACATCACACAGACCGCATTTGCTTTCCTAGTGCCCATTTTAGAGTGGGCCACTCTGGGTGCCTAGATCCACTTTACATACCCTTCTAGATGAGAATTAGAAAGGCAGTGTATTCGGTTTCTAAATTAATCAAGTGAAGAGTTAAGCTCCAATGACATAACCTAGTGCTACATGTTACTGGATTAGTTTGTGACACTATATCTGGCCAATCATCTAGACCAGTAGTTCTCAACCGGTGGGGAATACCCCCCCCCCCCTTCCAGGGGAGACATTTAGGGATTCCGGGGGGGGGGGGAATTATGATTATTTCAATATCGCGTTAATACAAGAACTGATTACTTGATATTATTTTTACCTCCATACTTTACTGTTCTATGTTTCTCGTCCTTCTGAAATTTGTATTATAACTAAGTAGACCCGCAAAGCAAGTTTTATTTAGACGGCTAGACTTGTCCTAGTAAGCGTTATTAAATTAAGCTTCCATCTTTACGCATACTTTGTAGGGAGGTGAAGGGTGAATTTATAGGGAGGAAATGCGAAAAAACTGGGGGGGGGGGGGAGAGATGACATTCTGAACATATGGTGAAGGGGAGCATGGGCCAAATAAATGTTGAGAACCACTGATCTAGACAATCACCGGTTATATATTACAGATATAAACACACACGGGCAGTATTATTGCAACGTTACTGTTTATTGAACATTTGCAATCTGGCTATTAGTTTCTGGCAACACAATGTATGTAGCGTCGTCGCTTATTGTTACAATGAAATGAATTGTGAGATAGCATTAAAAGTGTGCTAATATTTATCATTTTGCTATATTTCACTACGCTTTATTTTGCTGTCTCAGTGGCCAGTATTTATATGTTTCCTCTTGTTGTCTCAGTCGTCAGTAGTGATTTTGTCTCAGTCTCAGTATTAATGTTTCCTCTTGTTGTTTCAAACTCAGTATTGATGTTTCCTCTGGTTGTCTCAGTAGTTAGTATTGATGTTTCCTCTGGTTGTCTCAGTCTTTAGTATTGATGTTTCCTCTGGTTGTCTCAGTCGTCAGTATTGATATGTTTCCTATTGTTGTCTCAGTCATCAGTATTTATATTTCCTCTTGTTGTCTCAGTCGTCAGTATTTATATTTCCTCTTGTTGTCTCAGTGATCAGTATTTTCCTGACACCTAGGAGACTGCTGCTAAAGACCGTAACTCATGGCGAAAATCATTACATAAGGGTGCAGTCACTTGTGAAGCATCCAGGACTGCAAGAGCTGTGAAGAATAGGCTTAACAGAACAACCACTGCAGCTCCTGGAACGTCAAGCATTCTTTGCCCACATTGTCAAAGAACATTTCGAGCAAAAATAGGCCTTATCAGCCATCTTAAAACTCACGGCTTCATACTTTCAACCCCACTGGATGAAATGAATGATCATCATCATTCTTGATGGACAAACAACAACATATGGTATTCAGGAGTCTGGTAACTTTATATATTCCGTATTCTTCGAAACCATTAATAATTTCTGTTGTGATGCAGTCTGAACCGGGGGTCTTGCCAGATTTCATATGGTTAAGAGCATTCTGAACCTCCATCTTAAAAATTGATGGTCCTTCATTATTATTTTGAATATCATACTTTTCTTCTCTGTTATCATCATACAGGTATTTCACATAATCTTACATACATGTAAAATCTGATCTTTTTCTATTATGATTTTTCCATCTTTTGTCTTTAAGCAGCCTGCTGGTGTATGTGTTCTTTGATTAGTAAGCTCCTGAATTCTTTTGTGCATTCGTTTGATATTTTTATTGTTGTGTTGTTTTTCAATTTATATGTAATTTTTCTCGAGCCATTCTTCTTTTGCATCCTTACATAATGTTCTGACTTTTTTGCGGTAGCAAACTATGAGCAGCGCCATCTATGTCTACTCTACGAGGGGCTGGTCATGTCTGTTTTAGAGTATGCAATGGCAGTCCTGACTCTCAGCCGTAAGCAGATAGAAAGGATGGAAAGGATACAGAATTAAGCTATGCGCATTATTCTTGGATGTACAAGTGATACAGCATGCACGGCGATGCGCTACCTTCTTGATTTTCCAACCATTGAAGAGAGAATACAAGTTTGCAGGGCACGCGCCTACCTCAGAGTTAACGCAAACACACAACATCCACTGCATAGTGAAATTATGAAGGTGAAGGGCAGCAGGTTAAAAAGAGGACGGTCGTGGATGGGTCAAGCCGAAGACATTCTTCAACAGGTGTATTCACTTGAGGACTTAGAACCTGGCGAGGAGTGGGTGCAAGTGCCAACAGATTTCTGCACATCCTTTTCAGTTTGCATCCAACTAGATAAAAAATGCAGACAAGAAAATCCAGCTGCTTTGGAGGCTGAAGTACAAGCGTTGATTTTCGAGAATTCGCTAGACGGTGATGCTGTCATCTACACAGATGGGTCGGTCGTCCGACATGTGAGAAGCTCATGGGCCTTTACAGCTCGGGCCGGAGGGAGAATTGTGAAGTAGGACTCTGGTGCTTTCACTGAAACCACAAGTAGCCTGACTATGGACGTCATGGCAGTAAGTAAAGCAATAACATGGCTCGAGACACAGACATTCACTAGGGCATGTTTCCTTAGCTACTCAATGAACATAATCAAGAGGATAGAGGAGGGGTCGATCCGAAGAGAATGGTTGCTGCCTCTGGAGCGGTCTCGGCTGACAAGGATAGTTTCATCTTCGTGCCAGGGCATGCGGGAGTCCAAGGAAATGAGCGGGCTGACAAGCTCGCAGGTGAGGCTACTGTGGAGGGCGGACGCGCCATGGACCAGGCTGACATTCTGAATGCTCTACGAGAAGTAAGACACTTGCGTGAACCAAGTGATGACTGTAAATCAACAACCATGGCCAGACTGCGAAAACAGCAAATTAAAAGAGGGGTGGCCAAACAAGAACACTACGCAGGAAGCCAAAGAAGATTGATAAACCAACACAGAACTGGTGTCGTTGGCCGCTACACGTTGCGGGATTTGCTGAGGACGGGATCCGAGCACTTATGGACTGAATGGTTCGATGTGCAATGAGGATGATCTGTCGACTAACTAACTAACTAACTAACTGACTTTTCTGTGAATTTCTTTATACTTGGCAGGATTATTTTTGTTCTGTCTTCTTATTTCCATTAGCTGTAACATTTCTTCAGTCATCCATGTGTGACGACCAACTTTCTTTAATTTTGGAATAGTTTTTTTCTGCATCTAAAATGATTGAATTCTTCAACATTTCCCATTGATAATCCGCATCTTGTAATGGGATCTCTAGATCAGACAATATATCAAATTTGTTCTTTACTTCTATGTTAAAATTATCTTGTATTTCTTTGTCAGTTTTCAATTTGCACAAATCATATTTAGTGTTTCCGGTTGTATACTTGACTTTCTTTAAATTTACCATCAGTGTCCCTGCAATTAATCTGTGATCACTGTAACAGTCTGCATTGAAAACTGTTTTACTACTGTTAACGAATTTCGAAACCTTCTGCTAATTAAGATGTAATCTATCTGGTTTTTAATCCCGCTGTCTGGACTCTTCCATGTCCATAATCTTCTAGGATGTTGTTTAAACCAGGTATTTCCTACAACAATTTCTTGTTCTTTTGCCCATTCTACAAGTCTGTATCCTCTTTCGATTCGCTCTCCCAAACCATGGTTGCCTACACTGCATCCATCGCTTTGATTTCCCACTTTTGCGCTGAAATCACCCATTATAATATTTATTTCTGATTTTTTACATTTCTTCAAAGCAAGGTCCATGTCATTATAAAATTCATCTATACTTTCTTCACTGCCTTCACTTGGAGCATACATTTGAATGACATTTATTTTAAAAGGTCTTCTGTTTAATTTTACTAATAGAACTCTGACACAGACCAATAACTTTTAATAGAATTTGATGTTTGCCTATCCAACATAATGGCTACACCTCTTTGTCGTTCTTTTCCTCCAGAATAAATAATCTTTCAATCCTCTCCTGTCTTAATTCCTGCCCCTATCCATCTGGTTTCACACATTTCTAATATATTAATATTATCTCTTCCCATTTCTTATTTGATGTTATCAATTTTATTTTCCTGTTACGCTATGTTTCATGCTTAAATACATGCATAGCAGGATAATGCTCGCTCGGGTGATGTTATTATTTACACAGATGGATCAGTGTTGAGAGGTAGGAGAAGTACCTGGGGATTCTCGGCAAAAGCTAGTGGTCGACGTTTGGTACAGGAGAGCCTGGCATATGATACCACAACATCTAGCTTAAGAATGGAGGTGGAGGCGGTCAGTGTAGCTTTCCGCTGGATGGAGAATACGACACACACACACACACATAGTGACTGTAACTGACTCAGAAAGCATGCTGAGGAAGGTGAGGACAGACAAGCTTCGAGCAGAGTGGCTTGCTTCGCTTCGGAGGTAACGGGTGGAAAGCATCGCATGGATCTTTTCTCCGGGGCATGCCGGTGTGCTGGGGAATGAACAGGCGGACAGATTGGCTGGCTCTGTAAAACTTGGTGGAGTAATGATGCATGACAAGGCAGATGTGGTTGCGGCCTTGTGGGAGCACGTGTACACCTCGTAGGAGCAAATGGATCACCATTGTCTGGCAAGAATGAGACAATGAGGAGTGACTAGGTGATCTGGCCGACGCTCGACGCTCAGAGGAAAGGCGAGACGGACATATAATCTATTGCTACTGGTACTGTTGGTGTTGGAACTCTTCGCTGGCTGCTGAGGATGGGGACTCAGCGCTTATAGGAATGCCCTGAATGCTGTGATGTCAGTTCCTAAATCAATCAATCAATCAATCAATCAATCATGAAACATAGCATAACATTCTCAGAGTTCACGTTTGTCGTTGTTGTCAGCGTCTGCAGCGTGAAATATATTCTAGTACACATCCGGTTCACACTCGGCGAGGGCGGTTGCCGGCAGCAGGAAGAAGACCACGTACAGAAGCATGCCGTCAATCGGGTTACAATTTCACCTGAGGATATACAAGTAACATTCTGGTACCTGCCATCAAGGCTAGTGTGGAATATGATATAGAGCCCATGTTTTCTGTAAACACACCGAATACTATGATTGTTTTAACTATTATAAATTCTTATCATCGCCATAGCAAGCCATGCATGTATCAACACAGATCTCGGTTAATTCGTGACCTGAATCAAATTCGTGACCTGAATCAATGACATCGATATTACTCCCAGCGAACGTCTTAAATATCTGATCTTAATTTGCAGAGTGACATGCTTCAGTTAAAATAGAACTAAAAGATAAGTGTAGCGAGTATATGTTGGATCTAGTCCCCATAGCATACGGCTGTTGTGGGATAGCAGCACGCGGGCATATTGACAGGACCTGCACGGCTCGATGGTGCATTTGTGCATGATAAGGCATATGTTGTGAAGGTAATTTTCAGAGCACTTCTTTAGTGTAAGGAACGGATACGCCAGCCTTGCCTGGAGTGACGGCAGAGAGTGCCCATGGGATCTGACCAACACTCGATACTCTTAGAAAAGGCAAGGAGTTACATAATCAGATTGCAACTGCTACTATTAATATTGGGACTTTTCATGGGTTAAAGATTAGGACAGAGCACGTATGGGGATGTCACTAGTGATGTTATGTTGGTTCTTGACTTAACTCAACTAATTATTTCCCTCGACCTGCCACTGCTTTTTCTACACTTGATCTGCCAATTTTTCAAACCTTCTCTTCAAATTATACGAAAACAAATACTGACCAGTCAGAATTATTAAAGACCTCAGTGATACCGGCTGCAGAAATAAAAATCCTAAAGTTGTACTTGACAAGCCGTAAAAGTTAGTGACGGAAGAAATCTTGCAATTAAAGGAAACAATTAGAAAAACAAACAAAACAATGAAAAGTTTGAAGATATTCAAAGAGTCTTCATCAACACCATCTTCCAATTTCCCGTCACGTGTAGTGGGGGGGGGGGGGGGGGAAGAATTGGCGTTCCAGCTCCCCATGGGTGGCACTATTGTGTCATTCCGTGTGATTGCAAAATATCTTTGATGTCGTCAATCCATTTTCTTCTCGGGCGTCCTCTTGCTTACTAAGCAGATGTTCTCTGATGTAACCACCAAGGCTGGCAGTTGATGGTGTTGCATTCTAACGTGATGGTTAAACCATGTGACCGTCTGTGTTCAATATATGTGTCGAAGGTGTTGATCTCACTGTCTGTCTGATAACATCATTCCTTATTCGGTCTCGGATAGTTAAGCTGGCAGCTCTCCTCAACCATCTCATCTCACAGGTGTTGATTTTCGGTAAGTGTAATTTGGATAATGTTCAAGACTGGCGTGAATATGCTATTTATTATCTTTCGTTTGTGGACATGGAAAGAATACCATGGACAGACAGAAAAACAAATGAACAAGTCCTTAAAGAAACAAATGAAGATCATAAACTGATTAGAGTCATTAGACGTAGACAGTCAACATCTTTTGGGCATGTTATGAGAAGAAGTGACTTGGAGAACTTGGTGACAACTGGCAAGCTCGAAGGGAAAAGACCAAGGGGAAGACCGAGAAGTAAATACCTGGATGGTTTTATACGTGGCACGGTCGAGACAGGAACACGGAGCTGATCCACGACTCTGGTGATGGAGTGAGATGGCAGAACATGACCGCCCACGCTTATCGGCATGGCACATGATGGATGGATGGATGTGGACATGGGCATATTTTGATGTTTCAGTATGGCGATAAATAAATAGAATAGATATAATTATTTGACTCGTTTCAGAAGTGTGCTATTTATCAGTACTCTTCGTGGACAAGGAGAGCTGCCGACTTTCAATATTTCAGTTTTGGCTGTATATATATTTATATTTTATCTGCCCCATGTTGAACTTAGCTTATTAATATGATTTTGCAGTCTGCTGCCCTCGTCACTGTAACACAGACATTGATTGTCTGCGATTAATTAATGTTCATCTTTTGCGGGTGAATCTGTTGTATCATCTTAACAAAGAGTTCGACATTTTTTGAGTCTGTTCTGTGAAGGCTTGCTTCTTTGAATATTATGTCTGTGTAGCTATTAAATAGCAGAGGAGAGAGAACACACTCTCGTCTCACTGCTGTAATGACTGCGAACTTATCTGATATACCTTCTTGTGTTCTTATTGCACTTTGGCTCGTTGGCTATGATGTTTTCAAGCAACTGATCGTGTATCCCGTAGTCTTCAAGGATGGTCCATAATTTATATCTATCTACTCCGAGGAAATCATTATCCTGATCTACAAACGCAATATTCTGCTGGTCACTGTATTCGATGTTTTTTCCCCCACATATTTCTCTTTGTGTGAATATTTCATCAGTGTAACTTTTATCTGTCCTGAAACCAAACTGTACTTTGCTTAACTGTTGTTCTACTTTGTGTCTAGCTCTTTGTTATATTATTTAGGATACATTTTATCTATATGACTCAGTAGTGATATACTTACTTCTGAATGTTTCGCACTGTCTCATATTTTCTGTCTTTTTCCATATTCGTACAATTATTGCCTGTTGCCACTCGCTTGGGACTTTTCTTTCTTCTCATGCCATATTTAAGCCTCGTTAGCCATTTACTTTCTGTTTTACCAAAAGCATGAATAACTTCTGTGGTTATTCCATTTGGATCCGGTTATTTGTTTTTGGATCTTTTCTATATAACAAGTTATACTTATGCAGGTATAAAGTTTAGTTCTTTTTGTTCACAACTTTTAGGCACACAAGTTGTTTTTCCTATGCTATATGCGGGGTTAATTACTTCTTGAAATCTTCTTGCTAGTCTTTGTTGTAGATCAAATAACAGTATACCTCATTTGCTGTTTGTGATGAGAGGATCGGCTTCATTGCACCGGCTTATCCGACATGGCTCGGTCTCGCTACGCAGGGCGATCTACTAAAACATCTCAGAGAGTACCAACTCCGTATCTACAACGACGTCCCCCACAGCTCTTTGATAAATCTGCACACGTGAACGAATCAAGAATGAACTCACAACCGTTAAAACACGAGGTATGCGGCTAAACCATTTGGCTACGGACACTCGCTTGATTACTTTAAATAACCAAACACAAATGACTTCGGAAAATGTTTATTTTATGTGAACAGAAAGAGAGAAGACAAGAGGTTCGACATCATTGCCTTGAGTGTTATTCCATACGGATCAGCCTACCAAAAGCATCGCACAAAGCACGAACTGCCTGGATCCAGCGACGACCCCTAAGAGTCTCCGAGAAAATTGCACTCGAGAACTGAAGGACGTAGCCCGGAATCGAACCTACGACCTTCGGAGCACGAGGCAGGCGGTTTTACCACTTCCCCATGGGGGTAGTTTGGTAAAGAAAGTTAAAATGCTACCTCAATCCGATATAGACATCACCTGTGATGACGCCAGGAGATTGAGTAGATTCAATTACATAATCAAGTGGAAATCAAAGCATCCAATCTACCAGACAGATGATACATATTACTAACTCAGTTAAACAGAAGAAGTAATTATCTTTAGACTTAGCACAGGTCACGACAGGGTGACCTACCATATGTTACATGAAACAGATAGGAGACACTAATGCAAGAGACTGCGAAACTGTAAAATGGCAGCGACACTTTTAATGCAGGAGTGTCGAGCATCTGCAGATCAGATAAAAGTATTTTGGTCTACAACCGTGCCATTTGAGAGGAAAGTCTACGGAGTTGTTAACAAGCTTGAGATGTCTGCTTCTTTCTTTGGGTTAATTCATATCGGCTGTCCGAATGTGACTTATTGTAATTCTAGTACATTTCTCACTGACAAAACCTCAGGACAATATAACTAGACACTGTCTTGTCTGGAATCTTCAATGCGAACGAAATAGCAGGAGACATAAAAACACACAGAAAAGAAAATGAAAGAGATAAATAATATTGTGAAGAAGAAGACAGTTTGCTTTCTGACTATGAATTCTGTCACACGAAGATGACCATGATTTCTGGTAGCTAGAAGCTGGACAAACAACGGACAATACGAACCTGTGAGAGGCCGTACTAATGTCTCTAGCATCACTCAAGCGGCATTGTCACCTCAAAGTTATTTATCACTTTGTTAATAACAGTATCTTCCGTTTGATGGTTGCTCTATGGCAGGGGTCACCAATCTACGGCCCGCAGGTCATTTCCGGCTCGCGACGTCATTTAATCCGGCCCGCCGACGGTACTCGAACTTGCTTGATATAACGTACGAACGAACGAACAAACTTTATTTTCAAAGGGTTAAGAATTGGGCACGCGGGCCCGTCTAACATTCTGCCCTTCTATCACTCTCTTCCATACATTATTTCATTCACACATCATTCAAGGCTAACAGAGAACAGCAACAATATAAAACTTATGCATTATAAAATCATTGGCAAAATGCGAACATCAAAACTACATGACACAGTAACATTAGATAATGGTCAGACACTTATTAGCCATGTGGAATATACTGGCCTACCAAAAGGGGACTGGTTGTTATACTAGGGTATACGTATGGAATACGAGACGTTGTGATACAATTTAAATGTAAATATGTTAAAAATAATCGGAGATCTTCACACGTGCGGAGACGGAGACCTCCTGGCTGCTATGTGTCTTAAATTTACTATTTTCAGTTATAAATTATTGCATATAGATTTTCTTGTTTATTGTAAACAAGACCATTAAAAGAATGTAAACATACAAATGCCTGGGTACAATCTTCAACTGCTCGAACATCATAGGGGAAGAAATACAAACTAGAATCAATTCTGGAAATAAGATATACTATGCACTACAACACAACATCTACTAAAATCAAATGTGCTATCTCGTAACACCAAAATCACAATATACAAAACACTGATCAGACCAGTTGTGCTGTATGGCTCTGAAACCTGGAGTACAAAGAAAGGAGGCGAAGCCTTGTTAAAAACCTTTGAGAACAAAGTTTTAAGATGCATCTTTGGACCCATTAGTGATACACAAAGTGAATAGTGGAAAAGAAGAAGTAACAAAGACATTTATGATCTGTTTAAGTCCCCGCTAATCACTGGTATTGTGAAGGCTAATAGACTACAATGGCTGGGGCATACAGAAAGAATGGAAGATAATAGGGAAACAAAACTCGCTTACACTCAGGAAATAAATGACCGTAGACCCCTTAGGTAGACCAATAAGACGGTGGAGAGATAATATATATATATATATATATATATATATATATATATATATATATATATATATATATATATATATATATATATATATATATATATATATATACACAGACCTTCAAGCACTTGGAATCAACGACTGGCAAGAGAAGGTCAACCAGAGAAACGAATGAAGACCGATTGTATCTGCAGCAAAGAACCTCAATGGCTCGGAACGCTGAAGAAGAAGAAGAAGATTGTAAAGTTTGCTTATTTCGCTCCATCCCAAGACCTTCCCGACTCGTGTTAGCACTGCCTACGCTCTCACTTTACCATGGTTTCCATGGCAAAACACACACACACACACACACACACACACACGCGCGCGCGCGAGCATCTTTCCCTCCCACAGATGCGTCCGGCTGTCAACACATGTCCGATGATCCAGAAATATTTACTTATTTTTGCCAGTCATCCATTTCATAGGTATTTAAGAATGATTTCTATGTTTGACAGTGATAGGTAAATAAAATACAAGTGTGAATAGAGACAATGAAGTAGCAAACAAAGCATAAACATTCCATAGAAGCCTCGTGTTATTATGAAAATATTATCCCCAGCTCAGAAGAATTCCACAGTCAAGGTGTTAATCGGGCTGATCTCTAGGTCAGTGTTTTTCATCCTTTCTGCTGGAGCAGATATTTACGCAAAAGTTTAGGCTGCTCAAGGAACTCTGCGATGGTCCATGTGCTTGTCCTATGGGCACAAGACTGACGAGAACAAGGGCAAAGCCCTCGTCGAACGCTATCTAGAGCAGAGCAACAAGACAGCCATGAGAGGCCGAAATCTTGCCAAGGAGGTCACCTTAGACAAGTGTAAGACCCAGAACATTTCAGATGAAGACACAGTGACACTGAAAGAAATCAAGGCTGTGCTTCGACGATCAAAAACAGCGCTCCAGGGAGAGATGGCATAAGATATGACGACATCAATAGGTGTACCGACAGCGAGTTAGAGAAACTATAAAAATAGTGTGATTACTTTTGTCTGCCCCAATATAAAATTCCATATCTCAGTAACCAACTGAAGGAAAATGATGAGATTTAGCATATAACCTTATCATTATGTCCACCCAACAAAAAAATTGTGTTCTGGAGATTTTACAGCAGATTTCAAAGTTTATTTATGTGCGGTATTTATATTTACGGGTCAGAGATGAAGATCATAATTTTAAATGTATTACAGCGTAGCCAGACAATCAGCGTTCAATGTTGAATATTTTACGGGATTGGTCTTATGCCAAGAACCCCGCGCTATTTAAACTGGGACTGTGCAGAGGTGTCGTCAAACTGTGGGTTATTTCATGAAACCTGATTATTATTATTATTATTATTATTATTATTATTATTATTATTATTATTATTATTATTATTATTATTTTAAATCTTACCACTTATCGCTAACATTGAAATGTGTGAATATTATTCAATGTGATTGAATGCGAAATTGTGTATACACTTCAAAGCATCGCTATGAAGTTGTACACATATTTTTGTATAGAAGCTGATCGCAGGAAACTGTTTTATACTATTACAAATTCCGAAAAAAGAACAGTGCATGCATTGGGTTTGAGTAAACGGTCATATAGTCGATGGGTGCAAGAATCTGGAATTAAACCACTACGCAATAACCAAACAGTAGGTAGAAAGGTTATTGTAGACAGCTTTGACAAAGATGCCATAAGGCGAGCTATTATAAATATGCTTTAAAATGTCGCTTAAAAGTCGACAAGGTGGACTTCATTGCACCGGGTTCTATCACATATGGCTCGGTTTCTTTCCGCAGCGCGGAAAGCAACGCACAATGCCCGAACTCTGCAGCTCTATTGACGACCCAAAGAAGTCTCGGAAAAATGTAACTCATGAACCGAAGGATACGGCCCGGAATCGAACCCCACAACCTTTGGAGCCCGAGTCAAAAAGCTTGACAACATCGCCACGGAGACTCCTAACATTATACAAATTTTGGATTTTATATCCAGGATTATCCAGCATTATAAAAATTCGGGATGCCAAAGAAACAGTGACTGTAAGAAAACTTAGGGTTTATTTGAGAAAGTACAATAACATAGAGCTATTCTAAACAACTTTATGGAAAATTATAAGGACATTATCTTCACTTTTAGAAAGTACAGGGACGGTAGAAATATTCCTTGCGAGCAACCGCATTTAGGAGCCATGAGAAGCCGATACCTACGTGAAATAAGGGAAATGCGCAAAGAAAATTATGGCATAGTGTGTTTCGATGACATGTGGATCAATTCGCACCACACAAGTGATAAGGAATGGCATTCAGTGGATGGACAGATAAAGGGATATGTGCCCAGTAGTATAGGACAGCTTTTGGTCATGGCCCATGCTGGTAATACACATAATGGCTTACAATAGAATGCTGGGCTCGTGTTCGTATCAAAGCATACAGACAATAGGGATTATCTTATAAGATGAATGGTAATGTATTTAGAGATTGGCTCGAGAATACTGTGCTTCCATCCCTAGATAGACCGTCGTGTCCAATTATGGACAATACCCAAGAAGACAAAATACCCACAGCATCGAGCACAAAGGGAGCACGAAAGATATGGCTCCGAATGGAAAACATACCATTTCCAGAAACGTATTTCTAGCTAGAATTGTTGTCCCTTGTAAAACAGACGCCAAAAAGCAAGAAATATCAAATCGACAAGTTGATAGAAGAGCAGCGTCATGGGTGCTTGAGACTTCCGCCGTACCATTCTCATTGTAACACTATAGAACTTGTGTGGGTGTCACAAAATAGACCACCGTGATTAACCAGTGATGACAATAAAAGGCGTTCGGATTAACGACATGTTCGAGGCCACAGGTTGTTTCAACAAATACAGAAAAAACAGACTGGGTTGCAACTGCGCGTGTTCACATCTGGTCGGCAAAATAGGAACATTCGGTGGTGAGTGAGATGAATCAATACACCACTTTGACAGTTGATAAACAGTCCCGTCTGTCATTTAGAGTTTCCGGACATCAAGCAAAATGGCGGCTGTGATTGTCACCACTCGACAGAAGATTGGCGGCTTGTTATTGAAAACTGTTGTTGGGACCATACAGTAACTCGCTAGCTTGTTTTGGATGTCAAAACATGGGAGGACGAATCTGACATTGATTAAGCCAGGGGAGATAGATTCCTGACAATGGAGGATCTGCCCATAATAACACCTGTGTGGACATAAAGAATAACGTCACGTGACCAATTTTAGGCGTTTGCCAAAATGCCGATTTGGGGACAACTAGTGTACTTCGCAATGTTGATCTAGGCAGACGTGTTTTGGGCACGGCAGTTAGGATTTGGAATAATGTCTACCGTGTGCGAATTAAATGAATTATTTTTACACGTGCCTGGCATGGCAATTGTAGATGTGATTCGGAAGGACTGCAGTGTTGTTTAAGGTAGTTTAGATGGTGTTACTAGTCCTAATTAATTTAGGCAGTGGCATGGTAGAAACTGGTTAACGTAGGGTAGTGATAATTGGCTCTTTTGGTTGAAAATAGGTTAGTGAAGTATTGATAAGCTTTACTAGTTGAGAATTGAGTAATGAGGGATAATTGGGATATTCCAGTGGGTGTCCCTGGTGGGCGGGGATCCGCATTCTGTTTGTTGATTATTTTTTCTTCTTGTCTTGGCCTGATGATAACCAATGTGTTGAGTCATCTGTCCCTGACAGAGTTAGGTTCATTGTATTTTGCTGAGCAACGGCCAATGGCCACGATCATCTAATAGAGATCAGTGACGGAGAGGCTATCACCAGCTGTATTATCTATTTTACAGGTTCCCTCTGGTCGGGATGAAGAACACAGAACAATTGTAAAATCCGATCCCGGATAAATTATGATGCAGAAAGATTGGCCAGCAACTTTCGCAATGGGTCTATAATGGAATAATTTGATCAACATTGCTTAGTGGAGCTGAATGGTAGAAGTATCCTACAGGATAAGTACCAAATGAGTTGTAGGACATACCAGTCTTTAACACACCAGTAGAGATGGATGTTCAGTCCACGTATGACGAGAACAGTAGCGACTGATGTTCACATTGGAGGAAAGATAACATTTAAGTGTAGTTGTTCCATGTATCAAGGACATCATAACCTTCAGAAAATATCTAGAAAATATAGAAATCTATTTTAGTCTAGATACAATGACTGTTTAAGAGTGAAAACTATAGAACATTTCGCAGGAAGGATAACCGTCATGTTCATAGGACAGTGTTCCATGATTTTTTCACTGCGCAGGAATTATGAAGTCTGAGTTTCTATAAACCATTAGGAACAGATGTGTTAGGAACAATAATAGTATCGTTCACGGATTATATATTTGAATGGGAGTCAGATCTCATGGTCATCAGAGCTCCTGAAGGAGGACATGTCTGGAGAGAAGGACACGACTTCGGTGAGGTCCATTGTGCTGATTCTTGTGATGTCGTGTAATCCTTGCCATGATGAATGGACTCTGATCATGAACTCTGTGGTCTGACCTATACATTTACAGTAGAATACACGACACACATTTTCTTCGCATACACGTCTCATATACGTTACACTTTTCTTTTAATAAATTAATCTTTATTAATTTTTAGAAGCAAGAGTTGTTGAATATGTTGCGTTGGGGAAGAATGAGAGGGGGCATAGTACGACAGTGAGAGAGTGATAGGAAAAGGTGTCCATGGGTTGATGGAGTGTGTTGGGCGGAAGCTGGTGGATTCTCCAGGATATTGATAGGGGAAAAAAATTATAATGTGGGTGTTGACACCCCTCACTCCAGGGACGACACTTTAAATTAAGACACGACAGTGGGCTAAAATTAAAGGACAGGTGGCAGCTGACAATACTATATTCAAATTGTCTGACGTCAAGATACCAATCCTGTCCGCGCTATTAAATATTGATAAAAGTTACTGGAAAAATGTGAGGACCATGTGTTTAAAGAGGAAGAGGACTATTGGAGAAAGGATGGATTGAATTTTATGCAACCGAGAACAGTCATCAACCTTCTGGAATCGTCCAAAACAGATTAAGGTCTGAGCAGATCGCAGACCTTAATCCACGTGCACACTAACTGGAATATTTTGCTACAAATATTCAGAAGAATTGCAGGCCCTAAACATTATTGCATTGGCACCTTTCCGTCTTGACAGACGATAGTTTGGTACATTGTGCTTCAAAAAGGCTTAATAACTGTCATATGGCAACAACTACGATCCATGGCAGTGGCGAGTGTGGCTGGTAAGGCCAATTCTTGCTGCAAATGTTTGCCCACAGTAGGTGCATGTGAAAACATGGTCATTTCCACCATTTTGCACCATCTTACGTCTCTCACGCTCTGTGTGTGCTTTATCTGCAATCATTTTCCCCTTTGTCTTTATTCCATTTCTGATAGTTGCCCTCCATGCAACACGTTCAGCGGCGACGTGCTCAAATTGTGCATTATCAATGCCTGTATCAATCATGTTCCGGTTACACACATCTTTGTATCGTAGTAGAGGCCGACCCTGAGATCTCCTACCCGTCTGTAATTCACCAAAAAAGATGTCCTTTGGTATTTTACCATCATCCATCCTCCTAACGTGTCCTATCCATCTAAGTCTACGAAGACTGAGCATGGAATACACCGTCACACAACCTGATCTTTCCAATACTTCAGTATTTGTGATTTTGTCTTGCCACTTAATACCAAGTATTCTTCGCAGACACCGCATATGAAAGCTGTTTAAACGTTTCTCTTGGCGTGAGTAAGTTGTCCAGGTTTCACTGCCATAAAGAAGAGTACTAAGGACACAGGCTTGGTAGACGAGGACTTTTGTTTTGGCAGTAAGCTTCCTGTTCTCCCAGACTCTTTTTGCTAACATGATCATTGTTGTTCCTGCCTTGCCAATCCTGATGTTGATTTCCTGATGGAGGGATAATTTGCTATTTACCTCTGATCCTAGATATGTAAAATGGTCTACTATCTCCAGTTCGGCGTCGACAATAAATATTGATGGTACACCATGTGCACCTTGTGACATAATCTGTGTCTTCTTTTTGTTAATTGTTAAACCAAATTCAGAACAAGCATTGGAGAATGCAGATAGTAGATGGTGTAATTCTTCCTCAGTATGGGTCGTAATCGCAGCATCATCAGCAAAAAGCAATTCTCTGATTAGTACCCTGCTAATTTTGGTCTTGGCCTTCAATCTCTGAGCATTATAGAGGCCACCATCTGAGCGTGAGTGAATGTATATACCGTCATCCTGATCACGAAAGGCATATTTCAGTAGAAGTGAAAAGTATATCCCAAAGAGGGTAGGGGCTAGTACACAACCTTGCTTACCTCCACTCTTAATTTCAAACTCTTCTGAAGTTGAGCCATCAAACTTGATTATACCCTTCATGCCTGTGTGGAACGATTCCACAATGGACAGAAGAGTTGGTGGGCAGCCAATCTTCTTTAGTGCTTTGAACAGACCCTCATGACTGACCAAATCGAATGCCTTTGTGAGGTCGATGAAGGCAATAAACTCGCTGATTTTGTTCCCGGCATTTTTCTTGCATCTGTCGCAATTAGAATATCATATCAATGGTAGACCAGTTCTGACGGAAGCCGCACTGTGATTCGGGGTAGACTTGATCTCCCAGGACTTGAAGTCTGCGCAGGACAATTCTGGCAAATACTTTCCCAACATTACACAGAAGTGAGATACCCCTATAGTTGTTGCAGTCGCTCCGATCTCCCTTGTTCTTGTACAGCGTTATGATGTTTGAATCTTTGAAATCCTGTGGGACTTGTCCTTCTCGCCAGCATAGCTCTATTAGCTGGTGGATCTGTAGAGCGAGGGTGTCTTGCCCACTCCTGATTACCTCTATTGGAATCCCATCCTTACCTGGAGCCTTGCCAGATGCAAGCTCATTTATAGCACACTTAACTTCTGTTATAGTGGGAAGTGTGTCCAGGTGGTCAAGAGTTGGCAGGGCCTCTATGGCGTTGAGGGCATCATCCGCTAGCTTGGTCTCACTTGAGTAAAGCTCTAAATAGTGCTCGACCCATCTATCCATCTGCTGTTTCTTATCAGTGATGATTTCTCCAGTCAAGGTTTTCAATGGTGCACTTCTTTTGGTCATTGGACCACAGGCTTTCTTTATCCCTTCATACATGCTTCTGATGTTTCCCTTATCACTTGCGATTTGAATGGACTCACATAACTTGATCCAATAGTCATTCGCACACTGCCTGGCAGCCTTTTGTACATCCTTCCTCGCTTGCTTCAGCTCACTCAGAGTGTTACGCGTTGGTCTTTCCTTGTTTCTTAAGAGAGCTATCCTCTTTTTATCAATCAAGGGCTACAGTATCTGGCTGTTTGCAGCAAACCAGTCCTGCCTCTTATGATCCACAGTGCCGTAAACCCCTACCGCTGTTTTATAAATAGTTTCCTTAAGTTTACTCCATTTATCATTTACTATACAATTTTCTGATGTATCATTGAAAGCGTCTTCAAGTTGCTGTTGAAATTCAAAGCACTTTCCAGGATCATGAGTGTTAATAATATTAATTCTGGGGCTAGACTTGTGTTTAGCTGTGTAGATTCTCTTTGGTCTCAGTCTAACCCTTGCAACAACCAAAGAATGATCTGTATCACAGTCAGCTCTGTGGTAACTTCGAGTTAATGATGTATGATTCAGATGTTGTCTCCGTGTGATAATGAAGTCCAGCTGATGCCAATGGCCGGATCTTGGATGTTTCCATGTGACCTTATTCATCTCTTTTGTTTTAAAAAAGGAGTTTGAAATACATAGGTCATTTCTAGTGCAATGCTCCAGCAGCCTTTGCCCATTATCATTCATGCGACCGATGTTGTATTTTCCAAGGCACACTGGCCATGAACTCGAGTCCTTGCCCACACGAGCATTGAAATCACCGAGCATATAAATGTAGTCGGATTTTGGAACTGCCTTGATCGCAGAGTCTAGCTGCTCATAGAACGTACCCTTCACATCATCAGAGGAAGTGAGTGTCGGTGCATATGCAGTGAGAATGGTGGCAAATCCACAAGAGGTTGCCAAGCGCAGTGATAATAATCTTTCATTACCTCCAGCTGGGATATCAATCATTCCCAGTAGCGAATTCTTCACTGCAAAGCCCACACCGTGTTGCCTTTTTTCTGCCTTCCCTCTTCCCTTCCAAAAAAGGTGTAATTGTTTTCCCTGAGTGACCCTTCCTCAGCGAGTCGAGTCTCCTGCAGGCCAGCAATATCAATGTTAAGACAACTGAGTTCATCATCAATCACAGCCGTTTTTCTCACATCGTCAATATTTGTCAAGTCAGTGGAAAATCCTGGACACATGGTTCTCACGTTCCAGGTTGCAAGCCGTAGCTTGAGGTTTCTATTATTCTTTGTATTAGTACCTGGTGCATTGGTTTTACAGCCTGCGATTCATATTTTGTCCTAGCCCCAAGCACCCATTGAAGCAGGCAGGCTGTGGCAGATCAGCACCCAATTGGCCGGGGGCTGCCCAGCTTGAGGCGGGCGGTAGCTGATCAGTGACACCTGTAGGTGTCTCCCACCGTCAGAGGCAACGCGTGGTGCCCCTTGTCTACGCCAACTGACAAGGACTTATAACCCGTAACAGTTGCCTCTCGCTTTGATTCCGAGACCGGTTAAGACCAGGGATGGAGTTATTGCCTCTCCATAGCACAAAGCCTGGGCTAAAATAAAGAAACCATGTGTTGCCCATGCAGCATGATCCCTCTCTCGGCCTGCCTAGTTCACTCCAGAGGAAAGTTAACACCTATACATCTGGAACAAGACAAGCTGCAGAAGCTGTCGGATCAGCAAAGCAATGCTCTAACTGTCCGCCTGTCGGAGCTTTGATCCTAGACCAGCTGCCAACCAAGGCTTAGGGCCTGGTCTGCCCTGTCATGACTTATTTTGTCTTTGGGTTGCATTTCCTCACACCAGGATAAGGCTAGTACCCTCCCAATTGCGCTCTTCCGCCCGAAGCCGTTGGCACAATGTGGGGTGTCGGGTTTGGTAAGCGCCGCCCAACATTCGGCGCTGACATTATAGCATCGGCATAAACAATACAACTTGTTAATGGCAACAGTTTGTATTCCATAGTGATGCATTTTCAATTCCGCGAATCCTCAACGGTGACAAACAACTGACATTGAAAAAGTAAAAAGCCCTAGACTCATCGAATACCAACCGAAGAGTAATATTGCGGTGGGAACTGACATATTGTGGCATAACAAGAAACGTGAGAAGAAACGCGTTGTCAAATGAGGGGACAACACACGAACATACGAATCATTCTATAAAATTCAATGAAACGAGGACCAACATCTTAACCGTTAAGAAGAAAGCCCACTACAGAGACATTCACAGCT
This sequence comes from Cepaea hortensis, assembly GCA_963921405.1. NCBI lineage: Eukaryota > Metazoa > Mollusca > Gastropoda > Stylommatophora > Helicidae > Cepaea > Cepaea hortensis. The sequence continues at coordinate 220,415,087 of OY992876.1, read as the reverse complement.
ATATTCGTCGTGCAAACCATATAATCATGTTCCGTCTCAGCAGAACAGACAATGCATCCACTCCCATATGAATCTGGATTCGCCTTGTGTTTGTCATCCGAACTGGCGGGGGAATTGGCATTACTGTAAAACAAGTTTGTTAGCGAGAAATCACTAGTTTTTCATCAAAACATCAAAGAAATGTCGCCGCTTTTCATGATTTAAGTTGCTTTTGGACCTATCAAAGACATATTCCTTTGGGTGGGGGAAAATATAAGATGGCAGGAAAAATTTCATAACGATGCAACAGACAGTTTTCAAAATAATTGATCTTGAATGACGGCATTCATTTCTGGACATACTATAGCAGACATATACAACAACAGTATAGGGAGTGCTAACATCAAGGAGGAGTGGTTACATAGCTATCTGATTCCCTTGCCAAAGCCTGGCAAAGACCACACAAAAATTCAGGGATATCGAGTAATCGCCATGCAGAATACAATAGGCAAGCTGCTGGAGAAGTTAATTGCCAGAAAAATATCAAGCCAGCTAGAGGAGCAAGGTGTTTTCCCACCTACCCTGGGAGGGTACCGTCCCAAATGAGAAACCTGGACCAATTAAGCAGTATTTGCCCATGATGTGTATGAAGGTTTCCACTCAAGCATTGAAACTTTCACTGCAGCGATTGATCTTGAGGACGCGTACAACAGAGTACCATTGGATTTTCTAATGCTTCAGCTTCTTGAACTCAAGATATGTCCGTTCCTCATTAGTTGGATCGCTGCAGCCCTCGTCCAACGGAAAGTAGATTTTAGATGTGGCAGTTGGTCTTCGGAACCAACAACAATATATCCTGGCCTACCACAGGGATCACCATTATCTCCGGTGCTGTTCAACGCCTACACAGTGAGAAACACCAGCGAGCAGATCACTGGACCGGGGAGGAAATTGTCATATGCCGACGATGTTTTAGTGTATCGACAGGGTAAGGATAGAGATCAGGTTGCTGTGGAACTACAAACCGAACTCAATCGCATAAGTCTTGGTGTGCTGAAGCTGGGGCAATGGCCAACCCAACAAAGGCTACAGTGACATGATTCTCTTTGAATAATCATATTGTCAACACTCCAACACCAACTGTTAATCTGTGTTCAGAGACTGGAAAGAACGCTGGCAATGAATTACTTGGGGATGCGTTTTGATCGAAGCCTTGCTTATAGCGAGCACATAGACCAGGTGATAACAAAGACAAAGCGGGGTTTGGCTGCGATGCGGATAATGGCGGCAGCAAACTGTGAGCAGTGCGATCTATGCCTCCCATATAAGGGGCTGGTCATGTCTATTTTGGAGTATGCAATGGCAATCCTGACTCTCAGCCATAAGCAGATAGAAAGGATGGAAAGGATACAAAACGACGCTATACGCATTATTCTTGAATTTACAAGAGATACAGCAAGCAGGGCGATGCGCTACCTTCTTGTTTTTCCAACCATTGAAGACAGACTACAAATTTGCAGAGCACGTGCCTACATTAGAGTTAACGCAAATACACAACAGCCACTGCATAGTGAAATTAGGAAGGTGACGGGCAGCAGGTTAAAAAGAGGAAGGTCGTGGATGGGTCAAGCCGAAGACATTCTTCAACAGGTGTGTTCACTGGATGACTTAGACCCTGGCGAGGAGTGGCTACAAGTGCCAACAGATTTCTGTACGTCATTTTCAGGTTGCGTTCAAGTAGACAGAAAATGCAGACAAGAAAATCCGGCTGCTGTGGAGGAAGTATAAGCGTTGATTTTCTAGAATTCGTTAGACGGCGAAGCTGTCATCTACACAGATGGGTCGGTCGTCCGACATGTGAGACGCTCATTGGCATTCATGGCGCGTACCGGAGGGAGAATTGTGAAGGAGGACTCTGGTGCTTTTGTTAGCCTGTCTATGGAAGTCATGGCAGTAAGTAAAGCAATAACATGGCTCGAGACACAGACATTCAATAGGGCCTGTTTCCTTAGCGACTAAATGAGTATGCTCAAGAGGATAGAGATGGGGTGGATCCGAAGAGAGTGGTTGCTGTCTCTAAGGCGGTCTCGGCTGACAAAGATTAGTTTCATCTTCGTGCTAGGGCATGCGGGAGTACAAGGAAATGAACGGGCTGAGAAGCTCGCAGGTAAGGCTAACGTGGAGGGGGGACGTGCCATGGACCAGGCTGACATTCTGAATGCTCTTCAAGAAGTAAAACTTTTGCGAAAACCAAGTGATGACTAGGAATCTACAACAATGATCAGACTGCGAGTACAGCAAATCAAAAGAGGGGTGGCCAAACAAGAACACTACGCAGGAAGCCAAAGAAGATTGATAAACCAACACAGAACTGGTGTCGTTGGCCGATACACGATGCAGGATTTGCTGAAGAGGGGATCCCAGCACTTATGGATTGAATAGTTCGATGTGCAATGAGGATGATCTGTCGACTAACTAACTAGTTTGTCCTACTTAGTGTAATAAACCAGATGATGCATTTAGACAATTTCGGTCTGTTTCGGCGGAACCCCTGGCTGCCAGTCGCAGAATCCCGGTTGAAAAACTCTGCTCTAGGCGGTTTATTTAGGCCTGCCCTATATATAAGGGACGTTCATTTGAAACCAATTCCAATGGCTTTATTACAAAAGCATGAAAGAAACTTTAACAGGTGTGGTAGAATAAAACAAAGCATTCATTTTCAATGAATTATGCACCATGGGTTGGACAGAAGAAGTCGCCGTAAGCATTCAGGCAAGCATCCTATTGCTTAGGTAGGCGGCGAATGCCGTCCGCAAAAAAAGGATTGTGGTTGCTCACTAAACCAAGTGTTCATTACGTCTGCATCTATGTGAAATCGTTGCCCCATGAGATCTTTTTTAGAGGTCCGAACAAATGAAATTCAAATGGTGACAAATTAGGACTATGGACCAAAAAATGAAAATCACCGGTGATAAATCAGGACTATAGGCTGGATGTTGCAGAATTTCCCTCGTCTTCCTTGCTAATGCTCCCCGCACAATATTTGTGTCATGCGCACGAGCATTATCGTCCAAAAAAATCACACCGCGAGAAAGCATGCCGGGTCGTTCATTCTTGATGGCTTTTTGCAGCTTGTGTAGTGTTTGTAAGTAGTGAGTAGAGTTGATGTTTGCACCAGGTTCTTTAAAGTCAGTCATCAATAGCCCTTTATGGTAAAAAAAAAAAAAAATGCGCTTTGCATAACCTTACCAGCCGAAACCTGTAACGAACTTTTTGGCTTTAGTGAGCGTACTTCCTTAGAATGCTATCTTTTTTGCTGCCCGGCTCAAAGTGGTGACACAATGATTCATCGCCTGCCATTGTGCAGAGGAGAAATGCATCACCCTCCACTCTGTAACTCAGCAAGTGGTTCAAACACCATCCCATGCGTTCCATTTTTGGTGGTCAGTCAACATCCGTGGTACTCACTGTGAAGACGCCTTCCGATATTGCAGTTTATTACGAACTGCCTTATGAATTGTCCCAATTGACACATCAAATTCTTTCGCTAGCAAACGTATGCTTCGATAACAGTTCATCTTTACTGCTGCATCAATTTTGGCGATGTCAACCTCGTTGTTCCGAAAAAAAAAATTATTCGTGACTTACAGAAATATTTTTGGAGAGATTATTAGATCTGGACAGAATTTAGAGTGACATTCTTCTGTTCCAGAATCCGTTTGATTGTAATCTTGATGATGTGCCAGTTGAACTACAGTTGGAGCTCATTGATTTGCAAGCAAATGGCTTGTTGAAAGAGAAGCACAAAGAAGGAAAACTTGTTAAATGTTACCTATGCTTACCTGATGTTGAGTTTATGAAACTGAAGAAATTTGCCGCTGGTATGGTATCAGTGTTTGGAACAACTTATGTCTGTGAGAAAACATTTTCAACAATGAAGCATGTGAAGTCCACACATCGAAAGAGGTTGACTGATGAATATTTGAAAGCAATTATCTTGATTGGATGCAGCTATTACAAACCACACATTGACGATATCTTGAAAGCTAAATATCAATTTCACAAATCTCACTAATATTTTTTGCTGCTTAGTTTGTGAGATTCGGATATGTGCACACTAAGTCTGACGTAACGATATATTATTTTGCTAACGTCGCCTTCTTTGATAACGTTTTTTGGTAAATAACCATGTTCGTTGTCTTTGTTTTTTGTGTGTGTGTGCATTGCACGCCACTCACCCATGATTAACTTAGTTTTTCGTCTCCCCCCCCCCCCCCAGAGCTTTCGTTCTGTCCTGCAAGTATTGTTAAAATAAGTTGCACATCCTTTACAGGACGTTTGCAGTCAACGCCAGCATTTATTGCCGTTGTTGATGTCTTGGCAAGTTTACGTTCAGTAGTTTCCCATTGCTTTCTGAAATATATTCTTTCATTCAGTAGCATGTCCTTTGCAGAACCTCGCTCCCATAACAACCTCCCAGAAAACCTCTCGATCATAAGAAAGATGTCCCCCGTCTGATACACCCATCTGGAGATCAATCGCCACATCCTGCACCCAATTTTCTCTTTGGGCTTCCTCTTCCTCTCTTCCCAGGCATATACCCTTCCATTACTGTTCTCTCCAAACTTTCGTGACGTTTCAAGTGACCAAAATATTTCAATTTTCTTTGTTTTATCGTCTTTAATAGCCAACCTTCTTCAATATTCAACTCTTGAAGTATGGATGCATTTGTTCTTTTCTTTACCCAAGATATTTTTAGAACTCGTCTATAACATTTATATTCAAAGGTGTTTATGCGCTGTTCAGCTTGTTTAGTAAGTGTCCAAGTCTCACAGGCGTATGTTGCAATGGGAAAGATGCATGCTCTTAAAAATCTAATTTTTGTAGTTCTGTCTGTCCCACTCCATAATTTATTCAGCTGTTTTAGTCTTTGAAGAGCAATTGATAGTCGCCGTTGGTAATCAATGACCCAAGATATTCAAAATTTTCCACCATCTCCAATTTTTCACAATTAATGTATATTTCTTTCTCCATAGTAGTTTTTTCTGTATGCATTATCTTTGTTTTTGCTATGTTAAGATATAAGTTGTGATTTTCACTATTCAATTGGGTTGAGACTATTAGGTTTTCTATGCCATTCTGTGTTGTGGATAGTAATACTGTATCATCAGCATATCGAATCTCCCGTATGTCATGGCCGCCGATATTTAGGGCATCATATAGCTCCCTGTTTATATCATCTCTTACATTTCTCATTATATTTTCGGCGTACAGGTTAAACAAATAGGGTGACAGCACGCAGCCCTGACGGACTCCTGGCTTGATGTCAAATCAATCTGATGCCACGCCATCTATTCTAACTGCTGCTTGTTGGTCTAGATAGAGCATTTTTATGAGTTGTACTACATGTGATGGAAAGCCCATATTCCTCATGATTTCGCAAAGTTTCTGATGCTGAGCACAGTCAAATGCCTTTGAATAATCCACAAAACATGAGAATAGGTTTACATTAAATTATCTGCACTTCTCTATTATTAAACGCATGTTGAATATGTGATCTCTTGTTCCTCTTCCTTGTCTAAATCCAGCTTGAACCACGTTAATCTCTTCTTCCATTTTCTTATGAAGTCTTCCCATTATGACTTTTAGTAGAATTTTACTTGCATGACTGATCAGGGCAACAGCTCTGTAGTTGGTGCATAATTTCAGGTTGCCCTTTTTGGTATTGGAATGAAGATAGTTCTCTTCCAATCTTTTGGCCATATACCATATTTCCAAATCTTTGTACATAATGCATGATATATGTGTATGCTTTCTTCTCCTCCCGCTTTAATTAGTTCAGCTGGTATCTCATCACATCCAGGTGATTTACCATTCTTCAGGTTCTTTATAGCCCAAGCAATTTCATCTAATGAGGGGTCAGGTTCTGTGTCTGCTATCATTGGCTCATGTATCTCATTTATATCATCACTGTCACTCATATCATACATTCCACTGCAGTACTCCTGCCATCTTTCTAGAATTTGTCTAGATTCTGTTAAGGTATTTCCCATCTTGTTACAGATAACATTCAATTGAGGTTGAACATTTCTTGTCAATAACTTCATTTCTTTGAACATTTCATGATCTCTCCCAGTCTTATGATATTGCTCTATTCTGGTACAGCAATCTTGTATATATTGATTTGTGTCCTTTCTTGTGTTCTTTCTTATTTCTCGAGTTAAAGATTTATACTTCATCTTACTTTATCGGATTCATCTCCTTTCTGTTTCAACTCCCTTCGTTGTTTTATTAATTCTAACGTATCTGATGTAATCCATGGCTTAAGTTGCTTTTTCTTGGTCGGAATTAAATCTTTGGCTGCAGTTATCAAGATATCTCTAGCTTGTACTGCCAGTTCATCAGGTGTCCTTTCTTCTTGTACAGACATCAAGACCTCAAAGCGATTCCTAACTTCTACAGTGTATAAATCTGGTATTTTTGTGAGATCAAAACGAAGTGGCCCTTGTCCTCGGATAAGCTTTTTGAGTTTTAATTTCAGATCTGCTTCTAATAACTGATGATCTGTATCACAGTCTGCACTACGTAGGGGTTTTGCTTTCTGAAATACCGGGACACAATACCATAGAGTATAACAATTCCAGTGCAACGTGGTATGCTGCCAAATCGCGCGCAGCTGTGTTTCGAACAAGGGTATACAGAATTACGAATGGCATCTGAAGGACCTTCGCCACGAAGACCGACGCAAGTATTGTTCAGAATGAGCTCGTCATTTTGTCATTTATCCGGCCCGCAGTGAAAAAAGTTTGGTGACCCCTGCTCTATGGGATATATTTTGTGTTGTGCGGGCTGCAGTTTGTGCATAAAATCCGAGTTTATTCACGAGCAATTATCATTCAAATGCCGCAGTTAACGTGTATGTGGGTAAATATGTATGTCTTTGAACCAAGCAGTATCCTGTTTCTAGTAGGCAGGAAGGAGTATTTAGTAGCTATTGATGTACTGCATTATATGAATTATTTATACACAAAGGGATGGCAGCAGCGGTAGGGTAGTGGCTAAAAGCTTGTCTGCCGGCCCAGAGGTCATGCGTTCAAATCCAGGACTTCATGATCAACCAAACCAAACGTAAAGTTAGTTGCATGTCCTTTATAGGTATTGGTTTACTGTTGTGATCTCTTAGTAAGTAGTTTTCCATTGCATTCTGAACAACCGGCACCCATACCTTTTCGTAAAAAGAAAACGCAAGGCGGTCTGCTGCCATATCGCCCGCAACTGTGTTTCGAACGCGAGTATGCGGTGTTACGAACTGCATCAGTAACACCTTTCGCCACGGAGCCGGCAGGCCAAACGTAGGTACCAGTAACTGTTTTGGGAAGTAAAAGCGGGCAGCCTAATATTTACATTATTACTCACCGCGCTCCAACTGGTCTATAGAAATATGGGTCTTGCAGTTTCTGCTCACTGCGCCTTAAGGTATGTAGGAGAATCCTTACTTAGAGTATCATCATGCTGACAATATCCTGGAGCTGTTTGCGGTCACTCTTGACATATGCCTGCAGAATACGAGGTATGTGTTCACATCTTCCTCAAGACGGCTTGTTTGTACCTGGCATGCACTTCTATGTCGACCCTGCTAACATGGGTACCGGGAATTGATACTCAAAGTAGAAGAGGTCGACGTAACATTGACAATATCCGCCATTTAATGACGACTAGCACCACATAGCCAGTGTGTTTCAAGACCAATAAGATCGTAGATTTGATAATGTGGTCATCACGGAGACCCCGTTATGGAACCTTTAATTATGATCCCACTATTTTTACTGGGGACCTCACTATGGGTTCTTTACTGATTCCCCCGCTATGGGGACTTTAATGGGGACATCACTATGGGTCGTCCTTTTATTGGGACCCCGATATGGGTACATTAATAGTAACTCCGCTATGGATCCTTTAATGTGTACCCCTGTTACGGAACATTTAATGGAGACATCAATAATTAAAGTAATGGGGAACCCCTCTATGGGTCCTTTAAAGGGAACATGATATGTATCCTTTAGTGACGATCTCGCAATGGGTCATATAATGAAGACCCCGATTTGAATCCTTTGATGGGGATCCCGCTAATGGTACTTTAATGGGGACTCCAATATGGATAGTTTAGTATAGACTCCGATATGGAACCTTTAAGAGGAATCCCGCTATAAATAGTTAAATGGAGAACTCGAAGAGGGTCCTTCTACCAGGCTATGGGTCGTTTAGTGGAGAGCCAGCTAAGATTCT
>OY992876.1:220271822-220394322 GCA_963921405.1 Cepaea hortensis | reverse complement strand
CATGCTGCTCCGCTATAACTGAAGGCTAATAAACTTTGTGTTTAGTACAATCTAACCCACGCATGAGACCTATCGCATGTCCTATCGGCGGACATCAGACGAAAGATATCCCTATATATAGAGAGGAAGATGAAGCTAACGTCACACTGCTTGATTGCTCTATTACAGATTTAGGTAAGTTCTCTCACAGATTGCTATCGTCCTTTGTATATCCGAGCTTCTAACGTACGTTACACTACATAGACCTCTCTATGACAGAATTTATAGTACAAACTTCTTTCCTAAGCAATCTTTGAGATTGACTATTATTATAATAAACGATTCTATTGACAATAATCAAGCTATCATTTCTTTCTTAAACGCCTTTTCAAACAATTGTATTGTTGGTTAATCAATGGAGACGATAGCAGTCCACCTAGAGTAGTTGATAAGGTGCTGCACTGATAAAGCGATGAGCACGGTTGGACTAGGGTTAGACACCTTCGCTCGACGTCCCGCTAAGTGAATGAACTACAGGTTAACTATTCCTCCGTACAATCTATTCTCATCCTTTCAATTTGTTCCTCTTGTTCCTTGCATTATCGTGGTGAAATATAAACAGTGGAAGAGTGCCCGTTTATGGGTTCCAAATATCAAGGTACCCATGGATAATATCATTCTCCTGTCCATCGTTTACATGGTCGGCCTCTTCATCTTGTTCTGTTTAGTCTGTACACCATTGCTTGTTGTGGTATACTGTCATTTGGTAGCCTAGTTATGTGGCCAAATTATTTCTTTTGCTGTTTTATAATAAATTATATTCATGAGTTCATTCATTCAGTAGCATGTCCCTTGCACAACCTCGTTCCCATAAAAACCGTCCGGAAAATCTCTCGATCATAAGTAAGATGTCCCGCGTCTGATTCACCCATCTGGAGATCGTCTGCCACATACTGCACCCATCTTCTCTTTGGCCTTCCTGTTCCTCTCTTCCCGGGCATATACTCCTCTCCAAACTTTCTTGACGTTTCAAGTGATCAAAATACATAACATTAGTTATGATTTCATAATTTCTGATTTTCTCTCTTCTTGATACATTGAATATTCTTCTCAGAAATCTTATGTCAATCGTCGCTTTTTTTTTTCTCCTGTCATTGTCAACGACTGGCAAGAGAAGGTCAACCAGAGAGACGAATGGAGACGGATTGTATCTGCAGCAAAGAACCTCAATGGCTCGGAACGCTGAAGAAGAAGAAGAAGATTGTCTAGGTAGCATAGAGTTAGTAGATAGGTTGTGTGGTAGATTTCTTTTTAGTGTCTCTGATACGTGCTTGTTCTTTTATATTGGTGTCATTTGTCTAATGAACAGCTTTGCCTAATTGTATCTATGTGGCGTCTCTAAGGCGAAGGCGTTACAATGATATTCATAATCCCGCAAATCGCGAGATACTATTCGAAACACAGCTGCGGGTATTTTGGAAGCAGACCGCCTTGCTTTAGTTCCCCATACAATGGTATGAGTGCCGATCGTTCAGAATGCAATGGCATACCACTGAACGTAAACGCACCACGAAATTGCATCTATTCCCGATCTCGTTGTTTATTTGCATTGGATGATATCTTCTTCTTCTCTTCTGCGTTCATGCGGAGTTTTTTTTTCCAGACGTAATTGCGTTGAGCCAAGTTTATTTGCGCCTTTAGGCCGACACTTGTGACATCTGTGTTTGTTGGCCAGGTTAACCTTCCCGGGTCTTTCGAGGGACTTTTGACTCTCACTGTTACGGTGTCGTCCACATCCCAGCTGGACAATTTAGAACGGTCAAAGACATCACAGCTTTTGACCTAGATTTGACCTAGATGTGACATTCTTATCTCTATGCGGCGGGAATTCGATGCGGCAGTGCTGGTACGCCACATTCAAAATGGAAGGATTTAATATCATCTTTCCTCCTCATGTTCGCCCCATTTCCCGCATTTCTTACGTCGATATTATACTTTCTAAGTACTTACATTTCTTTACATGTTTCAGGGGGTGTTCATTTACATGAATCTTTGTTGTATTTTATTCGTTGGTTAGAGTCATTACCTCTGCGCTACTAATGCTACCTCGTAATTTCAATGCTACGTTCCTGACACACTTCGTTTACACTGTGTATGTGAACTTGTAGTTCTACTTTTTATATTGCAATTTGTGTCTTCCATTCGTTTTCTGTGTTCTGTTCTAATTCTGTGTTCTGTTCTTAATGAGGATGAGGAAAGAATCAACAATTACAACACTACATGAATTCAGTTATCAATGTCAGCGCAGATTTATTACATAGACTTCATTGCTGAGATTGGCACACGAGAAATTGGATGGAAAATAAATAATGAAGAAGACTGCAGAAAATTACTCTGACGTGCAGAATTATTAATGTGGACATTTCGAGGGAGCCTAAGTTGCAAAGACAACTTATTACAAACATAAGAGAGAAGCAGCCACCATTCGCCAGAGAAGCAGCCACCATTCGCCAAATAAAATCACATGTTATGACATGAAAAGTGCCGTATGTCATAAATTACTTTCAATGCTTTCACTTACTTTCATCACAGAAAGGTAGTATTGAAATGTTTCACTGTATGAGACCTATCTTGGAATATAAACAAAGTAACTGAACTCAAACAAGATGAATATAAATGTCAGTGATGAAAAAATGATAGTAACAAGGAATAATAAGAATATAAATAAATATAAATAAATACATTATCAAAATAATGACAAAAATAAAGCCACAATGGACTGAGTTCTGTTGGAGGACATGTGTGCCAACGTCTTTTGGCTAGGCACACGGTGGTGATTATAATCATCTGCCATGTCAGTTCTCGAAGGCGTGCATGTCTCGGCACAGATCTCCATCTTTGATGCTCTGGATCACCTGTGCTGATGATATACCCCCATGTCAACGTCTCCCTCCATCCGTCATTATTGCTGTAGGTCTGCCTCATGATGGTGACAAGTGAATAAAAGCAACAGGACATCATCGTTTCTGGCTTAGTAGCAGAGCCATGAGCTGAATGTTGCATCCCAAACAAGACTTGATGGCAGCTTCAACCATGTTGCTTGTATATCCTCAGGTGAAATTGTGACGTCATCGTGGTCATGCTGATGTACGTGATCTTCATCCTACTGCCGGCCACTGCCCTCGCCGGTTGCGATCCAGATATCTACAATTATACATACAATTCTCTGATCCCGATTCCTGGCATAGGAGCTACCCGCCTTCAATATGAAATTATGCGAGAAGTAAGCATGCAGCTGTCTTTGATGTATGTGTGATATTATGTTCCTTGTATGCATGTAACTTTCTTCGATCTAGGAACTGAATGAAGACGAGGGAAAACGATAATGTCAGGTTGAGGGTAAAGATGAGTTGGGTCAAGAACCGATATCACAGCATTCAGGACATTCTCATAGTGCTCGTCCTCATCTGCAAGTCAGCTAAGAGTCCAAATACTGCGGATACCAGTGCGCATTGTCCCATCACGCCAGCATGTCCTGGGGAAAGAATTCAACAAATGCACGCAATTTGTGATTTAAAAAAAAACAAATTGAATCTGTTTAAATCCCCGCTAATCACTGGTATCATGAAGGCTAATAGACTATAATGACTGGGGCATATAGAAAGAATGGAAGACAATAGGGAAGCAAAACTCGCTTACACTCAGGAAATAAATGACCGTAGACCCCGAGGTAGACCAAGAAGACGGTGGAGAGATAATATATATACAGACCTATAAGCACTTGGAATCAACGACGGGCAAGGGAAGGTCAAACAGAGAGACGAATGGAGACGGACTGTATCTGCAGCAAAGAACCTCAATGGCTCAGAACGCTGAAGAAGAAGAAGAAGAAGAAGAAGAAGAAGAAGAAGAAGAAGAAGAAGAAGAAGAAGAAGAAGAAGAAGAAGAAGAAGAAGAAGAAGAAGAAGAAGAAGAAGAAGAAGAAGAAGAAGAAGAAGAAGAAGAAGAAGAAGAAGAAGAAGAAGAAGAAGAAGAAGAAGAAGAAGAAGAGGAAGAAGAAGAAGAAGAAGAAGAAGAAGAAGAAGAAGAAGAAGAAGAAGAAGAAGAAGAAGAAGAAGAAGAAGAAGAAGAAGAAGAAGAAGAAGAAGAAGAAGAAGAAGAAGAAGAAGAAGAAGAAGAAGAAGAAGAAGAAGAAGAAGAAGAAGAAGAAGAAGAAGAAGAAGAAGAAGAAGAAGAAGAAGAAGAAGAAGAAGAAGAAGAAGAAGAAGAAGAAGAAGAAGATGAAGAAGAAGAAGAAGAAAATTGAAGCATGTCACTCTGTGGCGAAGGTGTTACGGACGCACTTCGTAATCCCGCATACCGCGTTCAAAAAAGCTGCGGGCGATTTGGAACTAGACTGCCTTGCGTTGGTTATGTTATAAACTGGTATGAGTAATGGCCGTTCATAAAGCAATAGAAAACTAGTGATCGTAACTTGCCAAGACATCACGAGCAGCCAAACATGATGAGATTGAATGCCTATATATGCAACTAAATTTAACTCTGCCCTATGCATGCTTGTCTTCACATTTCTCAACATACGAGGGGAAGTCACTAAGTAAGTCACAAATGGCTGTAGAAAAATATAATTAAATATGATAACGACTTGAAACAAGTTTCTTTTTATACAAACATTGTCCATTTATTTCTCAACATAATTTCCACCAACATTGATAGACTTATCCCATCGTTTTATCACTCCTCCCAAACCGGTGACATAGAACTGCGTGCTCTGTTTTCTAAACCACGTTTTCACTTTACATTCAACTTCGGCGTCAATCGAAAAATGTCTTCCGCCAAGGTGGGTTATATGTGGACCAAAAAGGTGGAAATCACTAAGTCGGGGCTGTAAGGTAGATGTTCCAGAACTTAACACCTTAGTAGATTAATTTTCTCCTGAGTTAATCGAGCCGTATGTGGTATGGCATTTTCATGAAGAAGCAACACTCCTCTAGTCAGCAGTCCTGGACGTTTTCTTCAAATTGCATCATGAAGCATCGATAGAACTTCACAGTACGATTCAGCATAAACAGAAACCACTTCCTTATGGATGTCTATTGCAGGCAGTCCTCCCCCCCCCCCCCCAAAAAAAAAAAAAAAACGCACAACAGCACGTTGCGTTTTGATTGTACACTCTGTAAGTACAGTCGCCATTTTGTTTATGCCCTGCGCATGCCCATGAGACACCTAGCGCCACCTGACGAACGGGAATATGAAGTCCTATGTTGCTGTCACCTAATGACACCTGTAGAAAACACAAACTACATTTACCTGCCATACCACAGAACTGTGTGATTTACTTATTGACTCGCCTTTGTAGTTGATGAGACCGTTACAGCCATAGCATGCGCGTTCTGTTTGTCTTCCAGACAGTGTAACGCCTCTAAACCTCCTCCACCTCTGTTATCCGACTACATTTTGTGGTATCGTATGCCAGGCTCTTCTGAACCAAACATCGTTCACAAACTTTCGCCACGAACTTCACAAACTTTTGCCACGAACCTCGCAAGCACTTCTTTTACCTGTTAGCACAGACCCATCCGTGTAGATGATTACATCACCTGGTCGTAACATGTCCTGAATCAATTGCTACCCCTTTCATTCAGTGCAGCCTGCCGGCCAATCCCTGCATTCCCGATAGAATGTTATTATGACCCCAAACAGGTTTGACGTTTCTCACTGGCATTCTGACCCACACCCTCCTCTCCTAATGTTCTCAAACATGCATGCTTCTATGATTGTGGCCTCTGACTGAGGCATCAAGGATTTTCCTTAACTGTGTGTAGGGTTTCATGCAGGGGTGTTCCGTGTCTGCAGCTACTCGGAGATATGCTTTAGCCTGCAGCACATTAGGCCTGTCTGCAATCGTGGGTAAGGCTAGGATGTATAGTAAACACTCTACTGGCGTGTCCTTTGGGCATCCGATTATCGCCTGCATGGTTTCGTTCTGTATGTCCTCTAGTTTCACCAGCTGACTCTTTGACACCGCGAACAGCCCCAATTCAAAGACAATTATTGAGAAAATCACATTTTGACATTTTTTTTTTTTTTTTTTTTTTTTCCGCGTTTCCATCCTGTTTCAGGATATTGCGGTCAACACCAGCATCTTTCAGCTGTATGTTGATTCCTAGGCTAGATTACGCTCATCAGCACGCCACGACTTTCTGAGCGACCGGCTCCATACTCTCATAAGTCACTTTTGCGATTTGAACCACTGCTAATTCTCGTCGCGTCACGTGACGAGAGTATTCGAGGTTAGCGGAGAAAGCTGCTAACCCCTCGGCCACGAAGCCGGTACATTTTGACATATTATGAATAATATTCTCTGATCCATGGACATTCTTGATATGATCTTCAGTAAACCGATCTTTTCTTAGATCTAATAAAAGCTGCTTCCATGTGATCTCTGAAAGACAGCTTCTTTTGAAGGTGATTTTCAGGTACCTGTTTACTCTCCCTGTTAACATTTCTGCCATTTATTGTAAGACTTTGAACGCCAGTCGGAACAATTCTATTGACCAGAGAGCACCATAACACAGCCTTATCTGGGTTAATGACACTACCCACTTCTGAACACCAGTCCATCACTTTGTTTACTGTCTCCTGCAACTGTTGCGATATTTGCATCCTGGCTCTCTCCAGCTTATACGCAAGGACGTCATCTGCATATGCCAGCATCCTTCCCGTCCCTGGTGCTTCAATGCCTGCTTGTGTATATATTGAATATCACAGGTGGTATTGCAGATCCTTGTGGTAATCTCAGAGTAGTAGTGCACGCCTCTGAGGTTCATGAACCTTGAAGGAGAGCAACCGTACAAGAGTGCAACATAGCTTCTATCCAATTCACCACCCAGGGACTAAAACTCATCTGTGTGTGCGTTTAGAGATTATATCTGACTCTGTTATATGTATACACAAGATCCAGTACTGCTACCATTGTTTCCTGTCTATTATAGAATCTCTCATCAACGTCAAAAGCAAATATTAATGCTTTTGACTATGTTTCTTTCTGAATAACGAAGACACAACCAATAGATTGAACGATTTATTGCCTGGCATATTTCGCTGCATCTCGTCAGGTGCATACTGCAGAATTCACACAACATAAGGTAAAATAACTAGACAAAATCCTTCAAGCATAAATATAAACATGCTCGCACAGTAATATCAATTGTCTCCCACAGTAATTTTAAATTGACTAACATGTCTTTCTGTTTGCACAAAAAACTGGCCTATGTTTCTTTCCTTGGCTAGTAACTACCCAGCGCTCTTAGGGGTAGATTTTCCCTGTCCAAGAATTTCAGCAGCATACCAGCAACAATCTTTTCCAATACCATTCCAAATGTATTCTGCCAGTTGATAACCCTATTACCAGTGATTCGTGAATGGTCTTTGCCTGGCTTGAGGAGTGGGATTAAATAGCTGTGCACCCAATCCTGGCTCACTAATGCTCTGATTAAAACAAGTAGTAATCTCCTCCAAATCTCCGCCACTCATATCTTTCATATGACAGCACCTATCTCTCGCAGGTCCAGGCGCAGTGTCCTTCTCTCTTTTCAAAACATACATGGTGCGACATCCTCATAGCCTTGGTCATTGATATAAACTGCTAGTTGCTCTCCAACAGCCTCCCTGCTCTCCCCATCTTTGTCATCTGACTGTGTTATAAACCTCCCCAGCAAATATTCTCATTTCCCATATTTCATTGTAATGGCTATGATATTCTCCCTACATAATGTTGCTATACAGGTCTCCCTGGTAGGCGTTAACGTCTTTCTCCGCTTTCGCGTACATTCTCGGAGTAACGTAACCTGCGCGAGAATCGGTCGCGGTTCTCGCCGCGTTGGTGACTTACGGCTATGTGAGCTGGTCGCTCAGAAAGCAATGGCAAACTACTGAGCGTCATCTTGCATAGTGCATCAACAGCATTTGGAAAATGCTGATGTTGAATTGGCAACGTCCTGTAAGGGATATGCAAAAAAAAAAAAAATCTTTTGGTATTTTGGCAGGCTGGTAGTTTGTCTGTGTAGTTTCCCCAAGTCTACCTTATCACCTCCTAGCTCATATTATAAGTAATCCCAGATGGCAGTTTTGGTCACTGCTGCATAGAGCTTGAACTCTTCAACTTTCTATTATTTTTTTTTACCCTTTCCACCATCTCCAGTTCATCTTGTGTACTCTTCGGTGTCTTTCGTTCATTTCTGTAGCTGCTTAGTTGCCACCCTCTCAGTCTTGCATTCAAGTTTAACTCCCGTGGTCTATCAATGAGGCTGCACATGTAAGTATGCTCGGTCTAATTCATACCTTCGTTTCCGATACTACCGAAAGGATGAGAAGTAAAAAGTCAATAGCAGTATCTGTGTTCTCAGGTCTCTAGTTGGCCTCCCATCATTAATGAAGACTACCTCAGTCTCAATTATGGCATCCGCAATGTTGTACCCTTTGTCGGGTCTCCCCTGTATAGTCCCAAGCTCTGCTCCGAGTGTTAAAATCCCCACAGAAGAGATGACTGCCACCTGGGATTTCCTCCAGGTCCTTGGGCCAGTCCTAGTGTTCCTTAGAGACAGCAGAATCCACCGAAGGATATACATTTAAATTATGCCAGCTGAGGACAACAATCTCCAGCAGTACCCCGGGAACATCTCTTGTCTTATCATTTGCCTGCTCATATCCAACACCATCTCACTCTCTCTCTCTCTCTCTCTCTCTCTCTCTCTCTCTCTCTCTCTCTCTCTCTCTCTCTCTCTCTCTCTCTCTCTTTCTGCTTGCCTGTTTCTCTATCTTTCTGTCTGTCAGTCTTCCTTTCTGTGTGTCTTTCAATCTGTCAATCTTTTTGTTTTAAGTCTATCTTTTAGTCTGTCAATTTGTCTGCCTGTTTTTCAGTATGTCAGTCTGTCTGTACGTCGGTGCACCCACTTACCTCCAGATACCAGATATGATTGTCTACTGCGTGTATGTATCATTTCCTTATCCTCTCCTCTTCCCTGTCTGTATAGATTTTTGTTTTTCTCAAACTATGTCTGCATATCTATACCTCTCTATTAGCCACTCATTGGCTATGCTGCATACCAATCTCTTTTGTAAATCTATCACTGTATTCTCCCCCCCCCCCTCCCCCTTTATGTCTCTTGTTATTCATTCCAACTTAATCTTTGTATATATTAATAATTTACGATTGTTCATTATAATCTTCTTCAGATTGATAATTTAGTATACCTTCTTTACGAAGAAATTCTGCATTACATTTTGTCCCAGGCCCTGTTTTAGTTAGCACCATTATGTGTTTACGTCATCAATTTGACTAAAGTAGCACCCGGGTGGGCAACCGCTCAGCCAAAATCATTTTCTCCTACTGGTGTTTAGTTCTGGGTGAAGTTTGAAATCCCTTAACTCTGTCATAAGGGACTAATTACCACCCTAGATCCCAGATAGAAACCGTGGAACAAATGTCTGTTATGCCGATTAAAGACACCGTCCCTGGATACTAGAGAAAACAGCCAAGAAGTGGCTCGTTGACAATAAAATAGATTTAGCTGTTCTTGGTATCAATAGGAGTGAGAAAAGAGTAATTACGCCATGCAGAATAAGCTTGTTACTTGAAGGTTGAATAGACAAGGTGCCACCCTGACATAATCTACTCCTGGAATATCTCTTCGAACCTCCACTAAATATTCTACCAATGCGTGCACTCGACTACGCTACACAACACGTTTGCAGATATTTAGGATTTATACGGACGACTGAGTTTAAAATAAATACATGTGTTTATTGATTGCTATGATGATAGTATGATGATTATGATTATAATATGGTATACATAACTAAAGAGGGCACATTGGTCATGCTTCCCTCGGTGAGATGCAGTTCACTGTCAGCTTGAAGGAGTCCAAATTGGACACTTAACCAGGCTCAGTCAATACAGGATTAGTCATGGATGTGCGCTCTCTCCCCTGCTATTTAATATCTCCATGTACATAACTTCCAAAGAAGCAAGTCTCGACAGAACGGATTCAAAAAATTTAGAACTCTTTACTCCAGATGAAACAATTGATCCACAGGAAATAAATGAACTTCTATTTGCAGACGATCGGTGCCTGTTTTATAGCGACAAGGGCAGACTGCAAAATCATATTAATAATCTGAGTTCAACATGCAGAGAATACAATATGAGTATAAATACAGCCAAAACCGAAGTAATGAGAGTTAGTAGATAGCCGGGCCCACTATATATATATATAGATAAATAGCACAACTCTGAAACAAGTTACAGAATTCAAATATCTTGGAAGTATAATCACAGAAGATGGCAGATTGGACAGAAAAATCGAAATCAGATGTCAAAATGCTAGTGCACTTACATTTCAACTATCACCCTTGCTGAAAGATCCAAATATACCCATGTCCGCAAAACGATAGATAATAAACAGCATATTCACACCAACCCTATGCTACCAATCTCAAACCTGGACTTTATCCAAATTACATCTTCGAAAATCAACACCTGCGAAATGAGATGCCGGAGGAGAGCTGCCAATGTAACAATCCGAGACCGATTAAGAAATGCTATTATTGGACAGACTGTAGGATCAACACCTTGTGCCACATTTATTGAAAGACAGAAGATCAAGTGGTTTGGCCATGTCATTAGAATGTAACACCAGCAACTACCATCACTGGCCTTACATCACAGATCATCTGCAACGAGACCACGAAGACGTCCAAGAAGAATATGGATTGGCGACATCAAAGAAATTGTACAAGCACACGGAATGACACTATCCAGTGCCTCCCACCGGGCGCTGGAACGCAAATTATTCATTCACAAGATGCTTGACGGCAGAAGTGGAAGTTGATGATCATCATGATGATGAACCAGCCTCAGTCACTCCCTGATATGAGGTGTTGACTGTCTATGGCTCCTAAAAGAGATGAGTTTATAGCATAGGGAATTCCATCGCTGGACTGCAGTCTTTAAGTCAGACAGAATAAGATGTTAATATCTTCCAAAGCCGAATTGTGTATCCGTGTGTCGCCAAATGTGCGTTTGCGTCTGAGGAGTACAGGCAATGCCACGCGGATATATATTCTGTTCGTTCCTGACGTTGATTCCGTCTTCATTGCTCCCCGTTTCCATGCGGACTAATTACTATGTCCCGTATTCGTTAACTCCACCTATTTTCCACATTGGACAGGTTACCGGGATGTATTAAGTTTCAAATTCTTATCACCCCTCGTCTCTTTTCCTCGTGGACTAGTTCCATCTGTCAATCAAATTGACCGACGCTAGGCCACGTATTTGAAACAACGCTTTGTTTCGCTTTCCCTGATAATATACGTTACATTACGTCACATACTCTACTCTGAGCTGCTTCCACGCTTTTGCGGGAATTAATTAGCTTAATCTCCTGGGTTGCGACAAGGTGTAGGGCCTGCATTATATTCCCATCTGAAGATCACATGTATGTCGGCTGAACGGAAGGTGGTAATCATCTGGTTTTGTACTTTCACACGCCTGGCAGGCGAGAATCTTATCTCCCTGTATTGCCGTCTCTACTTCGTCTGGACTTTTAACACAACGTGTTAACCGGTGACTTGTATCAAGTTGGAAGGTAGCAACTCTTCTTTCCCTTGTCTTGTGCTGAAACAATGCTAGTTTTCAACATTTGATAGCGCAGCCAACTGGTGCCGTGGTGTCTTGGCTAAATTTTATTTTTGTTTTTGACATCAAAGTTTCCTCAGGCTAGAGTTTTAGAAATAATGACGCGCGCTGTCAAAATGTATTTTTCTCTTTTGTTTTCTATTCATTTTAGTTTGTCCTTATTCCTTTGTTGGGGACTCAGCTTATTCTCTGGTGGTATTATATATATATATATATATATATATATATATATATATATATATATATATATATATATATATATATATATATTTTGGATGTGCCAAAGCGTCTCGTCACAGTGTGTTTCTGTCTTTCTTCGCGAATGTTAGCTACATCTTAGGTTATATCTTTTTATTCATCTGTGTGAGAATATGCAAATTATTGATATTTTTAAAATATACTTGGTATCATTTGACCAGATGATTGATAACAACGAGGACGGTAATGTCACAAAAGATGATCTGACTTCCCCCAAAGTTCGATTACTATGGCCAAAACTAATAGGTACGTTTGAAATATTGTTACTGATGTCTCATAATAGGAGGGAAGACTGTTTTTAACTGTGTATTTTAATGTAATATCGACATCGTGGAAGATCAATGTTACAGGTCTTAAAGCGCTTTAGACTAATGGTGTTAAGCTTGAATTTTTAATAACCAACCGGCTCTGGTTGGGGACGTTTTGTGTGCCAGATCGGCGTCCTTTACTTCCCAAGACAATCCCCAGCACCCATGTTTTCTGTGTGGACCTGGGAATCCAGGCCAGTTGGAAATATCCGAATCGGCTTCCATGGGAACCGAACTCACGACAACCGGATGGGCAAACAAACGTCTAACCTCTAATCCACAAACCAAATACATACACCAGGAGCCGGGGAAGGATGTGCGTGTGCAGTTTCAGTGCAGGGACCGAAGCTTAGTTCGACCACCCTTGTGCCTTTGTCAGCGTAACTCGTCGTTGTCGCGACTCCCTGCTACATATACATGTATACTTATTAATTACACATCAGCCTGGTCGGAAGTATTACCAGTACTAGGTATCAAACTTCCATTGCGATGAAGACAGCGCCGGCGGTTCAAACCCTACACCAGCATTAAGTAGAATTTTGTGAAGAAATAATGGCAAATTACTAAGCATAAAATTATCTAGAAAATAAATCCTGGATTGACTGTAACATCCTGCTAACGACATACCACGTTTAGTTAATTAATAGGTATTAGTTTATAATAATGGAAAGAAAATCAAAGCGAAGAAGGGTAAAACAATTATACAGAAACAATGCAGTTGCAGGTCAAATGGGATTGCAGTTGCATCTCTGTATTAACAAGAATATATTATATTTGAAGAGTTAAACGGATGGAACAAGAAATTGGAAAATTCCATCATTTCTTCATTTTCGCATTTTTTATTTTATTGCTGTTCTAGTTGTTGTTCTTCTTTGTTTTCTTCGTCTTCTTCTTACTTTATTATTACAATTTTTATTACACATTATTATTACCATTATTATCATTATCATTACCGTTACTATTATTTCTCCGTTTTTCTAACGTTAACTAGAACATATTTAGAGAATAACAATCAAATTGAAGTTTCATGACATCACCAGAGAATTCAAAACTTAATTAACTCTTCGTTTAACGTGTACCCCTTCAAGTGGCATAACAATCTCCTCAAACTTACAAGACGCCACGGAGAGCGGCTTCTAGTTATTTCATTATAGTTTTTATTCCCAGTATGTTATTCATGTTAGTTATTATTTCCATGTGGTTATTCCATGTTATTGTTTTTAAAATTTGGTTATCCATATTAGTTATTATTCACATTTGGTTATTCATGTTAGTTTTAATTTCCATTTGGTTATCCATATTAGCTATTATTATAGTATGGTTATTCCATGTTATTTTTTTATTATCATATGCTTATCTATAATATTTATTGTTCCTATGTGGTTATTCCATGTTAGTTTGTTTTTCCATTTGATTATCCACGTTTGTTAGTATTCCCTTGTGGTTATTCTATGTTAGTTTTCATTCCCACTTCGTTATTCCATGTTAGCTGTTATTCCCATTTGGTTATCCATGTTAGTTATTATTCCAAGGTTGTTATTCCATGTTAGTTGGTAATTCTATTTTGTTATCCATGCTAGTTTATTCCTGTGTGGTTATTCCATGTTTGTATTGTTATTCCTATTTGGTTAATCATGCTATTAATTATTACCATGTGGTTATTCCATGCTAGTTTCTATTTCGTTTTGATTATCCATGTTAGTTATTATTTCCATGTATTCCATGTTAGTATTATTGCGGTATGGTTATTCTTTGTTGGTTTTCCCATCCCATTTGGTTATCAGTGTTAGTTATTATTCACATGCGTTTCTAATATTACTTGTATGTATGTATGTGTCACAGTCCTAGATCTCTAGGGGATTGAAACTCGGGCTCATACAGGAAACAAACTCTGTTCAGATACAATCGAGCATCATTTATTTACATTTATATTACAGTACGCTGGCGAAGTGAGTTTTCACACGCCAGCATTTAGCACATTGCGTATCACAGGAGTTTACAATGAACATGATTATCACAATAACTCTAGCAGCTATCTAACATATAGTAATGTATGTATAAGACCCCTAAACACTTGGGTCTGAAACTATCAAGTCCCCTTAATGTAAGCCCTGTTGCTTCCTCGATGTCCAGTCCGGGTCTCTCCTTTCACACGTGTCGCAATCCGACACGGGTGGTAACTCTCTGTGAGTTTCTCGTGGACCCCGCAATCGGCGGGCCCCATCAGTGTCCACGTGGCTGTGGACCCACTGACCGTTCCTTCGAGAAGGCTCTAGATTATTCGAGCCTTCGAGTGACTCGGTTCTTTCCCTTTAGCTGGATTTATATCCCTTCGCCAGTGTCTCGTTCTTTTAGGTTGGTACCGCCCTTTAGGTGAGTCTGTGACAGGATTCCCCCCCCCCCCCTGCTTTGATGGGTTATTCTATGGTAATTAGTTCTGTACTAATTCTGTCACAGTATCACATAAAGTCGGTGTTTGTAGTTTGGTGGATAGTAACTTGGCAACTTACATATCTGCATCGCCAACTCATGTATTCTCCCATACACCACTTTAAGATGATTGCTGAAGAGGTCTCTCTCTTCTATGTTCTTAAACATGCTTATCTGACCGAAGTACCGTGACGTTTCCCAGTTGTTTTTACAACTGCGCCCTTCTCAAGTATCCATATGATACCAAGATATTAAAAACTCTGTGTTAGAGAGTTTTAACAAGACAAATGTCTTGGCCATTTAAGTACACCTGCAAATCTTATCCAGTGTGTGTAATTCGATACATTTTTACTTCCGTATGTTGTATAATGCTGAATATGTAGTTATGCTGTTGTTTTATCACATCTGACTACGTGTTCCTGTTGGTTTGTTTGTGTATTGACTGATATGTTGCTGTTTCTAATAAAGTGACTGTATTTTAATTGTTAATGTTCAGTTTTGAGTTTGTATAAAGTGTGTGCTCACTGTGTGGTTTCTCCAAGCGTCACGAGTTGGGATATCCTTTGTCATGAATTACCCCAATGTGTGTAATGCATGATCGGGGCATTCCAAGCAGTGGCGCTTAGATGTAATGTATTAAACATGTATCAACAATTTAGACAGGTAATACATTTTTACATGAAGACGCAGACAAATTTAAAATAAATACGTTTTGCGTACAATTTGTCCGCCCAGTATATCGTTCTCTCATTTAACTAATTCACTCTGTCATTCATTCGTCTTTCATACAAAATAGTATTTTGTTAAAATATATAGATAAAGTTGAGGTAAGTGTTATTGCCCTTAGAAAAATGGATTAGGCGATATGTTCCCTTTAAGGTAACAAGTAATTTTTTTACGTGTAATCAAAAAATGGTTTATAATTTAAATAGAAAAAATTGTATAGGAAAAATATTTCACCTATGAGTGGAAATACTTGTAATATTATGGTAGAAAATCTACAAGTTATAGGTTGACATATTTTATATACATAATAATTACATACAAGTGTAATATATATTACCTAATAGTAACTTAATTAACTAACTAACTCCACGGACGATGTGTGTTGTCCTCCTGTTGTCCGTGTGTCGTGACATCAATGTTAACAGTTAATATAGCTGTTCCTTGTATGTTGTAATCGACGTAGTTCTATTCCGGCTGTTTGCGAAGTTTCTTAGCAATAGCGAGTATGCAGTGTTCTTAATCTTTACAGATGACTGTCAGTTCACTGGTTGAAATGATTTCACAGATATTATATATATCGATCGGATTGTTTTTAACACCTTGGCAATTGGTAGAATAAGGTTCTCAAAGTGTCATGTTCGTGGGTGTTATACGTCACATATTTACTTGGGCGTTGTTACTTCTGAATGACCGTTCACTAGTAGGTGTAGAGGTACACTGTTCTACGCCACAGACTAAAATATCGGCGAATCGTTAATGTGCCTAATGTTCGTCTGCTGGTGCATTAGTTTGCCGTGATAAAAAGTCAGCAATAATGTTATCAGTGCCCTTGATATGGCGGATTTCGAAGTCGAAATCCTGGAGAAGAAGACACCATCTTTCCAGACGATGGTTCTTTGGAACACCTTGCTTAAGTACCGGCAGTGGCGAACTATCGGTTAACACAACAAAATGCGAACCTAAGAGGAACTTAGATAATCGACGCATACAAAAAAGTAGACTAAGTGCCTCCAACTCAACTGTGGCGTAATGAATCTCTGCCTTTTTGAGCTTGCGGCTGACGTAGAGTATCGGATGTCTCGTGCCTTGATATTCTTACATCAGGCACCCTCGAATTGCGATAGCACTTGCATCTGTGGTTAGAATAAAGGGTATATCTATGTTTGGTAATCTCAATACTGGTGGGTTAGAAAAAATTGATTTCAATTTGCACATTGCATCCTCTAAGCGGATACTCTTACAAAATTTTTCTGGATGATCTTTTGTCAACAGATTAGAAAAAACTGATGTGAGTTCTGCCCAGTTTGGTATAAACTTGGCATAATAGTTTATCAGACCTAATAGGCTTCTAACCTGTTTCTTTGTAGTTGGAACTTCTAGGTTGAGAATCTTTGATACTATTTTATCATCTGTCAATAGTCTGCCTTCGGAAATCCTATGACCTAGGAAGTCTATCTCTTTATAGCCTATTTCAACCTTGGAAGGTTTGATAGTAAGTCCAAAAAGCAAGATTTGGTTAAAGACTTGTTGGAGAGTAAGTAAGTGAGACATCATGTTTGAAAAATGGATGCATATATCATTAATATAAGATTGCACGTCCTTGATGCCGTGTAATAGAAGTCTGGTTAACCTGACAAATTTTGCGGGAGCGTTCTTGAGACCAAACGGAAGATATCTCCATTCGTACAGCCCAAGGGGTGTAGCGAATGCTGTTATATGCCTTGAAGAGGGTTCTAGTGGCACTTGCCAGTAACCTTTAGCTAAATCAAGCTTAGAAAATAAGGATGATTGAGACATATTCAAGATGAGGTCTTCACAGCTGTTCATTGGCTCAGCATCTGTCGTGGTTATGGTATTTAATTTCCTATAATCTATGCACAAACGAATGGTTTTGTCCTTCTTTTTCACCAGGACAATCGGCGAAGAATATTGGGACACAGATTTCTGTATTATTCTATTTTTCTCTAAGTCCAAAATTTCTTTATCTAAATTTGCTATATAATGCAAAGGAATCGAATATGGTCTACATTTGATCGGTGTCAGATCCGTCAACACAATTGAATGTGTTATTTTGTCAGTCCGTCCAGGTTTGTTTGAGAAGATAGTTCTATAGTCGTTCAGAAGAGACAAAATGTCTTGTCGCTGCCGTTGTGTCAAGGTGTCGGAGATATGTATGTCATTCATAGTACTGTCGTCGTTCATAATTGGTACTGGAATTTCTGTATTGTCTGAGTCCGTCTGATTTATTACTGACGCTACTGTTTGTAAATTGTCTTCAATGTCCTTGTCGTCGTCGTCGAGACTAATAGTTGTCAATGTGTCGTTAACTTGGTCGTAATTGTCGTTATCCCATATTGTCGGTGCTGTACATATGTTTTCGTCGTCTTCATTGTCACAAGAATGAGTCGTTAACGATGCTTCGTTTGTCGGAGTGTCATTCAGTCGGGTAACTGCAGTTTCGTTTCTGTTGTCATTCTTGTCGGTCTGGTTATTGCCATCTGTTATCTGCGACTGCTTGTTCGTGTCACTGTCATTTCTAGAATAGTAAGGTTTTAACATATTTATATGGAATATTTTCAACTTTCCATTCAAAGAAATTTCGTAGTCAACTTCCGAAATTCTTCTCACAACTTTAAATGGTCCCTGCCAAGAGGTTGATAGTAAATCTCTCTTGTCAGGTAGTAATAGTAAAATATCTTGATTTGGTTGTAACACAATCGTTTTTGTCCCTTTGTTGGCGTACTGCCTGTACCTAAAACCTTTCTCCTGTAATGATGTTCTGGCCAGTATACAGGATCTAATGATTTTGTCTCTGGTGTCAGTGACCAAATCATAGGTGGAAACTGGTACTTGGGTGTTTACGGGTTGTGATATTAAATCTCTATAAATAGTGAGAGGTCTTCTTGGGTTCGCTCCATATATCAATTCGAATGGAGAGAACCCTGTACTTGATTGTGGGACTTCTCTGTATGCGAACAGCACCGTTGGGAGAAGTATATCCCAATCGGCTGGATTTTCAGCTGTCACCTTGGATAACATATGTTTTAGGTCCCCATTTAGTTTTTCGCAGATTCCATTCGCTGCCGGTCGATAGGGACTCGTAAAACATTGTTTTATGCCTAGTAACTTAGTTACCGATTGGGTGGCATTAGATATGAATTGTGTCCCTCTATCTGATATTATCTTCTCCGGGAAGCCAAAACGGGAGAATAACTGCAATAATACGTCCGTCACATCCTTAGAGGAGATAGATTTTAATGGAATCATTTCTGGCCACCTCGAACATAAATCAACAAGTGTAAAAATATATCTATTTCCTTTATTTGAGATGTGGTTCAAAGGACCTACTAAATCAACCGCCACGATTTGAAATGGTCTCGAGGCAGTTGTGGTTGATTGAATTTCTGCCGTAGGGTTTTTCCCCTTTTTGATCAGTTTTTGACAGGTGTCACATGATTTACAATGGGTTTTTATGTCTTGGCAAAATTTAGGCCAATAAAATTGACTCAGGACTCTAGCCCAGGTTTTTTCGTAACCCATATGACCTCCGAAAGGTGAGTCATGGGCAATATGTAGCACTTTCTCACGATGTGCCTGAGGCAAAACCACCTGCTGTATCGTGGTTTGGTCCCTGGTGTATAATCTCGTTAGAACATTATTATTTAGTCTAAATGTCCAAGAAGCGTTTTTGGTTAATTTTGGCTTTAATCCTACTAGCCGAAAATATTGTGAAAGAGTTGGATCTGCTTTTTGTTCTTCTATAAACTCGGTGGTGGTAATAATAGGTGAGATGATTTGTAGTGCCTCCTGAAGTTGGTCAGTGTGGGTTTTGTGTGTCGTTTGTCTTGTTACTATATTAGTGTGTTGTGTGTGTCGTTGCACATTTACAGGCTCACTAATTTGTGGGTCGATGGCGTCCTCAGTTCGAGGTGTTAATCTGATGATATCTTTGAAAGATTCGACCGCCCCTGTATTCTGCACCTCTGTGAATTCATTTCGAATTACGTCATCGGTTGTCTCCCTTGTGCTTTTGGCAGTTTGAGACACGCATGCGTGGTTTTTCACTTTAGAATAGTTGCTTGGTTTTTGAGTACTTGGTGTTTGTAACCGCTGCTGTTTCATTTTGGCTCATGTTTAACTGGAAAATATCGCGGTTTGCTGTAAAATATGCGCTTATAGAGTCCCCTGAACAAAACGCTTTGACAAGGCCTTTATATTTGTTGTATTTTTGTTCATCTTCTTTGCTTCTAATTTTATTTACTGACATTTCTAAGTTGGAGTCAATTTCCATTTGTTTTAGTTTTATCTGTGTCTCTGCATTTAATTGGGCTTGTTTGGTCGCGGCCTCAAGCTCTATTTTCTTCTCTTCCATTTGCATCTGCATCTTTTTCTCTTCTGCCTGAATTTGCATCCTTTTCTCTTCTCTTTCTGCTTGTATCTTTTTCTCTTCTGTCTCAATTTGCATCTGTATCTTTTTCTCTTCTCTTTCTGCTTGCAACTTTTTCTCTTCTCTTTCTGCTTGTATCTTTTTCTCTTCTCTTTCTGCTTGCAACTTTTTCTCTTCTCTTTCTGCTTGCAACTTTTTCTCTTCTCTTTCTGCTTGCAACTTTTTCTCTTCTCTTTCCGTTGCTCTTTCTTCTCGTGCTATATTTTTTGAATGTGTCTTTTGTGCCCATTCTAAAAGTTTTTCTTCTTTATATCCTAACATAATACCTAATTCAATGCACTGTTCTAATGTTGACATCTTGTATTTTAGTGATTGTTTACTTTCTTGAAATTAAATCCCTTTGAAATAAGTCAGGGTGTACAAAAGTTGGTTATTTCCCTTCAATGTTTACATTTAAATTTATATGAAAAGATTTCCTTGGTTACAAGATTAGCATATACATACAAATCAACACATAGAAAAAAATGTTACAATGGATGAGGGTGAGTATCGCTTAGGTATGTAATGAGCATGAAATGAAACTCATCTTATTTTCCCTGAGCTCTCGACTGTAGTCTTGTTTCCTCGCCACTGCTGGAGTACAGGTTACATACACGATATTTCGCGGAACAATCTGATGTTGGAATAAAAAAAAATTAGTAACTGTCACTGTAATTGTCACAGTCATGTCAAATATCATAAACATTATCATCAATTCAAATATTTTTGTAGAGGGACTATAATCGGTCATTCACAGATAGCTGCAAAGTTTTAAGTTATTAACGTTGATATCTAATTTTTTTACTTGGCAAAACCAAGAGCTGTTTGAAAAGTAAAGCTTGTGTATGCCAAAACCGGCGCTTGCCCCCAAATAGCCTGTCACAGTCCTAGATCTCTAGGGGATTGAAACTCGGGCTCATACAGGCAACAAACTCCGTTCAGATACAATCGAGCATAATTTATTTACATTTATATTACAGTACGCTGGCGAAGTGAGTTTTCACACGCCAGCATTTAGCACATTGCGTATCACAGGAGTTTACAATGAACATGATTATCACAATAACTCTAGCAGCTATCTAACATATAGTAATGTATGTATAAGACCCCTAAACACTTGGGTCTGAAACTATCAAGTCCCCTTAAGGTAAGCCCTGTTGCTTCCTCGATGTCCAGTCCGGGTCTCTCTTTTCACACGTGTCGCAATCCGACACGGGTGGTAACTCTCTGTGAGTTTCTCGTGGACCCCGCAATCGGCGGGCCCCATCAGTGTCTACGTGGCTGTGGACCCACTGACCGTTCCTTCGAGAAGGCTCTAGATTATTCGAGCCTTCGAGTGACTCGGTTCTTTCCCTTTAGCTGGATTTATATCCCTTCGCCAGTGTCTCGTTCTTTTAGGTTGGTACCGCCCTTTAGGTGAGTCTGTGACAGTATGTTTGAAACTATTGTATTACCTCAAACCTTCAGCTATATCTTCATGCTATGTCACAATAGCCGGACTCCGTGGCAAAGGTCTAACGGAAGCGATTCGTAAGCCCGCTTACCTGCGTTTAAGACACATCTGCGACCGATTTAGCAGCAGACCGTGATGCGCTGGGCTTTAAAGTATTGGTATGGGAGCCGGTCGTTCAGAAAGCAATGGCAATCTACTGAACTTTTTAGGTCTACATAATTGGTCAAGTGTCAAAATACATTTGTTAACGTAGTGCGGCATGTCGTTATTTGCAGGTGACAGGTTCGAATCCCGGTGGGATGACTATAGCTGTCAATTGTTAACATTGCATATGAATTTGTTTATGATGTGATGTGTTTCATTGAATGTTACTGCAGTCAGTAGTTATTCTTTTCTGTTTGTATTCATACCCAGATCACGAAGAAGTGTTTCTTGTATTCCTAAACCAAGGCTGTGAGTTAGGGTTCAATACAACTGATATTGGAATATTCTTCGGAATAATTGACACGGATGGTAATGGATTTCATTCTAGACCAGAGTTCGACAAGTAAGTCAGACAACACTGTTGTTGACATATGATGTTGTGTGGTAAGTCAAACAATGGAACTATTGACATATGAATGTTGGCGGGTAAGACAATCAGTGTGCAATATTGACATATCAATGTGGGAGGAATTTTGTATCAAGTTTATACTAATGAATAGCTCTTTTTTCCTAAACATACACTAAGTCTGTGGATTGATCGTAAAAGGCAGAAAGTGGTCTATGGGTTACACTTGACAGCCACAGGGCTGTGGAACATCTATGACAAACATTAGCCCATGAGCCTGTGAGCGAGTCGGTGGGAGGATTGGCTGGGTCTGCACTTTTTGGTGAGGCACTCATGCCCCATGAGGCAGTCGTGTTAGGACCTGTTTTGGGATAAAGTGCATGGTGTAGCGAGACATATATTTCATCCGAGCCTAGGAGTGAGTGCATTTTTCAGGAAGTGGTCGGGGCAACTGGCCGACACTCACTAATCCGAGGAAAGTCCTGACGGCTACATGATCATACTGCAGCTGGTAACAGTAATATTGGGACTCTTCGCTGGCTGTTGCAAATGACGATGGAGCACGTATAGGAATGTCCCTAGTGATGCGATCGCGTTCATCACTCAATTCAACTCTGGTTTCAAATTATGACCTATGTAACATCTACATAATTAGACAAATGGTCAAAATGGAATATCCATGTTTTGTTTTGTTTTTATTTTTACAGTTATGTGATCAAATATTGCAAAGAATTTGACGCCAAAGAGTGCCCAAAAATTCGCACTGATGACAACAGTACTACAACTGAACAGCCTGAGAAGAAATGAGAGGTAGAGGTTCGATACATTCAACATACAATATTTGATCAAAAACAAAATTGACAACTGAAATACAAATATACAATGTATTGGAGAAAAATAATGACATATATCAGTATGAGAAATAATTTGGGAGTTTTCCAATAACTAATATTTCTTTGGAATTTATCAGTTGATGTTTTGCGCTATCTCACAATTTAGTTTAGCATAATAATAAATTATGGCCCATAACATGTTTTGAATCATCATGAAACTAAAGGCCAGATTCCAGCTTGTCATTAAACAAAAAGTGTTTCACAATCCTGTTTTAGTGTTGCTTTCTCTGTCTTCACCATCATCATCACCATATTCCACATTTGTCATCAAGAGTAGTGGAGATGAATATCTGATGTTACAGTGCCCCATGGGTGGCGCTGGATTGTGTCATTCGATATGATTGTATATTGTCTTTGACGACGTCGATCCAGTTTATTCTCGGGCGCCCTATTGCTGCCTTATCAGAACTAGCTAATTAATGGTATCTTAAAGTGTTGTATTCTAATGTGATATCCAAAACATTTGATGTTCTGTCTTTCAATATGTGCATAAGTTAGAGCATTGCTTTGCTAATCCGGCAGTTTTTACAGCTTCTCTGGTTCTAGATGTATTGGTGTTACCTTTCTTCTGGAGTACACTAGTCAGGCCGAGAGGGAGATCACGCTGCATGGGCAAAAGATGGTCTCTAATTTTAGCCCAGGATCTGCGTTTTGGGGAGGTATAACTCCATTTTACAAACTATCGTCTGTAAGGGTGGCAAGGTAAAGGTCAGAATGATAATAGGCAGTCTCAGTGGAGTGGTGATTATGTCGCCTACATTGCGCTCCGAAGTTTACGTGTTCGACTGCGGGCTCTTTCTTCAGCACTAAAGAGTGCAGTTTTCTCGAAAACCTTGTTTGTCGTCCCTGGAGCTATGGAATTGGTGCTCTGTACGACTTCGCTACAGGTCTTCCATCGGAAAGAGACTGAGCCACAAGGAATAAAATCCGATGTAATGAAGATGACCCTATCGCCTTTAAACCACCTTTGCAAAAAATGCGTCCCTTGAGTTTCAACTTAATTATACGCATCAGCAGGTGGTAAACTAAATGCACATCTGTCAACGTTTGCGGCATGTAGAGAAAATCTACATCATCATCATCATCATCATCATCATCATCATCATCATCATCATCATCATCATCATCATCATCATCCAGTGCCTTGTCGGCTGGTGTGGGCGATCATGACTCTCCACAAATTGCGATCTCAAACGGCATGGATCAATTCGTGTCCACAACTCCCTTCCGTGTCATAACACAAGACTGTCTAAATTATTCTCACACTGTCTTCCTCTACCTCACGTTTTTCATATCTTTCCGGTTGTCACACAGTTAAACCCCAGTATACAGTTCGTGTTTAATATTATGTCTTGTGGTCTAGTGATACCCGCGTTACTGTAAGATACATAGATTCACTAATTACAATTTGGTGAATAATTCCCCACACCAGTTCTTTACTCAAATTCCATGTTTCGCCATGATCTCTCCATAACCAGTGTTATCTGATCATATCTTGGCATTCATGTCTCCTATAAAAATGTTGATATTGCCATTCATAAGAGCACATGAAGGCTGTACATGCCTCTCATTTATACTGCATAGAACCGATAGCACATGGTTGGTAGATCAAATGATGTTTGTTCATGACTCAGATCAATACAACACACAACAGTGAACAAAGGCTTTGTAGATCATATGTTGGTTTATCGGGACTCAGAACTATAGAACACAGAACCGAGAACAGATGGCTCGTAGATTTTTTTTTGGGGGGTCTTTGTCTCATGTTTCAACAACAGATAACTGAGAACGCAAACTTGGTAGATCACATATTGGTTGTTCATGACCTTGATCTATACAACATAGAACAGAGAACATATGCTTGGTAGATCATATGTTTTTGTTCATGTCTCATGTCTATACAACAAGGAACCGAGAACAGATGCTATGTAGATCAAATTTTGGTTGTTCATGACTCAGATCTATACAACATAGAACAGAGAACAGCTTGCTCGTAGATCGTATGTTCGTTGTCCATAAATCATGTTTATACAGCAGAGAACTGATAACTGATGCTTGGTAGATCACATGTTGATTGTTTATGACTCAGATCTATAGCCTGATGACGGTGGAAGGGGGGGGGGGGAACTGGTATTGTAGCTACTTTAGTAACTTTTTCTAAATTGCTTTTTAATTACATAACCTGCATAGTTAGATAGCTCTTGAAAAAACAAATCCAACGGTAACTTATTCAAGTCTGTAGGTAAATTTTAAGCCCAGCTATTAATGTTTGTGTGTACGTTTATTATTTATAAGGGACATTTAAAAAAAAACGATTTTGAGCTTTCAGATTTTGTGACCCTACCTACACACACAACTATCGGTTTACATTGTCGCCAAGGGAGATTGCCACTCGGTCTGTCTAACTCAAGGAAAAATAACTTTGCCGGTTTATATATACACAAGCGCACACAGATATAATATATACATACGTCATCGTCATCCGTGTGACGTCAGACAGCTCGTGGCTGCCTCTTGTCAGCCAACATAGATAGATGCATTTTGACAAAAGAAGTCCCGTTGGAATGATGAAAACTTGTCAATGATCCAGTCCATGCAGAGTGATGAAAATGTACAGATACATACTAAAATTGATGTTGAAAGCAAAAATGCATTCATTGGCATGGAAATCGCCGTGAATAGTCCATAACAATATTAAATAGTCACACATGCAATCTTCATAATTTTAGTTTGAGATGATCCTCCCGACTTTAATAGACGAAAATGACAAGATTCACGTAAAAATGGACGATACATCTAATAACACATACTAGAGCAAACAAATACATCTACATAAAACGTGATTTGCGGGTCTACTTACGCCTGAAAAAGTCACTCTGTATCTCTGTGTAGGAAACGATTTTCAGAAACACGAGATGTACACACGTAAACCGAAGAGGGAGAAACTATAAAAAGTAATCGGTCCCTTTTTTAACGCGATCTTGAAATAATCGGGACAATTAACATCACGAGTACTCTAAACCTCCTTAAATTGGAGATACAAGAAATAGTTGCCGAACAAAACCGCAAATATATTTCCGTTAAAATGCGGCAATCTGTATCGTAGTGGCTAGCTTTTGTAGACTGAGTAATTACGATCGCATGGACAAAGCAGAAACCATAGAAAGTAAGGGGCATGTTTTCCGCACTGAGAGGGATATTGAGCATATTGTGACAAACTCATGGCTTTAGGAATCAATTGTGTTCGGACAGGGTAGAGTGGTGACGAGGGGTTAATGTGATCAACATCAGATATACCACCTTTACTTTCCGACCCATATCCGTATACCCATCTTAGAACGGGTCACCATGGGTGCCTATGTCCACTTTACACACCCGTCTCGATGAGAATTAGAAAAAAGGAAACCTTAATACATGGACAGGTTGAAGGAAAGTCAGCTATTGCATACAACCTACATTACGTAGATGGCACCAGGTTGGTTCGTTGAGTTCTAAAATAATAATAGTTGAATTGTTCACACATTTGCTAGCTAAAATGGTAACCTCTTATAAGACTAACAAATAACGTCAATGGATTAATGCGTGGAAGCATTCAAGTATTATACAAGGGAATGAAGAGGGTGGATGTGTCGTATCCCAATACGAATCTTGAGAATATCGTGGAGATGTGATTTCATGAGAAGAGTGTTGAGCATATCATGGAGATGTGATATTATGAGATGAAGGTTGAGGATAAGTCTAAGATGTGATTTAATGAGTAGAATAGTGAGAATATTAGGGAGATGCGATTTCATTAGAATAGTGTTGAGAATATCGTGAAGATGTGATTTCATGAGAAGAAAGGTGAGAATATCGTGGAGATGTGATTTCGTGAGGAGAATGTTCAGCATATCGTTGAGATGTGATGTGATGAGATGAAGGGTGAGAATATCATATCGTGGAGATGTGAATTCACCA
Organism: Cepaea hortensis; assembly: GCA_963921405.1. Taxonomy (NCBI): domain Eukaryota; kingdom Metazoa; phylum Mollusca; class Gastropoda; order Stylommatophora; family Helicidae; genus Cepaea; species Cepaea hortensis. Next base: position 220,367,644 of record OY992876.1, on the reverse strand, counting down.
GAATAATGTTGTGAATATTGTGAGATGCTATTTCATGAGAAGAATATTAAGAATATCGTGGAGATGTGATTTCGTGAGACGAATATTGAGAATAGCGTGGAGATACGATCTTATGAAATGAAGATTGACCATAACAATGAGATGTGATTTAATTAGAAGGATATTGAGAATATTGTGGAGATGTGATTTCACGAGAAGTATGTTGAGAATATCGTAGAGATGTGATTTTATGAGAAGAATGTTGATAATAACTCTGAGATGTGATTTCATGAGAAGAATATTGAGAATATCGTGCAGATGTAATTTCATGAGAATATTGTTCAGAATAGCCTCCAAATGTGATTTCATGAGAAGAATGTTGAGACTACCTCAGGATATATCGAAAAGTATGGATACTTGTAGTTCTAGCTGGTAGTTGACTACCCAATTTCTCTACTTAGTCGCTTCTAAGGTTCATCCAGCTAATGTCGGAGTTCTGATCCCATCAGTCGTTGCCGTATGTGGTCAGATTTGAGTCCCTCCTGCATGGGCGATTATGTATAGTCATACTGTACAATCCTCAATCCTACTTATTCTCTAGGAGGTGACTTGTTTATTTGTTTGGGATGGAGGATGTTAGGTTAGTTGGTTGGTTGGTCGGTCGAATGATTGAGCAGTTGGATGCTTGATTGGTCGGTTGGTTGGGCGGGTGGTTGGATGGTTACTTCATTTAATTTTGGATGGTTGGATGGGTGAATAGTTGGTTGCTTGGTTGGTCGGTTGCTTGGTTTGTTGGTTTATTGATTGGTTAGTTAGTAGGTTCGTTGATTTGTATGTTGGTTGGATGATTGGTAGGTTTATTTCTTGATTGGTTTATTCATTGTTTGATCGTTTGGTTGGTTGTTTGATTGGTTGATTGAACGATTTATTTATTCGTTGGTTGGTCAGTTGTGGACTATTTTACTAAGATCACAGAGTTGGGCAATACCAGGACATCACATAGATCACATAGTGGAATGACTCTTGGAAATCACACGTTCACCTAGTGAGTATCACTGAGACACCACAAAGATCACATAGTGGAACAACACAGGGACATCACAAAGATCACATTGTGGAATAACACAGGGACATCACAAAGATCACATTGTGGAATAACACAGGGACATCACAAAGATCACATTGTGGAATAACACAGGGACATCACAAAGATCACATTGTGGAATAACACAGGGACATGACAAAGATCACATTGTGGAATAACACAGGGACATCACAAAGATCACATTGTGGAATAACACAGGGACATCACAAAGATCACATTGTGGAATAACACAGGGACATCACAAAGATCACATAGTGGAGTATCACTGGGACACCATATAGATCACATATTTGAGTAATACCAGAACATAGCAAAGATCACATAGTGGAATAGCACAGGGACATCACAAAGTTCACATAGTGGAGTATCACTGAGACACCACAAAGTTCACATAGTGGAATAATACAGGCACATCACAAAGATCACATAGTGTAATAACACAGGGACAGCACTAGGATCACATAGTGGAGTATCACGGCGACACCACATAGATCACATATTTGAGCAATACCAGAACATAGCATAGATCACATAGTGAAATAACACAGGGACATCACAAAGATCACATAGTTGAGTAATACTGAGGCATCAAATAAATCATATTGTGGAATAATACCAGAACACCACATAGATCACATAGTGTAGTTACACCAGGACAACACATATATCACAGTGTTGAGTACTATCAAGATATTATACAGATCACATAGTGGACTATCTTCCAGACATAACATTGACCACATGGTTGAATAATTATAAATGTTCCAGCTTTCTGCCTTTTCCAACTCTCTACCTGTTCCAGCTCTCTACCAGATACAATCTTTCTACTATTCCAAAGCATCTACCAGGTGCAAACTTTCTACCAGGTCTAAAGTATTCCAGCTCTCTACCAGGTGACAACTCTCTACATGTTCCAACTCTCTATCTCTTCCAGCTCTCTACCAGGTCACAGCTCTCTACCTGTTCCAACTCGCTAACTCTCTACCCTTTCCAACCCACTACCAGGTCAAAACTCTCTGCTGGTTGCAACTCTTTATCTTTTCCAACTCTCTACGTGTTCCAACCCTCTACCTGTTCCAACTCAATACCTGCTCCATAACTCTACCTGTCCCGGCTCTCAACCTCTTCCAACTCTCTACTTGTTCCAACTCTCTACATGTTCCAACTCTCTACCTGGTCCCAGAGAGCTGCCACTATAGGCTGAACACAATCAATACTCTATAGCATCGCAAAACAGATGTCGCACTACATTGTAAGTGATATTAATTGGCAACGAGAGAGAAAGAGAGAGAGAGAGAGAGAGAGAGAGAGAGAGAGAGAGAGAGAAAGAGAGAGAGAGAGAAAGAGAGAGAGAGATTGAGAGAAGAAAGTTAGTCTGTGTGTGTGTGTGAGAGAGAGAGAGAGAGAGAGAGAGAGAGAGAGAGAGAGAGAGAGAGAGAGAGAGAGAGAGAGAGAGAGAGAGCGTAAGAAGTATAAGTAAAGAAATGTAGATACGTGGGTGGTGTAAAGTGTATGGACAAGTAATTGACACTCTCTTGACAGCATCAAATTTTTACTTCATCATGGAAAATATTGTCGAAACTTGGGTGTCGTAGAAATTGTCGTCGTCGTCGTCGTCGTCGTCGTCGTCTCTCTCTCTCTCTCTCTCTCTCTCTCTCTCTCTCTCTCTCTCTCTCTCTCTCTCTCTCTCTCTCTCTCTCTCTCTCTGTCGTCTCGTTTACTTCATGTGGTAGAGTGTTATCTTCACGTGCTAATTCGCAATAAACAACAAACTATTACTGCCATTTCTGAGAAGTGTAAACCCACGTGACACAGATCTAATCTCCTTCATGAAAATGCATGTAATTGTTGCCATAAAGCTGCCAGTTTCGATATGTCTGTGGCAACATTTCAATTCTTACACATGTATGCTAATGACAATAATTGTGGATGCCCACCGACCATAATCCACCCATGTAAACAAAAGACCAGACATATGCAGATGTTTTCAGACAGGAGCATGTCTTTATTTGTTGTTATAGTGTTACTATATCGGACGCCTGCTTCATCTATAACCAAAATACAATATTCAGTATAAACAATACAACTAAAAATAACAGTTGGAGATGGAGAATACAAACACGTGAATACACTTATTGCCAGATATGGACACGGATAAACCACTCAAATATATGTATAAGCTCATCATCTATTCCATATTGGAATAGGTTAAGTGGGTGTGGTAAAATGACAAGGTACACTGGGTTAGCTCACGGAGTATACGATAAGCTCCATGTAAATAGTGTAGCTTGCCGTGAACTGTTGTTAATTTCTGTGACGTATATAAACATGGCGAATGCTAACGATGACATCTGTAGATGATCATCATCATGTGCCAGACCGATAACACCAAACAAGATAATAAAGAGTAGGACACATGATTAAAACTGCTAGCGAGAATAACTATAGAAAGAGTGGGCCACATGATAAAATTGTTAGCGAGAATAATTATAGAAAGAGTGGAGAACATGATAACACTGTTAGCGAGAATAAGTATAGAAACAGTAGGACTCATGATAAAACTGCTAGAGGGAATACGTATAGAAAGATTAAGAAACATGACACAACTGCTAGCGAGAATAAGTATATAGACAGAGTAGGACACATGATAAAACTGCTAGAGGGAATACGTATAGAAAGATTAAGAAACATGACACAACTGCTAGCGAGAATAAGTATATAGACAGAGTAGGACACATGATAAAACTGCTGGCGAGAATAAATATTAAAGAGTATAACACAAGATAAAACTACAAGAGATGTAGGTATAGAAAAAGTGGGACACATTATAAATCTGCTAGAGAGAACATGTATTGAAAGAGTGGGACACAAGATGGTACCAGAAATTTGTGAACGGCAATTTAGAGACAAGGGACACAATCAATACCACATTTAACACACGGACATCAATGAATAGATCAACTGAAGTAAGAACGGATGCATATTTATGCTTCCAGTAGTTTGTCTATCGTTGCCAATAAAGTCCATATCCCCATCTCTCAGTCATAGAGTAGCTCCTATGGTGGATCCGGGGCTGTCTGTTGAGACCCATCTTAGCCAGGAAATGTATGTCACAACGAGAGCAGAGAACTATTGACTGTCGATTTGATGGATATAACTCAAATGTCCATATCATTAATTACAAAACAACATCTTCCGCTTTGTTTACCTCTCTGGTCGTTCTCAATAGCCATGTTTTTATGTTCATTTAAATATTCATATAACCATATTCATGGACCAGGCTGACATTCTGAATGCTCTACGTGAAGTGAGACTTTTGCGAGAACCAAGTGATGACTGTGAATCTACAACAATGGCCAGACTGCGAGAGCAGCAAATTAAAAGAGGGGTGGCCAAACAAGAACACTACGCAGGAAGCCAAAGAAGATTGATAAACCAACACAGAACTGGCGTCGTTAGCCGCTGACCGCTGCGGGATTTGCTGAGGAGGGGATCCGAGCACTTATGGACTGAATGGTTCGATGTGCAACGAGGATGATCTGTCGACTAACTAACTAACTAACTATTCATATAATTCTCGTCATTTGTTCTTCCTCTAGCTGTTTTCCCTGTTCTATCTTTCAGCTTCACAGACGGAAGAGCTTTTTGTATAGGGCCCTAGTGTTTTCAACATACACGGTCCTGCTTGCTACCTTTGCTGGTGCCCTAATCAATGGTTTTCCGATCTACCTCTTGCTCTTTTTCAATGCATCTTCATGACAATGTTGTGTGGACATGCTGTTTCCAGTCAGCCCTGCTGCATGGCCGTGTCACAGCTTCCCAGGGGTGAAGGGAACAGGCTATCACCTCTCTCTCTCTCTCTCTTTCTCTCTCCCTCTCTCTCTCTCTATATATATATATATATATATATATATATATATATATAGATAGAGAGAGAGAGGGAGAGAGAGAGAGAGAGAGAGAGAGAGAGAGAGAGAGAGGTGATAGCCTGTTCCCTTCACCCCTGGTGAATATATATATATATATATATATATATATATATATATATATATATATATATATATATATATATCAGGATGTCTTCAGATCTGGGACAGGGACGATGTCAGTCAATGACCCCGCCAGTCTCTGGATACCTATCTCTCTCACAACTGACCAAGGGGCGTTACCCTTTCAAACATCGTCCTGAACATATGACGCAACTCTGGTATCTACAAACTCAACAATAAAATGTATTGTACAAAAGAGTGAAGATAATATGTTGTAGTGCAGATGTGTCTGGTGTGAGCTAATCGCTACAAGACATAGTTAGTTGAGGCTGCCACAAGAAGTTGTCATCATTATACACATGCTAGAGCACCACATAATATGGGAAGACACTTAGCTTCTCGCTGCAGGTACTCAATCTTCGACCAGATATCACCTCCTCCGATTTGACAGCAAGTCAGGGTAAGGACTCCAGGACACCAAAGCATGTGTCTGAATGATACTCAGAATTTCCCTCCACATCCGACCAGGTAAATTCCTCCATAATAGGTATGACGTAATTCTCTAATGTTATTTGGGCTAATATACCAAGTTCTATCGGCTACCTCAAGGTATGCCAACGTTCATGGCTCCCCCAACAGTGGCACTAACTAAACTATCCATATCCATAGTAGCACAACTCCTAAGTTACTGTTCACAGAGCCACAATGTTAATGGCTAGATTTCCAATAGAAGACTGTCTATGGCTAGATTCACGATAACCTAAGGTCTATGGCTAGATTCACGATCAAGAACATAATTCGAGTGAACCAAGTGTTGCCTGATATCACACAAAGTTTAGTGGTAGTCGGGTAGGTAATCAGTAGTACAGCTGGTCGATCACATGAACACCATACTTGCTCAGACGTCTTTGTCATAATATGGTGGATAACTCATCCTGGAACTACCCTGAGGGTATTGACGACTGACCCGGTGATGGGCAGTAGGATCACCTCACGTTGGCTGGTTTGTCCAGACTGTTGACGCTGGCACAGGACTATGGTTTAAATTACCGTCCATCACTCCTCTCAGGAAGGTAGAATCTGGCAAAGTGACAAAGACAACCCTCGGTGAGAATCACATGACTATGACCTACCAAATGGGGATACACTGCCTCCCGGTACTCAGACAGGGAATCATCTCCCCAAAGGGGTTTGTGGTTCAATTACAGGCCATGCCTCACAGCAAGAGGAAGAATATGGTCTGGGGTCCGACAAGCAGCCGAATAGACCATCTGTTTCCCTGGACTGGGGATAGAGTGAACCCACGGTGATTGGTCATGAGTGTCTGCCCCCAGTTCCCCAGATGAAGCCTTCTAATGACATACAGGGTTAGAGGGCCCACAGTACCTATAGGCAAGATGGCCCTGATGAAGGGCCGTTGGCACCCCCCCCCCCTCCATCTCTTCTAGGTAGTCCTGCTTTCCCCAGTTCATCAACCCTGCAACCATCAGAACATGTCTGCCGCATCATTCCTCTTTCCTCCCCCTCCCTCTTTGTCCTCCTCGCAGGCACCCACCATAGATTAGGATGGTTGTCTGTTAAGAAGACTTAGAACATAAAGTGAATGAGGAAAGCAAAGAAAAACCAGTAGTCGCCCCAACAAAAGATGCGAACTTCGACACACGCGGGATCTTTCAAATGACCTTAGATTCGATAGAGGACATTCCCACGAGATTCGTCTTGTCTGGCCAATTTGCCCGATCTCTCACACAATACCCTTTAGTTACGCCCTCACCGACTTCCGTTTGTGTAGACTACGCTGGAGTTCAGAGGCGGCCTAGGAGTGTACTCACATTGCTAACACTCAAGCCAATCCTAATTCTCCTCCAACCATTTTTGGCGGGCTAGACTAGGAGTTCAATACCTGTACTTTCCCGGCAGTTCAAGCTGTTCGAAACAGGCCAGAAATTGGATCACGTCAACAAGCCTGATGTTGGGGAAAATTACAGGCTCACCTATGACCTCCGGGCAAACATCGCTTCATGCAAAATGCAACCTCGGGTGATCGCGGTTCCGACACCAACCGATTTAAGAATGGTAGTACTCTTACCATTCAATTGGTCATGCAGTTCGAAGTATGGGACCTCGTCCAACCTAGGGACTTAATGTCGACGGTCTTTAAACTGTACTTTGACACTGGACACCATTTCTTCAAAGAAAACTGCAGCCACACAGAACCTCTCGCCAGCTGGGCCAAATCAACAATCAGTTCCCCGGTTCCCAGCCAGGTCACTGCGACTGCGCGGCCAGAACAAGATTTCCTGTACAAACATCTCTCGAACCTTCCAGAACACAATGGCATAGTCCTCCCCTCCCTTAGGGGTAAAAGATTACTAGGATTATTCCACTTTGAGCGAAAAATTCGCTGTAGGCCGAGAGATGGGTGTGAGTCAGGCAAATTCAACATCTCCTGGTCGAATCCGCCAGGCATTTTGTGACAGGCCGAACCATCCATGAGACCGCTGTTGATCACTTCTAATGTTGGCAGTGTTCAGCTTATTCCTACTGTCATTATTCGTTAGTGTTACTTCTTCTTATCAATGAAATAATCTTCCCAGGCATTCCATAACGTGTTTCAAATAAGCGATATTCAGTCCCAGCGATTCATTCATTGATATTTCCATTTTCGAAATTCTCAATTAGATTAGATAGCAACAGTTCTTGGAGAAATGCCCTGACCTATATCTTGGAGAAATGTCCTGACCTATATCTTGGAGAAATGTCCTGACCTATATCTTGGAGAAATGTCCTGACCTATATCTTGGAGAAATGTCCTGACCTACATCTAGGAGAAATTCCCTGGCTTATATCTTGGAGAAATGTCCTGACCTATATCTTGGAGAAATGTCCTGACCTATATCTTGGAGAAATTTCCTGGCCTATACATTGGAGAATGCCCTGACCTATATCTTGGAGACATGTCCTGACCTATACCTTGGAGAAATTCCCTGGCCTATATCTTGGAGAAATGTCCTGACCTATATCTTGGAGAAATTCCCTGGCCTGTATCTTGGAGAAATGTCCTGACCTATATCTTGGAGAAATGTGTGACCTATAACTTGGAGAAATTCCCTGGCCTATATCTTGGAGAAATGTCCTGATCTATATCTTGGAGAAATGTGTGATCTATATCTAGGAGAAATTCCCTAGCCTATATCTTGGAGAAATGCCCTGGCCTATATCTTTGAGAAATGTCCTGACCTATATCTTGGAGAAATGTCATGACCTATATCTTGGAGAAATGTCCTGATCTATATCTTGGAGACATTCCCTAGCCTATATTTTGGACAAATGCCCTGGCCTATATCTTTTAGAAAAATCCTGACCTATATCTTGGAGAAATGCCCTGACCTATATCTTGGAGAAATGCCATGACCTATATCTTGGAGAAATTCCCTGGCCTATATCTCTAAAATGCACAGATCGCACATTGTGGCACCAGCCTACCGGTCACAGAACACCTTGTCTGACCAGCCACAGTGAGATTTGGTGTCCATTGAGAGAGGCAGTGGACTTTGCTGAACGCATTAAACAGATGATGAGAAGTAGTGTTCACGTAAAGTTCAATGAAAAAGTTGAAGAAGAACAAAAGGGGGAAGTTCGACACCTCCGTTCGCTGTCCGCTAGCAGAGAGAAAGACTGGTCACCTATACCTCCTCGCATTCAGGATGACCAAATGAACGAAAGAATAAATACACTTTATTTTCAAAGGGTTCAGAATTGGGCTCGCAGGCCCGTTTGACATGCTGATGGTTCTAGCACTTCACTGGATCCACTCAGGTTCCTGCTTCGGGGATGAAGAGAAAAAGAACTGTGCATCAAAATCTTAGTGACTACATGCAAACGTGGTGGAAAAGGAGCAAGGGTAAGACAAAGATATTATTGCCTAGTTAGCGTGGCCACAAGGCATATACCGAGCAAGGACACAGACTTAATCTAAGGATCGTGTGAATTTTCAACCCAAAACCACCAACGCTTATTCAAGACCCTACTGATCGTGTGAGATGGCGACCAAAGACTACCTAAGATTATCCAGTGTCACTTGATGATGTTGTATAATTATGTATTTTCTAACTTCTGACTTTTCATATTCAACCCACTGTTATTGTAGTTGTTTACAAACAGCCGGTAGTTCTATATCTACTGCTGTTGCAGCTGTTTACAAACAACCTTTAGTGCTATATATATATATATATATATATATATATATATATATATATATATATATATATATATATATATATACTGATGTTCATAAGAGATGTTGAACGAAAGAATGTATGAGAGGAAATAGAGAAGAAGGGCAGGATGTCAGACAGGCCTTCGTGCCCAATTCTTAACCCTTTGAAAATATAGATTTTCAATTTTTTGTGAGAGAAAGTTAGTTGCATATCATTTGCAGTGGTGTTGTTGTTTGTCCATCAAGAATGATGATAACCATTCATTTCATACAGTGGGGTTGAAAGTATGGAGCCGTGAGTTCTAAGATGGCTGACAAGACCTATTTTGGCTCGAAATGTTCTTTGACAATGTGGACAAAGAATGCTTGACGTTTCTGGAGGAGGATTTTCTGCAGTGGTTTTTCTGTTCTGTCTTTTCTTCACAGCTCTTGCAGTCCTGGTTGCCTCACAAGTAACTGCACCCTTGCGTAATAATGTACGCCACGAATTTCGGTCTCTGGCTGCAGTCTCCCAGGTGTCATGATTAATTCCAAAAGCATTCAGTGAGATTTTCAGAGTGTTTAAAGCGTTTCCTCTGGCCGCCTTGGGAGCGTTTACCACAACGCAACTCGCCGTAAAAAAATTCGTTTAGGGAGCCTGTGATGTGGCATGCGAGTCAAGTGACCAGCCCAGCGAATCTGATTCTTCATTAGTAGAGTGTGGATACTGGGCATGGTCTCTCTCTCTAGGACTTCAGTGTCTGGGATCTTGTCTTGCCATTTAATCTTCAGTAACTTCCTAAGGCAGACTGTGTGGAAGTGGTTTAACTTCCTAGCGTGTCGCTGATAAACAGTCCAGGTTTCACAAGCATATAGCAGTGTGGATAATACAACTGCTTTGTAGACTTTCAGCTTTGTTTGCAGGCTTATTCCATTTCTGTCCCATACATTCTTGTACAGTTTGCGAAAGGCCGCGCTGGCCTAGGATATTCTTGCATTCACTTCATCATCAACTGTGGCAGCTTGTGACACAGTGCTGCCAAGATAGGTGAATTTGTCCATAACACTTAGTCTATGATCATTCACTTTGATATTCGACACAGTGTGATTATTCCCTGGAGCTGGCTGGTACATAACTACAGTTTTCTCCAAATTTATATTGAGCCCAAAGTTGGCACAGGCATGTGAGAAAGCTGAAACATTATGTTGCATGTCCGCCTCTGAGTTGGCATATAGAGCGCAATCATCAGCAAACAGGAGCTCTCTTACGGTGTCGCTGTCAATTTTGGTTTTAGCTTTCAGCCTTCTGAGATTGAATAACTTTCCATCCATGCGGTAGTTCATGTCTATTCCAATGTCGTTGTTCTCGAAGGCATTCGTCAACATAGCTGAAAACATGAGGTTGAACAGTGTTGGTGACAGGACTCATCCTTGTTTCACTCCATTGGTGACAGGAAAGGGCTCAGACAGTTCACCATTTTCCTGTACTCCTGCATGCCATCTTGAAATAGCCGCACTATTTGAACAAACTTTCCTTAAATCCTTTGGAGTACTATGCAGTCAACCCACCGCCGACCATTTATTGGCTGTTCGTGATATCTTGGTAAGTTTACATTCAGTACTTTCACGTTGCCCTTTTTAGTTATTGGAATGAAGATAGATCTCTTCCAATCATATTTTCTACTATCAGTCTTGTCATATATTTTTGAAGGGAGTGGGAGATCACTGTAGTGCATGCCCCATTTCTAACAAAAGAAGTAGAGCCCCATCCTCTTCTATCTTCAATAACCCCAGAATATGAACCTTGAGTTATCTGCAGGCCTCGTTCTATTAAGTAGTCTAGGAGATATAGATTATGGCCCTGGTGAGAATAATGATTACTAACTGGGATTCTGCTCCTTCTCCAAGGATTCTTTAGCTCTGGAGCCCCCTTTTTGTTTATCAAAATCTGAGGAAAGTCTGGAGAATTTTCTCAGCCTGGTTTAGATGAGGAAAGCATGGATATTGAGCAGTTGATAGATCTAGAGTCTTCTGTCCCCCATTTTAGTAAGTCATTATGAGTGGATTTATTTTTAAACAATAAAACACATAATCAATCACATTAGATTCTGACAACATGATGTACAAAGAAGCTGGTGACTCACAGACAGGTTTAAACTGATAAATTAACAGAAGGTCAATTCATGTTAATCATTTATTGACTGGGCCTGAGCCTTCTGGCCAGTACACACATCTCTATTGTGATTTACATAAGATATATTAGAAAAGTTGCATATTGGACCATTGTCACAGACCATCAATAAACAAGCATCAATACATGAGAGGTCAACAAGTGTGAAAACATAGTAAATATTTTGATGTTGCACATGTTAAGTGTGAAGATGATGAATCAACAATTAAATATCAGTTTCCTGAAATTGGGTGTGGTGTGTACCAATTAGAAAGGTAACCTGGTGACTGGGATATTAAGAAAGCCAGGATCTATTGACTGATGGATCCACTTCAGGTCTGCCCGTATAGCTCCTATGAAGGCCTCCCCATACTTTGCTCATGGCCAAGTCATCTTCCATCTCACTTGTGGTTCATCTCTTTCTCTCGGCTTCCCTCTTTCAGGTCTGATTTAGGTGGTTAGTTTGCTGATGTGTTGGGTGGTTGTTGGTAGCCACCAAGATCACTGTTTAAAATTCACATAAATATATATAATCTTCCCAATACAATATTCTATTAGTAGGTCAGAAGAAATCTAAATTCCTGAAGTAGGAACTAGTTCCCCTCCCCTCCTTTTTTCTCTAAGCTAGTGTTGGGTTAATTTGGGGTGGTCAGAGTTTATCACACTGTGTAAGCCTTGTATCAACTGGTTCCTGCTGTATGTAAGTTCTCATTTGACCTGGGGTCAGTGAACGTGTACAGTAAGACAGTGACAAGAGTGAGAATGTGTCAAGATGCATGTAAATAAATGACATACATTTATAACATTTCTTCCACTCAATGGTGTTTATAGTGTGTATAAATAATTCTCTGTGTTTTCCCAATTAACCAACTTCTTCTTCTTCTGTGTCTAATAACTCTCTCCCATTATCTGTTGTTGTTGTGGTGTTGAGTGTTGGGTTGTGTGGTGATGAGTGGTGTGGTGTTGTGTTTTAAGTTATGTTGAGTAATGAGTTAAGTTCACTTCGTGTGATGGAGTTCCGCGAAGCACAACTGTTCTGATGTAATGCAGTTCATAAGTGCTCTTATCTAATTAAAATTTGACATAAATATAAATATTTATCCTTCAAACCCTATCCATTCAATAGATGAAGCAGAAAGAAAATATTGGATTTCTCTCTCAACTTTCTAAATTTAAAATAGACATAGATAAGTCTGTTTTAAAACAAGGCACTTATTCTAGTACACCAACTGTCATTTTAGCTGTAGGTAGTGATAGCATTTTTTTTTTTCAGTGTCTGCTGAAATGCACAAGATTGCTTTAGAATCATCACTTCGTACAGTTGTTCAGAATAGAATGGAGTAGTATAATGCACTTCTTAAAGTTAATAATTATCTTTAAGAATATCAGAGATTGCAGTTTCATCGAAGAGAGTATTGGAGTGTCAGTTTGCCTGGGAACGGCTCTGCGTCGTCAGAATCTACAGTCGAGCATTTTTACATTTCAGAGGTTTTAATTAATAATAATACATTTTAATTGACATTACAAACACTGGATACCATTTCTTGATACCTGATACATCGGGTTCTTAGTCTAATCTCGGGAGTTACAAGCTTACCTCGGATCTAGACACTCCGCAATCCCATGTTTGAAAATTTGGTCACACCAGCTTTCCACATCTGTTCATCAGGCTGGTTGCGGAAAAAGTGCGGGTTTACCATATTCTGATGAAATATTAACATATGCTAAACATGCGATGGCGCGAAAGCGGGGTCACATGTCCGTTTCGTCCAATGGTCTTTTAAGCCTTGGCTGATGACATCTTTCTAAGAATCCACGTCATCTGTCACTTATGCAGTTCCAGTTTCGATGTTAAGTTTTAAGTCCTAGTCTCCGTTTGCGGTTGTGAAGTCAATTGTTTTTTATGTTGTTTCCTCTTCTTGCGTGCATGTTTTGGTAAATGAATAATGGTGGTTAGCAATTATGCTACAAGTCTAAATATCTATTCTTTTATTGTATCCATATTTTTAATTTTCTATTTTTATGTACACAACAAGTCATATGCGCCATAAACAAAGTGATAAAAACTTTAAGGTATCTTCAAAGTTTTCATAAAAATAATGCATCTATTTTAGATAGGAGTTGGACAGACAGACAGACAGACAGACAGACAGACAGAAAAATAGATAGATAGATAGATAGATAGATAGATAGATAGATAGATAGATAGATAGATAGATAGATTAGATAGATAGATTAGATAGATAGATAGATAGATAGATAGATAGATAGATAGATAGATAGATAGATAGATAGATAGATAGATAGATAGATTAGTTAGTTAGTCTTTCCTCTTGAGCCTAAGGCGGCGCATAGAGTAGAAGTCCTGTCTCTCCATGCCTGGCGGTTCGCTGCTACCTGTTGTAGATTTTGGATATTTACTTGGCCATTCAATGAGCCTTCTCTAATGATGGTTCTACGCAGGGTCTCTCTTGGTCTTCCCCGTTTTCTTTTCCCTACCTGTGACCATATGAGGTCTTGGTAGGGCAGTCTTGTCTTGTCCATTCTGAGTACATGGCCGATGTAGTTCCAACGGCGTCTTCTTATGAAATTGGATACTGTATCTTGCTTAGTCTCTTGTCTTATTTGCGAATTGGTTCTGAAGTCTGTCCAGTGGATGTTTAGAAGTCTTCTAAGACATTTGTTCTCAAAATTGTCTAATTATTTATCTAAAGCTACCGTTGATTTCCAACTTTCACATCCATACGTTAACACTGGAATCACACAAGAGTTGAAGATTTTAAGTTTTGTGTGTTTTCTGAGTGTCTTTGACTTCCAGATGTTTGACAGTTTATTGAAGGCACTAGATGCCAGTGCGATTCTAGATGATATTTCTGGTGTTGAGTCCCCTGTAGATGTCATTTTGCTTCCTAGGTATGTGAAGCTGTTGACTTTTTCAAGAACGTAGCTGTTCAATTTGGTGTCATCTGAACTGTTGGTAAGATCAATAGTCTTTGTTTTTGTGGTGTTAATTTGGAGACCAATTTGCCCTGAAACATTTTGGAGGTGGTTTATTTTCTCTTGGGCATCCGGGTGAGTTGAACTCAAAAGCACTATGTCGTCGGCAAAGTCCAGGTCTTCTAGAATTTTGTCAACCCAATGGATACCCATATTTGTGTTGTTTGTGCATTTTCGCATGACCCAATCGATAGCTATTCCAAAAAGCATCGGTGATAAGACACAACCCTGTTTCACTCCTGTTTCGACTGAGAACCAGTCAGAGTTGCCTGTTTCTGTTCTTACTCAGCACCGTGTCTCTTTGTAGAAAGATTTTATGACGTTGGTATATTTGGTTAAAAAAAAACCAAAGATGTTAAGTAGATTCCAAAGTGAAGGACGGTGGATGCTGTCGAAGGCTTTTTGAATGTCGACAAAGTTGGTGATTAATTTCGACTGGAATTCTACGGAGTCTTCAATGATTATTCTGATGGTGAAAATATGGTATATGCATGACCGTTTTGGTCTGAAGCCTGCTTGTTCTTCTCTGAGCCTTTCATCTATCGCCTTTTCAATCTCTCAAGTAACATGCTACAAAAAAGTTTTCCTGGTACTGATAATAGAGTGATACCACGCCAATTATTGCAATCAGACATATCGCCCTTTTTAGGCAGTTTGAAAATTACACCATCTTTCCACTGTTGTGGTGGGGATTCGCTTTGCCAGATTTCATTGATCAGTTGTAACAAACGTTGTAAGGTGTCCTCATCTGCTGCTTTGAGCATTTCTCCTGAGATTTCATCTTCACCAACAGCTTTGTTGTTCTTCAATTTTTTGATGGCTGCTTTAATCTCTTCCATGGTGAATGACATCTAGTTGGGCATAGTAATTTCTCCATCCAGGTTCGGAACAGTGTCAGGCTGCGGTCTATTTAATATTTCTTTGAAATGTTCTGCCCATCGTTGCTTTTGAAGGTTATCGGATAACAATTGATTGCCTTGTTTGTCTTTGATGGGTATATTTGGTATAGGTGAGTGATTGCATAGTTGCTTCATGATATGGAATACGGCTCTGTTGTTTCCAGTTCTGGCAGCTTCTTCGGCGTCGGAGGCCAGACAGTGAATAAAGTTCTGTTTGTCTTTTCGTGCGCTTGATTTCACCACTTTATTCAATATAGAGTATTTTTGCTTATGGGTTTAATATGTAGATGTGTCTTTTGCAGAAAGAAGTGTTAGTTTTGCTTGTTTTCTTTCTTGTATCTTCGTCCAGGTGTTATCGCTTACCCACTTCTTCTTCTGTCTTTGTACGTAGCCGACTGTATTTGTTGCAGCATTTAGCAAGGTATTTTTTAGGCAATTCCAATTTTCTTCAATGTTGTTTTTAATATTCGCATTGCTCGATATACTTTCTTTGTTAGCATAGATGCTTTGTAACTCTGAATTGAATGCGAGTTGGTGTTCTTTAGTCAGTAAATACTGTGAGTTTATTTTCTTAATTCTGGGTGATCTGTGCAGAGTCTTGAGCTTTATTTTTAGTTTGGCAATGCAGAGATTGTGATCACTGCCAGCATCTGCACCTCTGTAGGCTCTGACGTCTTGTACTGATGAATGGAATTTGGCATTAATGCAAAAATGGTCTATCTGATTTTTTGTGATGCTATCAGGCGAGTTCCACGTGACTTTGTGTATATCTTTGTGCGGAAATAAAGAGTTTGCTACTATCAGATTTGCTATTTCACATAATTCTAGTAGTCTCTCTCCGTTGTGGTTCATTTCCCCTAATCCGTGAATTCCCATATATCTCGCAACACCCTTATTGTCAAACACTATCTTGGCATTGAAATCACCCATTACAACAACAATGTCGTGCTTGGGAGATGAGTTGATGGTACCAATTAGTTGGTCATAGAAATTATCTTTGTTGATGTCTGTATCGTCGTTGGTAGGTGCGTAGCACTGTATGATTGTTAGTTTGAAATATTTCGTATGGTAACGCGCTGTTATGATTCAATCATTTACTGGTTCCCAGCTGATCAGTGATCTTTCTACATTTTTTGACATGATGATAGCGACTCCGTTCGAATGATGGTTGTCGGTTCTTCCTAAATAAATTATGTGTCTTTGTTCACAGTTGAGAAATGTCTTACCTGAGTCAGTCCATCTGCACTCGCTAACCCCAAGAATTTCTATGTTGTATTCATTCATAACATTACACACCTGAGTCGTTTTCCACGTCTGGTACATAGTTCTGACATTCCAATAACCAATCTTGAACGTATCCTTGGAGTTTAACATATTTGAGCGACACATTATAACATTTACTGATCTTGAAACAACGGAAAATGATTAGTCGGATCGTCGATAACCGTCTTAAGCCAAGCTAGAAGGAAACACGTCGAGAATATCCCGGTCCGGTTGTAACCGTTCATAACACAACACACACTTCACTACACACGTGGGTTGGATTTTAACGTTCCAATAGCCAATTTGAAATATCCTTGGAATTCAACAAATTTCAGCGAAGCAACATAACATTTAGAGCCAGAAATCTGGTTCTGGAACAACGGGAAGTTTTCGGATGGTGGTTTATCGGACCGCCGATCAACCGTTCTAAGCCGAGCTAGAAAGAAACACGTGTCGCCATATTGACCTAAAACCGGAAATAGGTAGATAGATAGATAGATAGATAGATAGATAGATAGATAGATAGATAGATAGATAGATAGATAGATAGATAGATAGATAGATAGATAGATTAGTTAGTTAGTTAGTCTTTCCTCTTGAGCCTAAGGCGGCGCATAGGGCAGACGTCCTGTCTCTCCATGCCTGGCGGTTCGGTGCTACCTGTTGTAGATTTTGGATATTTACTTGGCCATTGAATGAGCCTTCTCTAATGATGGTTCTACGCAGGGTCTCTCTTGGTCTTCCCCGTTTTCTTTTCCCTACCTGTGACCATATGAGGGCTTGGTAGGGCAGTCTTGTCTTGTCTATTCTGAGTACATGGCCGATGTAGTTCCAACGGCGTCTTCTTATGAAATTGGATACTGTATCTTGCTTAGTCTCTTGTCTTATTTGCGAATTGGTTCTGAAGTCTGTCCAGTGGATGTTTAGAAGTCTTCTAAGACATTTGTTCTCAAAATTGTCTAATTATTTATCTAAAGCTACCGTTGATTTCCAACTTTCACATCCATACGTTAACACTGGAATCACACAAGAGTTGAAGATTTTAAGTTTTGTGTGTTTGCTGAGTGTCTTTGACTTCCAGATGTTTGACAGTTTATTGAAGGCACTAGATGCCAGTGCGATTCTAGATGATATTTCTGGTGTTGAGTCCCCTGTAGATGTCATTTTGCCTCCTAGGTATGTGAAGCTGTTGACTTTTTCAAGAACGTAGCTGTTCAATTTGGTGTCATCTGAACTGTTGGTAAGATCAATAGTCTTTGATTTTGTGGTGTTAATTTGGAGACCAATTTGCCCTGAAACATTTTGGAGGTGGTTTATTTTCTCTTGGGCATCCGGGTGAGTTGAACTCAAAAGCACTATGTCGTCGGCAAAGTCCAGGTCTTCTAGAATTTTGTCAACCCAATGGATACCCATATTTGTGTTGTTTGTGCATTTTCGCATGACCCAATCGATATCTATTCCAAAAAGCATCGGTGATAAGACACAACCCTGTTTCACTCCTGTTTCGACTGAGAACCAGTCAGAGTTGCCTGTTTCTGTTCTTACGCAGCACCGTGTCTCTTTGTAGAAAGATTTTATGACGTTGGTATATTTGGTAGGAAAACCATAGATGTTAAGTAGATTCCAAAGTGTAGGACGGTGGATGCTGTCGAAGGCTTTTTGAATGTCGACAAAGTTGGTGATTAATTTCGACTGGAATTCTACGGAGTCTTCAATGATTATTCTGAGGGTGAAAATATGGTATATGCATGACCGTTTTGGTCTGATGCCTGCTTGTTCTTCTCTGAGCCTTTCATCTATCGCCTTTTTCAATCTCTCAAGTAACATGCTACAAAAAAGTTTTCCTGGTACTGATAATAGAGTGATACCACGCCAATTATTGCAATCAGACATATCGCCCTTTTTAGGCAGTTTGAAAATTACACCATCTTTCCACTGTTGTGGTGGGGATTCGCTTTGCCAGATTTCATTGATCAGTTGTAACAAACGTTGTAAGGTGTCCTCATCTGCTGCTTTGAGCATTTCTCCTGAGATTTCATCTTCACCAACAGCTTTGTTGTTCTTTAATTTTTTGATGGCTGCTTTAATCTCTTCCATGGTGAATGACATCTAGTTGGGCATAGTAATTTCTCCATCCAGGTTCGGAACAGTGTCAGGCTGCGGTCTATTTAATATTTCTTTGAAATGTTCTGCCCATCGTTGCTTTTGAAGGTTATCGGATAACAATTGATTGCCTTGTTTGTCTTTGATGGGTATATTTGGTATAGGTGAGTGATTGCATAGTTGCTTTATGATATGGAATACGGCTCTGTTGTTTCCAGTTCTGGCAGCTGCTTCGGCGTCGGAGGCCAGACTGTGAATAAAGTTCTGTTTGTCTTTTCGTGCGCTTGATTTCACCACTTTATTCAACATAGAGTATTTTTGCTTATGGGTTTCATATGTAGATGTGTCTTTTGCAGAAAGAAGTGTTAGTTTTGCTTGTTTTCTTTCTTGTATCTTCGTCCAGGTGTTATCGCTTACCCACTTCTTCTTCTGTCTTTGTACGTAGCCGACTGTGTTTGTTGCAGCATTTAGCAAGGTATTTTTTAGGCAATTCCAATTTTCTTCAATGTTGTTTTTAATATTCGCATTGCTCGATATACTTTCTTTGTTAGCATAGATGCTTTGTAACTCTGAATTGAATGCGAGTTGGTGTTCTTTAGTCAGTAAGGACTGTGAGTTTATTTTCTTAATTCTGGGTGATCTGTGCAGAGTCTTGAGCTTTATTTTTAGTTTGGCAATGCAGAGATTGTGATCACTGCCAGCATCTGCACCTCTGTAGGCTCTGACGTCTTGTACTGATGAACGGAATTTGGCATTAATGCAAAAATGGTCTATTTGATTTTTTGTGAGGCTATCAGGCGAGTTCCACGTGACTTTGTGTATATCTTTGTGCGGAAATAAAGAGTTTGCTACTATCAGATTTGCTATTTCACATAATTCTAGTAGTCTCTCTCCGTTTTGGTTCATATCCCCTAAGCCGTGAATTCCCATATATCTCGCAACACCCTTATTGTCAAACCCTATCTTGGCATTGAAATCACCCATTACAACAACAATGTCGTGCTTGGGAGATGAGTTGATGGTACCAATTAGTTGGTCATAGAAATTATCTTTGTTGATGTCTGTATCGTCGTTGGTAGGTGCGTAGCAATGTATGATTGTTAGCTTGAAATATTTCGTATGTTTCTGGTTGGAGTGTCTTTACCACTTCCGGATCCGATTGCTCACTCCGTACTAATGACGTGGGTTATTGCATCTTTCCATTTTTGGATGTTAGGTTCTTTAACGCTATCTTGATAACGAAAGTGTATAACTGTTATTAAATTTTGAAGTAAATTTGCGTTGACTTCTTGCTGCCTAATGTTTTTGACTGCTTTTTCGCTACCGTCTTGATGGCAATTACTTTTGAGTATTCTTACGATGACTTTTGATACTGACTGTTTTTCCTGACACTATAGTGCGTTTCGCACAGAAAGGCGGTCCATAAACATTGAAATAATAGGGCAGGTGACTGCCATTTTCAACTTCTGAATATTTGAACGATGTGTTGACAACGATTATGACTGTACAAACATGGTCAAGGCTAAGAGGACGTCGTTTGTTACTTGACTTTCCATGATTTTATTCTCTGTAGATGTTTATTAACTTTCACAACAAATTCTTCGCTTGTTTTACTTGATCACAACAACAATATTCTTCTCTGTCGCAGCTTCTTTCTTGCTGTAAGTGTCACTTTGTAGAGCGCCCCATAGTTGTCAACGCCTTTCTTGGGCTCGTTATAAGATCAATGGTAAACATTGTGACACAACACAATAACTTAAAGAACGACGATTGATGCTGACGTCCTAAGGTTTTAGCATCGATTTGTTATGTGCACTGTCGCATAACAATTTCTCTCACACTGCACAAATTCGTGTCCATCTCATTCTAGTTGATAGCACAAATATTTTCACAGCATACACGTGGACCCACTTGGAAATACATTCATTAAATATAGTGTAGGTCTTATCGTCCCGAGCTTCGTTGTGCCATTCCGCTCGTCAAAATAACCAGTCACTAACTTTGTTAATATGCCCACTTACAACATGGCGCCCTGCGCCGGCTTGCTGACACCTGGGCTGGCGAGTTCGTGACCTGAATTGCCTTCATGCTATGTCTGTTAACAAATACTGGACAGTTTCGACGCCGATGTTTGCTGCATGATTTGATAGCTTCTTCTTACTTTGAAAACTGGACGTTGTTGTGTGATATTATCTTCTGTTCGCTACAAGCGGCGATGTGTTTGCAAGCTCTCCTCTCAGCCGACTGCCCGTTCTTTTTTCGCAGTCTCCCACTTCATGTCTGTCACGTTACGATTTCTCTCTCACGTGACTGAGTAATCTTTATAATTCTAGCTATCGATACTACTGCGTTACTGATTTTCTGTCGTCGCTATTACGCTGCGACAACTATTCATTATTTTATATCGTTGATACTACGCTACAACTGTTTGGTGACCATTGCTCAATCTTTTCTTATTTAACACTTTTGGGATCTAATATGTCTGTCCCGTCTTCTCAGTTCTTTTACCATTGGCTCATTTCAGAGTATTTTATGTACTTGGCAGTAGACAGTCAACATTTTTTCATCACGTTATAAGAAGAAATAAATTGGAGAACTTAGTGACAACTAGCAAGGTTGAGGTGAAAAGAGAAAGAGAAAGACAGAGAAGTAAACACCTGGATGGCTTGCCATGTGCATGGTCAAGACAGGAACACAGAGCTGATCCACGACTCTGTTGATCAAGTGAGATGGCGAGACATGACCGCCACGCTTACCGGCAATGGCACATGATGATGATGAACAGCTCATTTGCATAATTTATCCCTACAATCTCAAATAATTGTTGTATTCACATACGTCCTGTTGTTCACTATACAAACACTGCTTTGGATCGGTATCTTGGCGTTGCCATGGAATTTATAACAAAACCTATATATTAAATCCACCAATATACGCTCCACTGCATCAAAGACTGATCCCAACTGATCTATACATGCAGGGTAATACTACCCCTGCAGCTTTCCTAGTCATAATGCAGCTGGGTGGGACACGCTCAACAAATGGAATCACTCGTCTCCTATATTTCGTCTCTTTTGTTTCCAGATGGTGACCAGAATTTTGAAATATAATAACAACAATCCAGGATTTAAATCTCAATTTGGCACAATGTTATTAAAGTGATAGATAATATGTATCGTGTACGCGTGGAAATTTCTTACATCTACGCACTCTGTGTGATATTAAGGTCGATTAACGCATGTAGTTTGTATCGATTTACGAGCTGAATATGAAATCATGTTCATGTTCGCATGTACTTTGCATAATCTATGTACTTTATTGATATTATGTTCGATATACACATGAGACCTTCTTCGATCTACCTATTAAATGTGATATTATGTTCAATTTATCAAAGAGCTGTGTGTCTATCTATCTGGCTGTCTGTCTAACAGGTTTCCTTTCTCTCTGTCTCTCAGTCTGTCAGTCTTTCTGTCTTTTAGTGTGCCTTTCTGTCTTTCAGTGTGTGAATCTGTCTGTCTGCCTGCCTGCCTGCCTGCCTGTCTGCCTGTCTGTCTGTCTGTCTGTCTTAAAATCTATTTATATGATTGTCTGCTGTGCGTATGTCTCTTTTCCAAATCCCCTCCCCTAGCCTGCCTGTATAGTTCTGTCTGCATTTCTATATGTCTCTATTAGTCTCTCCTTGGCTTTGCTTCGCACCAATCTCTTTTTTTTTTTCATCAACCGCCATATAGGTCTCTCAATCTCTATTTCTATTCACTATACAAGTCATCTTTTTATAAATTAATCGTGTCCATTTGTTCTTTATGGTCATTAGCATCATCATCTTGCTAGTTTAGAATATCTTTCTTTACGAAGAAATGAAGCATTACTCTTTGTTTCTGGTGCTATGTTAGTTAGCATCACTATGTGTGCATTTCTTTCTTTCTTCGCGAATGTTCGTTACATCTTTGGTTTTTTTTTTTTAGCATATCCTTTACAGGACTTAGCTGTCAACACCAGCATCTTTCAGCTGTATGTTGATCTCTTGGCAAGATTACGCTCAGTAGTTTGCCATTGCTTTCTGAGCGGCCGGCTCAGTATCCCGCAAGTCACGAGCGGGGGTCGAACCGCCTCAGCTCTCGCTCCGCTACGAGACTCTGCGTGATAAACGGGATTACAGAGAGAAAGTGTTGAAACCCCACAGCCAGAGAGACCGGCATCTTTGGTTATATGTTTTAATTTATCTGTGTGAGAATTTGCAAATGCCTTGACCTTCTTATAATTGACTTTTCATCATTTTACCAGGAATTTGATGAAGACCATAGCGGAAACGTTACACTTGAAGAACTGACTGAAAGAATATCATTGGTCTCGAAAGAATTAGAAAGTGCGTCTGAGTGCTGTTATTGACATCGTGTTTTAGCAGAGCAGGCTTGAGTGTTTACTTTGTACTGTAATGTAATATCTACATGTTGTAAGTAAAAGGTAAAGGACAATGTTATACGACTCTAAGCATATTGGCAAACGGTTCTGGGCTCATATGTTTATTGACCAATGGGTACTTGTTGGGTGATGTGCTATGTATCAAGCCTGAGGTCTTTACTTCCCAAGACAATTTCTAGTACCAATGTCCAGGCCTATTGGAAATATCCGAACTCACGACAACCGGATGGGCAGACAAGTGTCTAGCAACTGAGCCACAAACCAAACACAAACACCAGGAGCCGGTACGGGATGGGTGTGTGCAGTATTAGGACCGTCACATTTTGTAGGTCAGATTACACGCAGGGTAGGTGATCAGTCTTTCTCTCCCGTAGTGAACCTCGAGAGCAGGGACCGAAGAGTGGTTCGACCTCGCGCCAATGCCATTATCAGTGACACTGTCGTTATTACCACGACTCCCAACTACATATACATGTATATGTATTACTTACACGTTAGCGTGGCCGGAGGGACACCGTCGCTCCCTCTCAAACTTCCGATGCGCTGATGGTCAGGTAAGTGGTGCACATCCTACACTATTAAATCGGAATCCTTGTTCACAAATAATGACATACTACTGAACGCAAACTTTGCTAGAACATCAACCGTGGGTAGACGACGACATCATGCAAGGGACATATGCATCATTAATTAATTAATCTATGCGAATTTACTCTTGTGGAAAGCAAAGCAATGAAGATGCCAAGGAGAATACATTAGTATTGAAATATCAGTTACAAAGGGCGTGAGCCATAGGTTCGCGGTATCCTAAGAGTATATGATCATCCAAGAGTTAAACATCCTAAATAGAATTCAATGACAGCTAAGTCGATATCGGAAGAAACAAGAAGTTGGAAGTTTCACTCATTTCTTTATCTTCGTCTTCTTTGTGTGGTTGTTGTTGTTATTATTGTTGTAGTTGTTGTTGTTGTTGCTATTGTTATTGTTGTTGTTGTCGTCGTTCTTCTTCTACTTCTTCTTCTTCTTCTTCTTCTTCTTATTATTATTATTATTATTATTATTATTATTATTATTATTATTATTATTATTATTATTATTATCATCATCATCATCATCATCATCATTACTATTATTTCTCCCTACATCTTCTCACATTAACAAGAACATATTTAGAGAAACAAAAGTCGACTTGAAGTTCCTGACATCTCCAGAGAATTCAGATCTAATGAGCTCTTAGTTTACCATGTGCCGCTTCAAGGGGCATAATAATCTCCTCGAACTTAACATAGCAGAATTGGTTCCAGGAGAAACGTGATTTCATTTGCTTCCAAATACGGGCAATTGTGATCTCTAAAGCACAGAGTAAACTGGTTTGAACATGTGAGCATGCTGTACGTACTAACACGGTAAAGACAGGGATCACTCCGTGAAGTGTATTGGGTATATGGATGTGTTAATTGTTATTTATTATGAACGGATGATACACGATACTTCGATTATGAAGATGGAGTGTATGATATAAACAATCAATCTTGGACAATCTGAAAACAAGTCCACATTTCTAGCAAGCTAAGGGCCAAGTGGCTTCACCGTCAGCGTAGATATACTATTGTGACATGTATTGTTCAGTCAGTCCCATACAGGCTATGGCATCAGATGATCGCGTCTTAACACATGCCGCAGAATGCCATGTAATAGATATTTATGGGGACGCAAGTCTGAATGCTCTGCATGTATATTAAACCCCAATTTCGTGTTTCAATACATGTGTTTGCATCAGCTCATAAAAGCTATACGCACGAATCCAGACGTATACTTATCATATAACATATAGAATCTAACCGAGATTATGACCAACATAAAGAGAGGTTATGGTTCCTGAACACGGAGGCAGGGGTCAAGGAATACAAGGGTTGGGAGCAGGTCTGTCAGACACCCAGATCAAACAATACACCAGACAGGGGTCGGGAAAAGTAAGTCCTTTAGCCACCAGATCGTCCTCTTGGGTAAGTAAGTGCTTTAACGACCAGATCGACCTCTTGGGTAAGTAAGTGCTTTAACGACCAGATCGACCTCTTGGGTGAGTAAGTGCATTAACCACCAGGTCGACCTCTTGGGTAAAGTAAGTGCAGCAACCACCAGATCGACCTCTTGGGTAAGTGATTGCTTTAACAACCAGTTCGACCTCTTGGGTAAGTAAGTACTTTAACGACCAGCTCGATCTCTTGGGTAAGTAAGTGCATTAACCACCAGATCGACCTCTTGGGTAAGTAAGTGCGTCAACCACCAGATCGACCTCTTGGGTAAGTAAGTACTTTAACGACCAGATCGACCTCTTGGGTAAGTAAGTGCATTAACCACCAGATCGACCTCTTGGGTAAGTAAGTGCTTTAACCACTATGCAAGATCGACTTCTTTGGTAAGTAAGTGCATTAACCACCAGATCGACCTCTTGAGTAAGTAAGTGCAGTAACCACTGTACTAGATCGACCTCTTGGGTAAGTAAGTGCTTTAACGACCAGATCAAGGTCTTGGGTAAGTAAGTGCATTAACCACTAGACTGACCTCATGGGTAAGTTGGTACCTATATTCGACAGTCAACACATTTCACACGAGAGATACTGTTTTATACTATTATATTACATAAAACCTGCATCTGTGTCTTCGTGCTATGTCACACAATTTTTGATTTCTATCACGTTCGTTGTTTGGAGGTGACTGATTCGAATCCCGGTTGGTTAATTATAGCGTTACATGTATATGTCTAGTGTGTCCTCTAGTTTCTATATTTGTTCCTCTATTTCTTTGCACGCCAAACAATACATATGCATGTACTTATGATGTGACGTGTTTCACTACCTTTACTGCAGTCAGTTATTATTATGTTCTGTTTGTATTCCTACTCAGGTCACGAGCAAACAGTATTTGATTTCCTAGACCATAATCACGATGGAGTAATCGGTTCAGCTGATAGTGACATAGCCTACGAGCAGATTGATACAGATGGTGATGGGAATAAGACAAGAAAAGAGTTCGCAACGTAAATCAGACTACAGTACTGTTGACATATCAATGCTGGAGGGTAAGACAAACAATGGTACTATTAACATATCAATATGGGAGGATAAAACAAACAGTGGTACTATTGACATATCAATGTTGGAGTGTCAGAGATACATTGGTACTGTTGACATATCAATATTGGAGGATAATGCAAACAATGGTACTATTGACATATCAATGTTGGAGTGTCAGAGAAACATTGTTACTGTTGGCATATCAATCTCTGAGTGTAAGAGAAACAGTGGTGCTATTAACACATCAATATTGGAGTATAAGTCAAACATTGGTAATATTGACATGTCAATGTTGGAGGGTAAGACAAACAATGGTACTATTGACATATTAATGTTGGTGTATTAGACAAACAATGGTACGATTGACATATCAATGTTTGTGTATTAGACAAACAATGGTACGATTGACATATCAATGTTGGAAGATAAGACAAACAATGGTTTCTATTGACATATCAATGTTGGTGTATTAGACAAACAATGGTACGATTGACATATCAATGTTGGAAGATAAGACAAACAGTTATCAGTTATCAGTTGGGGTATCTTCATTGCACTCCGGACAGGTCCATAGGTGCTCAGATCCTCCCCCTGCATATGCATCAGCGTCCGGTGGCTAATAGTGCCAGTTCTGTGTTGGTTGACAAGGCACCTCGTTTTCCCGATGTATCTCTCGCGTCTGGCCGTGCCGATTCTTACTCCCAAGTCTTTCATCCTGGACAGCGATGCAGATTCACTGACGTCAAAATCCTCTGTTCTCGCCTTATCTTTAAGGACGTTAATAACATCGGCACGATCCATGGGCTGGCCATCTACAGGGGGTGCAGAGCCAGCCAGTTTATCCGCTCGTTCATTTCCCTCGATTCCAGCATGTCCCAGGACGAAGATGAAAGTGACTTTATGGACAACAGACTTCCGCAGCCACTCAGTCCACTGTCTACGTACAGATCCAGCTTCGACCTTCTGAATCATGCTCATTGAATCACTTAGTACACACACGTTGGTATAATGCTGTGATTCCAGCCATATGAAAGCCTGTGTAACTGCCATCACCTCCATCGTCATGCTGCTCGTGGTCATAGAGTGGGCACCACTGGCTTCTTGAACGGTTCGGCCCGCTGAACGGGCTGTAAATGCCCACGCACTTCTCTGCTGCTTTACAATAGATCCATCTGTATAGATGAGCACTTCGGGGCTGAGTGTTCATAGATGAGCGCGTTGACCTCTGCATTGACAGCGGCAGGGTTCTGCTCTCTGCACCATCTGTCGAGTGTGATAATGCAGGAGAAAGTGCACTTAAAAGCTAGAGGCACCGGCACCCATTCCTTGCCGGGGTTGATACTGGTAAGACTGTAGACCTGTCTGACAACATCTTCCGCCCGACCCATCCATGATTTTCCCCTCTTTAGCCTGTCACCCTTTTCTCTGAATATAGCGGCATGCAGAGGGTGCTGATCATCTGCACTTATCTTTAAGTATGCACGAGCTCTCCAGATCTTGATCCTGTGTTCCATTGTCGGGAAGTCAAGGAGGTATCTCATTGCTACACAGCTGGTGTCTCTCGTACAGCCCAAAATGATGCGCGTGGCTTCGTTTTGTACCTTTTCAAGTCTTCCAATCTGCGTAGGGCTGACAGTGAGGATGGCCAGGGCATACTCGATGCGTGAAAGCACCAGTCCTTGGAACAGAAGTATTAGCAGTCTTTGCTCGATATCGGCAGTCTCCATGACTCTCATTGCAAGACAAACAATGATACTATTGACATATCAATGTTGGAAGATAAGACAAACAATGATACGATTGACATATCAATGTTGGAAGATAAGACAACAATGATACGATTGACATATCAATGTTGGAAGATAAGACAAACAATGGTACGATTGACATATGAATGTTGGAGGGTAGGACACACAATCGTACTATAAACATACCGATGTTGGAGAACTACTGGATAACATTTGTATTAACGAATAACGTTCTTTTCCTCACGAGAATTGTGATCGTGTAAGGCAGAAACTGGTCTTTAGATAGACATTAATCTATGGGACATCTAGGACAGACATATGTCTAAGAGACGTTTAAAACAGACTCTAATGTGTGGAGTATCTAGAACAGACAATAGACTATGACGTCTGTGGGACGTCTAGAACAGACACTAGTCTATGGAACAGCTAAAACAGACACTGGGACAGACACTAGTCTGTGGAACAGCTAAAACAGACAATAGTCTGTGGAATATCTAGAAAGAACTATAGTTTATGACGTCAGTGGAATGTCTAAAACAGACACTAATCCGTGAAATATCTACAACAGACAATAGTTTACGACGTATGTGGGACGTCTAGGCCAGACACTAGTCTGTGGAACTGCTAGAATAGCCACTAGGAAAGATACTAGTCTGCAGAACATCCACTCTCTTTTTTATTATGTCTTACTATTAATGTATTAATGTTGGGAGGGCATGAGGATTTGCTTGGTCTCTTTGCCTTTTGGGTGGGAGGAGGAGGGAAATGAAGCACCATGAGGCAGGAGTGTCAAGAATTTTTGCAATAATGTGCCTGGTATAGCGGGACAGTTGCGTTATCGTGGCCTTGTGGTGGTTGATTTTGCAAGGAGTGATCAGGACAACTGGCCGACATTCAGTAATCATGGGAGAGGCCAGACGGTCATATAGTCAGACTACAACTGATGCCAGTAGTATTAACGCTGGCTGTTGAAAATAAAGAGAACACGTACAAGAATGTCTCTACTGCTATGATAGCGGTTCTTGAGTCTTCTCAGCCCAACTCTGGTCGCTTAAAAAAGTCGCTTAAAAGTCGACTTCATTGCACCGGGTTTTATCCCTTATGGCTCGGTCTCTTTCCGCAGCACGGAAAGCGTCGCACAAAGCACGAACTCCGTAGCTTTTAGCGACGACCCACAGGAGTCTCCGAAATATTTAACTCGTAAACCGAAGGACGCGGCCCGGAATCGAACCCACAACCTTCGGAGCACGAGTCAAACGGCTTGGTATCTGTATGTATATACATATATTAGCGTATCCTTTTTACAGGACATCGCTGACAACACCAGCATTTTAACGATGCTGTTGATGTCTTGGCAAGTTTAATTTCAGAAGTTTGCCATTGCTTTCTGAACAACCGGCTCCCATACCAACTCGTTAACACCCAGCTCAACGCGGTCTACTGCCAAATCGGTCGCAGCTATGTTTAGAACGCGGGTAAGCGGGCTTACGAATCGCGTCTGTAAGCCCTTCGCCACGGAGATGGCTGGCCTATACAACACTAACATAATTAGAACATGTTCAATATGGAATAATCAACATTGCTCTCTTGTTTTTCACAGGTATGTGAAGAAATACTGCAAAGAATTAGAAGCTAAACAGGACTCATAATGTAGCGAGGGAGACAAGAATTCTTTCAGTGGAGATGCTGAGAAGAAATGAGAATTATCGTTCGATAAACTCAACAAACAAAGATGACAAGAATGTGATTAATAACAACAATGGCAACTGAAAAACAAAATGAAACGTGTATTGAAAAGCAACATAATATATATTAGCATGCGAAATAAGTTGGAAATGTTCCAATAATTGATATTTCATTAAATTATATTAGTGGACGTTTGCGCTTTCTCGAAATTTATTTCAGCTTAATAATAAATTATGACACAAGTTTTGAATCATACTGAAACTAAAAGCCACATCCCAATTGTCAATAAACAGAAACGTATCACAATCCAGTGTTTTTAGTGTTGCTTTATCAATCATCATCATCATCATCATCATCATCATCATCATCATCATCATCATCATCATCATCATCATCATCATCATCATCATCATCATCATCATCATCATCATCACTATCCATCATCCATCAACATCATCACCACCATCATCAACAACATCATCATAATAATCATCATCATAATCATCATCACCACCACCACCACCACCACCACCATCACCACCACCACCACCACCATCATCACCACCACCACCACCACCACAACCACCACCACCATCACTACCATCATCATCACATCACCATCATCACCACCGCCACCACCGCCGCGATCATCATCATCATCATCATCATCATCACCACGACTACCACCACCACCACCATCACCACCACCATCATCATCATCATCATCATCATCAACACTACTATAATCATCATCATACCCATCATATGCCTGATAAAATTAATTTCCTTAATACTAGCCTATCTCCGTGGAGAAGGTGTTATGGATGCGGTTCGTAATCCCGCTTTCCCGAAATCGAAACACAGCTGCGCGAGATTTGGCAGCAGAACGCATTGCGCTGGGTTTCAACGAATTTGAATGGGAGCCGGAGGCTCAGAAAGTAATGGCAAACTACTGAACGTAAACTTCCCAAGACATGAACAACAGCAGTTAAATTGCTGGTGTTGATAGCGCTATCCTGTAAATAGGGTATGCAAAAAAAATTAATGTTACCATAATTAACCGTTGTACGGGTTGCTTTCCGGTTGGGATGGCGCAACCAAAGCCACAAATGTGCAACACTAGGGATGGTCTCTCCTGTCTAACAAACAAATGTGCAACCCCAGGGATGGTCTCTCCTGTCTAACAAACAAATGTGCAACACTAGGGATGGTCTCTCTTGTCTAACAAACAAATGTGCAACACCAAGAATGGTCTCTCCTGTCTAAAAAACAAATGTGCAACCCCAGGGATGGTCTCTCCTGTCGAACAAACAAATGTGCAACACCAAGAATGGTCTCTCCTGTCTAACAAACAAATGTGCAACCCCAGGGATGGTCTCTCCTGTCTAACAAACAAATGTGCAACACCAGGGATGGTCTCTCCTGTCTAACAAACAAATGTGCAACACTAGGGATGGTCTCTCCTGTCTAATAAACTAATGTGCAACACTAGGGATGGTCTCTCCTGTCTAACAAACAAATGTGCAACACTAGGGATGGTCTCTCCTGTCTAACAAACAAATGTGCAACACCAAGAATTGTCTCTCCTGTCTAACAAACAAATGTGCAACCCCAGTGATGGTCTCTCCTGTCTAACAAACAAATGTGCAACACCAAGAATGGTCTCTCCTGTCTAACAAACAAATGTGCAACCCCAGGGATGGTCTCTCCTGTCTAACAAACAAATGTGCAACACCAAGAATGGTCTCTCCTGTCTAACAAACAAATGTGCAACCCCAGGGATGGTCTCTCCTGTCTAACAAACAAATGTGCAACACTAGGGATGGTCTCTCCTGTCTAACAAACAAATGTGCAACCCCAGGGATGGTCTCTCCTGTCTAACAAACAAATGTGCAACACCAAGAATTGTCTCTCCTGTCTAACAAACAAATGTGCAACACTAGGGATGGTCTCTCCTGTCTAACAAACAAATGTGCAACACCAAGAATGGTCTCTCCTGTCTAACAAACAAATGTGCAACCCCAGGGATGGTCTCTCCTGTCTAACAAACAAATGTGCGTCACCAGTGACGGTCTCTCCATTATACAAAGTATCGTCTGTTACCAACTCGTTAACACCCAGCTCAACGCGGTCTGCTGCCAAATCCCCTTCAGTTGTGTTTCGAACGCGGGTATGCGGGATTATGAAGTGCGTCCGTAACGCCTTCGCCACGAAGCAGGCTGATTAAACATAGATCAGATAAAAGTTGCATAACGGCAATACTTCATTTGTAGGTAGTGATACGTGAGACTATTCGGTGCTGCTGCAGGGATCTCATGACAGGTGACGGAAATAAAGAAACTGCTGATCGTCGAATTCCTCAACTCTCCCAGGATTATTGTCTAGGCGTATTTCTGCAATTCTGCCAGCTGCAGTTTAATTGTTCGAGTCAATACTTCAGCATTTCACAGCCTTACAATCTTCAACCATCCCTCCCATACTTTCTGCAGCTCTTTCACTTAAAAGTCTGTTATATAGCTTATGAACTTTGACTGTCGACGCACGTAAGTTTTATCCAGCAACTTTGTTATCACTTCCCAATTTGACCTAGCTTACAGTTTCAAGGGTGCATTATGTGTTGTAGACATTATGTCCCTTACCTCATTGCCAGGAAGTGCCTATTGTAGGTCAATCTGTATTATTGTAAACTCCCTGGTTTGATATAGTATTGTTTATGAAACCCTGCTACCTGCCGGAGCTGGCAGGATTCGATTAACAAAAACAAAAAAGGCAGGATACACTTTAACTCTATGTGGCTTCTTTCGCTTCATCTCCCCTCCGGTAAGTGTACGCTGAATATTAAACCTGATAGTTGAGTACCACGACTCTCTGGTTGTGACCATCTCAATATTTTACTTAGTTATGATTGATTCACTGATCTAGGAACCGACATCACAGCATTCGGGGCATTCCCATAGGTGCTCAGTCCCAATCTTCAGCAGCCAGCGAATCGTTCCAACACAAATAGTACTAAAGTGTGTCTTTTTTTGTTGCCTCAATATAAAAGAGATTAGAACAAGAATCACCATGGCAAAAGTAGCCTTTAGCAAGATGAAAAACATACTGACCAATAAAAAGATGTCAATTGAAACGAGAAAAAGAGTGTTGAGATGCTACATAGAACCTGTACTTTTATATGGATGTGAAGCTTGGACAATGAGCAGCCAGGCTGAAAAACATCTGATGGCTGTAGAAATGTGGTTTCTGAGGAAAATGCAAAGAATACCATGGACAGCCAGAAAGACCAATGAACAAGTCCTTCAAGAAACAAATGAAGATCGTAAACTGATCAGAGACATTAGACGTAGACAGTCACAATTTTTTGGGCATGTTATGAGAAGAAATGATTTGGAGAACTTGGTGACAACTGGTAAGATCGAGGGGAACAGACCAAGGGGAAGACCTAGAAACAAGTATCTGGATGGCTTGGCCTTGTGGCATGGTCGAGACAGAAACACGGAACTGATCCACGACTCTGTTGATTGAGTGAGATGGCAGAACATGACCGCCCACGCTTACCGGCATGGCACATGATGGATGGATGGATCTCAGTAACCAACTGAGGGAAAATGATGAGATTTAGCATATAACCTTATAATGATGTCCACTCAACAAAAAATATTTTGTTCTGGAGATTGTACAGCAGATTTCAATGTTTCTTTATATGCGGTATATATATTTTATGTCCTCCGCATTCATTCCATCATTTTAAGAGTATTACCGCTTCAGCAAGACACCCCCCCCCCCCGTTTTTTTGAAGTTTGTCTGTGCGGTTTTCGCTTTTGGCAGACTGAGGGAATTTATATGGAGTAGTTCAGAGGTGTCATCAAACTGTGGGTTCTTTCATGAAACGTGATTATATAAATAAACTAGCTGGCTCGGCCCGGCTCCTGGCGGGGATCTATCTATCTATCTATCTACCTATCCATCCATCTATCTATCTATCTATCTATCTATCTATCTATCTATCTATCTATCTATCTATCTATCTGTCTGTCCGTCCGTCCGTCCGTCCGTCCGTCCGTCCGTCCGTCCGTCCGTCCGTCCGTCCGTCCGTCCGTCCGTCCGTCCGTCCGTCCGTCCGTCCGTCCGTCCGTCCGTCCGTCCGTCCGTCCGTCTGTCTGTCTGTATGTCTGTCTGTCTGTCTGTCTGTCTGTCTGTCTATCTATCTATCTATCTATCTATCTATCTATATATCTATCTATCTATCTACCGATCTATCTATCTATCTATCTATCTATCTATCTATCTATCTATCTATCTATCTATCTATCTATCTATCTATCTATCTACCGATCTATCTATCTATCTATCTATCTATCTATCTATCTATCTATCTATCTATCTATCTATCTATCTATCTATCTATCTATCTATCTATCTATCTATCTATCTAACTATCTATCTATTCTACCTGTATGTCTGTCTGCCTGCCTGCCTGCCTGCCGGCCGACCCACCCACCCACCCACCCACCGACCGACCGACCGACCGACCGACCGAACGACCTACCCACCCACCCACCCACCCAATCAGCCAGCCAGCGACCCACCCACCCACCTACCTTTCTGCCTACCTACCTACCTACCTACCTTCCTGTCTGTCTGTCTGTCTGTCTGTCTGTCTGTCTGTCTGTCTGTCTGTCCGTCCGTCCGTCTGTCTGTCTGTCTGTCCGCGCTATTAAGTATTGATAAAAGTTACTGGAAAAAACGTCAGGACCATGTGTTGAAAGAGGAAGAGGACTATTGGAGAAAGGATGTATTGAATTTTATGCAACCGAGAGCAATTGTCAAAGACTGGAACATATAGGAAAGAGGTCTACCGCAAGATAGAAGACCACCGGGAAGAGTGGTCAACCTCAAGTAGATTAGAGGTAACATAGTGCCCCGATATAAGGGCAGGGTAGGTGATAGAAAGGGGGACTATTAACTAGTTCTCTCATGAGACACGGAGGCATTGACCAGATAGTTAGTACTCTGGTCACGACAAAATCACGCCTACGTGATAGCCATGGAGAAGAGTGCCACTCAATAGGAGAACGGCTGCTACAAGCGTGCTGAAGGTAACGGCACGCAAAAAGCCGAAGGACGCAACAAGGTCCTTCCGCGTGCTGTGTAGCGACACGTGTAGGAAAAGGGAGACTGGGGACTGACTTCGTAGAGAGCAGATCGTTTAGTGTCGATAGGAGTTTTTTGTAGCCAATTAGATAGAGATTAGCAATAGGGTTAGGAAACTAGAGATAGGCAATTCTGTGGCTTTGTGTGTGATTTGATAGCGACTGTTTTTTGTAAATGTAAAGAGCCAACGGCAATAAAATGTACCATTCATTTCCTCTCACACGACTTGCAAGTTTCTTGTGTGGTGTGGGAGAAGTAATCCTATGATGCCTGACACATTGGTTGTTGACAGGCTAGGATTTAATGTGGTGTCAGAAGTGTGGCTTGAACAAATGTTCAAGCTATTACACTTACCCACGGCTCTAGACTAAGGTTACGAATAGTGAATTACAAGGTTTAATTTGTGTCAGTGACTGATAACGTGTGCAGACTAGAACGAGTTGCGAGCTAAACTGTGCCTATCGTGACAAAATAATGCTTATTTGTGTTTATTAGAATATTATGTACTTAATCATGTGTTCTTCAAATTTTTAAGTATTCATATTATTATTTTCTTTTATTGATTTATGTAATTATTTATTTGTTTATGAATAATTATCAAATATTGATTCATGGCGGAGCGGTACACAGCCAGCAACATTATCAATTTTTGCAAGCTAAAAATAGCGCTGCGCCTCTGACGTATTACGATTGACAAGCAGTTGTTCTACGCCATTCGCATTCAGCATCTGATTGTTTACAAATCGTCAAGCTACTGCCCGCCTGAATCTGGGCTTTATATTAATTATTATTTGTTTATTTCAGTTAGTGAATGAATATATTTATTTATTTAAACAATATTATTACATTTTTATTTAATTTAAAAGCATTTATTGAATGGTTTTCGTACTTTTTCTATTTGTTTACTGTCGAGAGGGCACTACTTTTGGCTATGCAAATTAGACTTGATCTGCACAAAACTTCCATAGATTAAACTAGGTTAGGGACGAAAGGCATAAAACGTTAGAACGAAGACAGGACATTGACAATTTAATATAAATTAAACGATATTCTGTTTGCCCGTGGGCATGTCATTGTGATTGTACCAAATTGTCAGAAATAACGTGGCGTTTACAATGTGTTAATTGTTGCTGCTCTGTGAACCAGGGTGAACAACAGCTGATTAGAAAACTCGTGGGTATGCCGAAGTGCCAAACGAGGTGACCTGTGTTACCGGATTGGTGTTCCTGATTCTCGGGAACATTAAGTTGAGTATAACCTACGTATTTGGCATGCTATGTGATTAATAGTGCATCTCTTTTTCAGCTTGTGATGCATTAGCATATTTTTGTGCTTTGTTTTTCAGGGAAAATTTTTTTCCAGAATATAAACTAAGAGTCCAATTTGCAGTGCTCAGATATTAAGAAATATAACATATCAAAGATAAATAAGTGATTAAAGACTTCACTGCGGGTCATTGCTAGCTAATAGGCCAACAACATGGCAACTTTATCTGATTTCATAAAAGCTGGTAAAGAGTTACAATACACAGGAAAGGAGCTAGAACAATATGCTGATCAAAAATTTAAAGAAGCAAAAGATGCTTAGAGAGATGAACGCGCACAAGAAAGAGAACAGGAAAGACAACACAAAAAGGAGATTGCAGAACTAGCTGAGATAACAAAACAAAAACAGCTAGAACAGGATAAGGAAAATAAACAGAAAGAAATAGAGATTAAACATAAAGAATTAGAATTAAAACAGTAGCAGTTAGAACATGATAAGGAAATTAAACAGAAGGAATTAGAGTTAAAACAAAAGCAGTTAGATCAGGAGAAAGAACTAAAGCAAAAAGAGATAGATGAAATGGCAAGAGTGAAAGAAAAACAAATACAGGTAGAATCAGAAACACAGTTACAGATGAAAAGTATGGATGTAGATTCACACATAGAGATCTCTGCTACTAAACTAAAAAGTCAACAAGAAGAAAATAAGTTCAATAAATACAAAAATATTATCAAACCATATTGTAAAGAAGACTCCATATCCGCCTGGACAGAAAATGTCGAATATCAGTTTAAATACCACCAAATTCCAATAGACATGTGGGCTATGATTTATATGAAGAACCTGAGTGGTGAGCCCCTTAAAGTGATAGAATCAATACCAACTGATCTTAGATCTAACTATCAGTACATCCATGATAGGATAATGCAACATTTTTTACTTGATGCCCCTGGGTATCAGGTTCAGTTCTCAAATTTAAAACCAAAACCTAGTGAGACTTTCATTGATTACGTCTCAAATGTTCAAAGTGTACTAAATAGGTGGCTTAAAGCAGCTAACATAGGTAAAGATTTTGACAGAATTAAAAATCTAATAGCCATGGATAAAGTCATATCCACTATACCATCTCCTTTTGCTAAATTCCTGCAGCAGTCGGACATTGAGACCATAGAACAATTTGAAAAGAAAGGCTCTGCATATTTTTCCTCAAATAGAGATATT
This sequence comes from Cepaea hortensis, assembly GCA_963921405.1. NCBI lineage: Eukaryota > Metazoa > Mollusca > Gastropoda > Stylommatophora > Helicidae > Cepaea > Cepaea hortensis. The sequence goes on along the minus strand of OY992876.1, from coordinate 220,330,364 downwards.
TTTAAGACTTCAAATGACTCTGAAATAGTTTCCTTTGTAAAGGACCAACCTAAAAACTATCAAAGTAATAGAAAACCATTTCATAAAGTTGATAACAAAGATAGGAAAGTGTCAAAATGTATCTACTGTCAACTTTTGCATGACACTTATTATATGTGTGATAAATCGCCAAACTATCCGGCGCATCTTGAAAATGTTATTAAGAAGCAACAAAACAAGCAATCTGCATACAGGCGTGCAATCAAATGCTTCTTTTGTTCCAGCTACGGCCATTATTCAAATAAGTGCCTGGGCCGCCAACGTATGAAAGCCAACAATGCTATTTTGATTGATACATCTTCTGATAGTGGTAGTGAGACTGAGTGTGAAGTTGAAAATGAATTACCTGTTAACCAAGCTGAAGATGTGTGTTGTGTAAACGATATGTTAAGCTTTGACAGTTGTGAACGATGTCACCAATTTCATGCAGACGGAAAATTTGAATGTGGACATACAGTACCATTCTCATCTGAGAGTCTAAATGCAGCATTAGCCTCCAGAGGCAATTTAGTGTTCCACAATGCAATGGTCAACGACAGACCATGCCAATGTTTGCTGGACAGCGGCAGCACCCTTATTGGTCTTAGGAAGGAACTGGTGAGTCCAGATGATTATACAGGTGACTCTGTCAAATGCCGAACCTTTTCGGGTAACATTGAAATTTACCCTTTGGCCCAAGCCCGTATTAATACTCCTTTCCTTTCTGGTACCTTTACTTGTGCAATACTTGACAACCCTTGTACTGACTTAATTTTGGGTTGCTTACCCCAATTAAAACAATGTACTAGCGATGAAATAGCTGCATGGGAAAAGTTAAATGCAGCTAATGCAACAACTAGAGCAGACTCTATAAAACATCAAGACACACTACAAGATGAGAGACTACTGTTGCTATCACCAACTAGCACGGATGATACCACCAGACAAAAATTTATAGAACAGCAGAAAGCTGATCCTAGTGTGTCTCCATATTTAAAATTATTGACAGAAAGAGCCAAAGTGACAAAAAACGCATCATGGTTCTTTAGACTTAATAATGGCATTCTTACTAGGTATTATACAACTGGTAACCATGAGATTCAGCAAACGGTGTTACCTGTACAACACCGCCTAACTGTGCTAAAGATTGCACATGAGTCACCGTTTGCTGGTCACCTTGCATACGACAAAACCAGGGCCAGAATTCAGGCTCATTTTTATTGGCCAGGTTTTTGCAATGATATAAAATTATTTTGTCGTTCCTGTAATGTCTGTCAACAATTAGTACGCAAGGGTAAACATCCTACAGCTGAAGTACAACCTTCTACACTGGCTTCTAGGCCATTTGAGAGTGTGGCGGTAGATATTGTTGGACCCCTGAATCAGGTGTCCAGCAAAGGATATCGCTTCATATTAACGATGGTCGACCTATGTTCAAGGTGGGTTGAGGCAGTAGCTTTGAAATACATCACCTCCAAAGATTTTGCCAATGTATTTCTACACCTGTTCTCACGATTCGGATTTCCACGTACCATCTTATCCGATCGTGGAACTCAATTCATATCGGCTGCAACGCAAGCCCTTACAAAAATGCTAGGGATTAAACAGCATTTTACAACAGCGTACCATCCAGCCAGCAATGGTATAGTAGAAAAAATTAACGGAGATCTTAAGCATATGCTGGCTAAGGTAACAGCAGAAAACCCAGCTGATTGGGATGCACTGTTGCCAACGGTGCTGTTCGCCTGTCGGGAGATTCCCCATTCGGGCGCGGGTTTCTCACCGTTTGAATTGGTATGCGGGGCTAACCCACGTGGACCCCTAACCATTTACCATCAGGTAATAACTAATTCCATTGAAATTCCCACCCCAAAAACACCTTATGAAATGGTGACAGAAACACGAGACAAAATCATGAAATCGTGTATTATAGCTAAGGCAGCTTTGGAGAGGAAGGGTCAAATCTACCGCCAATACGCAAACAAAGGTACGAGAACAATTGATCTTGAACCAGATCAAGACATACTTTTGTTACTTCCAGACAAACGAAATTTATTATTGACCTCATGGCAAGGGCCATTCAAGGTGGTGCGTAAAATTTCAGATGTTGACTATGAAATATCGATAAACGGACACTTAAAGATATTCCATGTCAACATGTTGAAATCTTACTTTTCACGACAAGAGACAGAAGTAGAGACAGACGAACACAGTGCACCCACACCTAGTGATGAGACGACAGACATACATAACGCAACTACACTAGTTAGCGAGACTGGCAAATCCGACGATATCCATACATCTAGTGAGAATACAGAATACGCACTTAGCACCACCACCGTACTGAATCAGGTAGACGACGACGGAATGGAACTACCTGTTCCTATTGTGGACAAGACTGCGACATTAGATAGCATACGGATAGAACAGGGACTAACAGACGGTCAACGACGACAATTAATAGAATTAGTGACAGAGTATAAAGACATATTTTCTGACATTCCAGGTAGAACGGACAGAATCGAGCACTCCATTCTTCTTTCGGACTCTAAGCCTATTAAATGCAGGCCGTACTCAATCCCACTTAGCTATAGGGAAAATCTAAATAAGGAAATACTTAATTTAGAAGCTAGTGGGATCATTCAGAAGTCTACATCTGAGTACTCCTTTCCAATCGTCCTAGTTAAGAAAAAAGACTCCACAATTCGTCTATGTGTGGACTATCGAAAACTTAACAACGTCACCAAGATCGACGCAGAACCAATTCCTTCCTGCGAAGGTCTTATTCTTGACATGTCCACCTCCAAAATCTTTTCTAAATTAGATCTTACTAAGGGATATTGGCAGGTCCCTATGCAGACTCAATCCATTCATCTTACTGCTTTTTCAACACCTTTAGGACTTTACGAGTGGCGTTTTCTTCCTTTCGGACTCCGAAACGCTCCTGCCACTTTCGTATGCTTAACTAGAGATCTACTGCATGGAGTGACGAATACAGTGACGTATATAGATGATATATGTGTCCATACTGATGACTGGACAACACACCTACTGAAACTAAGACATGTCTTTGATAGGTTGCGACTCTTCGGTCTCACTGTCAAACCGAGCAAAGTCGAATTGGGCCTAAAAGAAATTGATTTTTTGGGTCATGTCATTTCACAAGGTCAACTAAAGACTGACAATAGAATCATTACCAAAATTATGAACCTGACCATGCCTACCACAAAGAAGGTCAGAAGCCTTTTGGGGTTAGTAAATTACTATAGCTAATTCATACCAAACTTAGCTGAAATTACAAGTGTATTTTCAAATGTTTTAAAAGCATCTGTAAAACTAGATGTCAAAGATGCATTATTAATTTCTGCATTGTCAAAATTGAAAATCCTGTTTAGTAATGTACCAATCCTCCGCTTGCCTAATCCTAGGCTCGTTTATTATCTTAGGACAGATGCCAGCAGAATCTCCATCGCTGCAGTGCTAGGCCAATTTTATGAGGGCATCTTCCGTCCGATTTGCTACGTGAGCCGTAAGATCACACCTGCTGAGTCCAGATATTCCATATCAGAGTTGGAAGCCCTAAGCGTCATCTATGCGGCGAGGAAGCTTCATCGATTTCTAGCGGGTGTTCACTTCGTTGTCCAGACTGACAACTCCCCAATCACGGTTATACAAAGTGGTGTGCATCGGAATGACCGTATATACAGGTGGTCGCTAATACTACAAAACTATACGTTTAGTATAGAGCATATTAAGGGTAAGGACAACATTCTGGCTGATACCCTTAGTCGACCATCTGAGGTAGAAATACCGCAGATTAGGCATAAGAGTGTAGAGTAATAGATTATTAGTACATTAGAATATTCTATGAAAAATATTTTACAAATACATAGACATTATGTGCTAAACTATGTACTAGGAACACCGATCTACCATGTGTCCGTAGACATCAAAAGAAGAACTGTGCGCCGAGAACAAATATATCACCGTGTGAACTGGGAAAGCTCGTTACTAACTAAGCTCCATATCTGTTCCGGTGAATCATTCGTGTTAAGCAGAGAAAAACAGTGTCAGAACATTACATAAATCCAGACACGAAAATACTCGTCTACGACACAATCGAACTCTACAGGTGCAATACCCATAGGACACAAGTATGACTGTGTAATGTGTTTAATATACCAAGGACAAGTGTGAATATATAGTATGCCAATGAAAGCAATTTCTGAACATTAGGGCAACGACTAACCTGAGGTATTTAAATACTATGTATATATAAACTTATTGTGATATGTATCATAACATTTTAATATAGTGATAAATTATAGGTAGATTAGGTCACTTTAATTTACATTTAGAGTTAGACAATATAATAGTTTTCATTTTTTTTTAATTAGTTTAGATAGGATTAATTAGATAGATCAGTAATTTACCCACTTACTTACCTTAAAAGTAGAATAGGATAGTAATTTAAACGTAATAACAGCTAATTATAAACTAGAATAAAAAGTTTAGATAATATTAGTACCATTTAGGTTTAATACATTTCACTTTGTTTCATTTCATTTGAGTTCATCCCATCTTAATGAACCATTCCATTTAACAAACGTGATCATGTAGTATTAGGATTAATGTACATCATTATCATAGGATAAAAAGATTATACAATTAAACATACATCATTTACACCATATAGAGTAAAAATATCAATCATATATTTTTCCATTTAAAAACATTAGTTAGAAAGGTACATAATTGATTACATTTCACATTACCCATTTCATAAAGGTACATAACTCATCTCACATCATTTTCATTTTAAATAGTTAGATTACGTCCCGTAAATTAGATAAACATTAGGATTAATGTGGCAAATTAAATTAAAATAGGTAACACATTAGATACATATTTATAGAACTAGTATATCAGTATTTAGAGTATTATTTCAGTAGAATATAGTAGTTACTAATACCAGGGTACAAACCATCAACCCTTTTTCTTACATGTAAATATGTGTAAATACATGACTCGTGCAGCAATTTACGCACAGTCATTTAGCTCAACTTTGTCAAACTGAGCCAAACTTGTACAGTGTCACTCCGGGGTTTTTAGGTAATTGTGAGTGTAAAAGATGTGTGACAGAAGTGAGGGTAAAAGATGTGTGATAGAAGTGTGAAAGTGAGAGCGAATGTAAATGATACAGGAGAGGATGAGATCGGCGGAGTTTTTCTGCCGCTCAACGCGACTTTTTGTTTTTTGTCTGCGTCAGGTGTTTGCTTTCGATGTTGAAGATGTGCTGTCTTGAATGTGTTGTGTGTAGTTTAGTGTAGATCTTAGAGAAAGTATTTTAAGTATCATAAGACGGAAACGTAGTCACGAATTAGTGTTATACACTTGTTTGTGGCCGCATTTAACCGAATTATGGCACTTGAAAACTAACTTACATACACATGATAGTTAGATACACATGTTAGAAGTTAGATTATACTATTAGTTAGATGCAAACATGCAAACAACCAGAAAAACAAACATATAAATTGCATACATTTTTTGTAGATCAAAGGGAGATAACTCCGGGTCAGGGGACATAATAGACAACGAAACACTAACTTAACAGTGAAAGATAACTTTACACGCGGAAGCAAAATAGGTAAAGCCTGTCGCACACATCTTGTGTAATGGTTGTTTAATATTATATGGGGGACATGAAGCAATTCATGTGTTGACCCTAAGAAAGTCAACTTTGTATGGGTAGTGAGTTAATTTACTATTTGAGGGCAGGTCTTATAAGACAACGGTCCGGTTCAGACATACCTCTAAATAATATAATATTGCGGTTGAGAAGAGGGCTCACGCCAACCAGACAAGTTTGCGGCGATTGCCAGTAGCCAAGTAAAGTGATACTACATTGTGACAATAGTCAGTAGAAGTCTATTAAGTTACCCAAAGCCAGGTTATCAGCAGTCTTTGACAAAAATTAGATACACTAATTTTTTACAAACCTCTTGCGTCACAACCAATGAGTCAAATTTGATGACGCAACACAGGAGGGGAAGGTGTGTGTCAAAGACTGGAACATATAGGAAAGAGGTCTACCGCAAGATAGAAGACCACCGGGAAGAGTGGTCAACCTCAAGTAGATTAGAGGTAACATAGTGCCCCGATATAAGGGCAGGGTAGGTGATAGAAAGGGGGACTATTAACTAGTTCTCTCATGAGACACGGAGGCATTGACCAGATAGTTAGTACTCTGGTCACGACAAAATCTCGCCTACGTGATAGCCACGGAGAAGAGTGCCACTCAATAGGAGAACGGCTGCTACAAGCGTGCTGAAGGTAACCGCACGCAAAAAGCCGAAGGACGCAACAAGGTCCTTCCGCGTGCTGTGTAGCGACGCGTGTAGGAAAAGGGAGACTGGGGACTGACTTCGTAGAGAGCAGATCGTTTAGTGTCGATAGGAGTTTTTTGTAGCCAATTAGATAGAGATTAGCAATAGGGTTAGGAAACTAGAGATAGGCAATTCTGTGGCTTTGTGTGTGATTTGATAGCGACTGTTTTTTGTAAATGTAAAGAGCCAACGGCAATAAAATGTACCATTCATTTCCTCTCACACGACTTGCAAGTTTCTTGTGTGGTGTGGGAGAAGTAATCCTATGATGCCTGACACATTGGTTGTTGACAGCAATCATCAACCTACTGGAATCGTCCGACACATATTAAGGTCTGAGCAGATCGCAGACCTTAATCTACGTACACACTTACTTTGATATTTTGCTCCAACTATCCAGCCGAATTGCAGGCCCTAAACATTACAGCATCAGTATCAGCTGAAGAAACAAGAAGGAAATGAAAAATAAAGTAAGAAATATATTCCTTCTACTTTCCTGTTAATTTACACATTATTTACCCTGTGCCTCTGTAAATTCTCTGTCTTTAATAATATTACACATTGCACCCCTCTCGGGATTCTCCGTGGTGAAGTGGTCAAGCCGTCTGACTCGGGCTCCGAAGGTTGTATGTTCGATTCCGGGCCGCGTTCTTCATTTCACTAGTGCATTTTTTCGGAGACTCCCGAGGGTCGTCGCTGGAGCTACGGAGTTCGTGCTTTGTGCGACGCTTTCCGCGCTGCGGAAAGAAACTGAGCCATATGGGATAAAAACCCGGTGCAATGCAGCCGACCCTGTCGATTTTAAGCTAGTTCTTTCATTGCACCCACTCACATACGAATCCGGATACGCCTTTGTGTGTCATCAGAATTTGCAGGGCTCCCATTACTGTAAAAATAACTTTGTTAGCAAGAAATCACTAGTTGTTCAGCAAAACATCAAAGGAATGTTGCCGCTTTCAATGATTTAAGTTGTTTTTGGACCTATCAAAGACATATTCCTTGGGTGGGGGTAAATATAAGACGGCTGGAAAAATTTCATGACGATGCAACAGACAGTTTTCAAAATAATTGATCGTGAATGAAGGCAAACAAATGTGGACATACTATAGTAGCAATTTGTTTATATGTCTGTCACTCCTTTCCTCTGAGCATCGAGCGTCGGTCAGATCCCCTCGTTACTCCTCGCTGCCTCATTCTTGCCAGACCATAATGATCCATTTGCTCCTCCGAGGTTTACACGTGCTCCCACAAGGCCGCAACCACGTCTGCCTTGTCATGCATCAACACTCCACAAAGTTTTGTAGAGCCAGCCAATCTGTCCGCCTGTTTATTCCCCAGCACACCGGCATGCTCCGGATAAAAGATCCAGTCTATGCTTGCCACCCGTGACCTCCGAAGCGAAGCAAGCCACTCTGCACGAAGCATGCCCGTCCTCACCTTCCTCAGCATGCTTTCTGGGTCAGTTACAATCACGATGTGTGTGTATCGTATTCTCGATCCAGCGGAAAGCTGCAGTGACTGCCTCCACCTCCATTCTTAAGCTGGATGTTGTGATATCATATGCCAGGCTCTCCTGCACCAAACATCGGCCATTAGCTTTTGCTATGAACCCCAAGGCACTTCTCCTATCTCTCGACAACGAACCATCTGTGTAGATAATCACATCACCCGAGCGACCATTATCCTGAATTAGTTGCTGGATTTCCACTTCCGGCGGAACCTGCTGGCGACACCCTGCACTCCCGGCTCAATGTGATTATAACTCTGCACATGTTTGACTGCTCCGCTGGCACTTTGAACCACTCCTGTCCTAGCCTAATGTTCTCCAAGATGCACTCATGTCTGGTCGTATCCTCCGCCTGAGCCATCCATGATTTCCCTCTTATCAATCGCTGACCCTTAACTGCGTCCAGCGCCTCATGCAGTAGGAGTAGGTGATCTGTGTCTGCAGCTACTCTGAGGTATGCTTTGCCTGCATCACCTTGAGCCTGAATGCAAAAGACGGCGAACCAAGGATGTAACGCATACACACTACTGGGGTGTCTCTGGTGCATCCCAGAATGACCCGCATAGCTTCGTTCTGTATGCGCTCTAACTTCACCAGCTGACTCTTTGAGACAGTGAGCAGATTTAGTCCATAATCAATCACTGAGAGGATCAAGTGCTTATATAGTGTGAAAAGCATTCTCTGCTCTGTGTCCATTGCAGCCGTAGTTTTAAGTGCATTGAGTCCCTTTAGAGATGTCACAACCGTCTCCACATGGTCCTTGAAGGACAGGCTTCTGTCAAATGTGATTCCCAGATACTTCAGTTTGTTTTCTCTGTTGACGTTTCTACCATCTATCGTGAGGCTTGGAACATCAGCACTCACAATCCTGTTGTGAAGAGAGCATCACAAAGCAGCCGCCTTTTCCGGGTGGATGACAGCACTCATTTCAATGCACCAGTCAATCACTTTGTTTTTCTTCAGCTGTAGCTCCTGGGCTGTTTGTATCTTATCTCTCCCCTGCATATATGCAAGAATATCAATTGCAAATGTTAGCATCCTTCCAACCCCTGGTGCTTCTAGGTATGCAATTTTGCTCTTATACACCTTATATAGCACACGTTATATGCAACTATAACTCTGTACTATAAACAAGACGGAACCAGGCACAAGTAGAACGCAATACTTAGCAACCCGACTCGATGCTTAGGAACGCGGTACATTTTACTAACATAATATCAATCGTTCGACATCAAGAATTAGCACAATAAATCAACACCATATTTCGTACACAATTACTAGTAGCAGCTCAATTTGTGACCGTGCTACGTGAACTACAGAACCATGTCCGAATCGGCGCATGGTCTAAGCCCTACTTCCCTACATAGCATCTTGATCTGCGTCAGATCTACCCATAATTTTTTTTTTATTGTTTATTTTGTTAAAGCTTTTTATCCTTTTTTTAAAATATATATTTGTATCTATTCTTTATCTTGTGGCGGGACATATAATTACACTATATCACGGCAAACAGTGACTCGTTCTATTTTGGAGCAAGGAAAATTGGCCAAACTGCAGTTTCAAATATTGTTTCAAAATATGGCACAAGAGCCAGAATATGCAATTTCGGGAATAGTTTACTTTTGGTCTGCAAGACAAACATATCTTTTGCCATATGGGGGAATTATTTCATGTGGACTAGATCAAAAGTGGGAATGGATTACTTTTCCTCCGTCTCTTATAAACATTGATAGTAATCAAGCATATACTGCACAATTTAAGCAGAGATGTTTTGCATGTAAATTTCTTGCCGAATCTACCACATTCTCAAGTCCATTGTTTGTGTGTACTGATAATGCAGCAATCGTGACGGCAGCATTCAATGGACGGTCTGAAAGCGATACAAAAATGCACCGCTCTGGTTATACTGAGCACAGGTTATTAACATGCATTACTGATAGTTTCAGCAGAGGCGTAATTTCCGAACTGGATCAATTCATGGATCAACTTTCATTTATTGAAACATTGAAATTTTCCATACCAACAAAATATGTAATACGTGAATGACGATCATATTACCAACGTGTCAATGCCTATTAAAAATAATTACTCGCATTACTTTAATGAAGATGATGAAGAATTCTTAAACAACTTTCCGAATATTTCTCACATTAAAGAAATACTGTACATACATGAGAAATTCAAAACATTTTTTTGACAAACTAGAAATTGATGGTGCTACATCTCATTTAATTTTGCTATAATACTTCCTCCTAGACTATCAGTTGTACAAATGTATTGTTGATATTGACGAAGAAACTTCCAGCAGCATGGTGAAGAAATATTGTCAGAACTTTCAGTAAATTATTGAAGAAAAACTTTGGTCATATTGCGGTAGTTCTCTGGCAGCTACTGTAGCATTCCTTATTGGAGTTGGCATTAAAGCCAAAATAGAAGACATTTGTAAGTCAGTTGTTACTAAGAAGAAAGGGAATGTGGACACCAATAAAGGGCCAATGATTGATCGCTCTTTCTAAGTCTGTTGTTCCAACTGTTATTTCATTCATCGTGGATTTAAATCTTTCTTCTGAATCATTTGCTGTATGTGAAGTAGCAGAAATTATAGAACAAAAGCCGAAAAGTGATTTTGACTTATTTTTTAATCCTCCACCAAACAAAGCACTTATGTTTGATGACCCTAAAAATAAATGTCTTGAGGATAAGTCACCATGTTTCAAAAATTACGGCAACGAACTTCACAACCATTAATTTATTGGAAAAATGTACATCGGTTTCCACTGCTAAAAGCAAGTGCGAAAATTGTTTTGGTCTTACCAGTGTCATCAGCAGCAGTAGAGCGATTATTTAGTGCAGTTGGATTGTTGTTGAGTAAGTTACGAAACAGGATGTTACCAGCTCTCGTTATAAACTCTGTGTTTATCAGATGTGCACGTAAGATGAAAATTGTGGAAATGTTTCAGGAATTATCTGGATTAACTGTGTCAGAATGACACTGAATTGTTATATTAAAATTAAACTTTTTATTTATAAAATACTCTTCAGTATTAAAATTAATAAATTCTGTCGTTTTACATGTCTCTTTGTACATGTAATCCTATTTAGTAGACACTAAACCGAAACTTTCATAAATTTCATAATGTTATTTGAAATATATTCCATATTAATATTATAATGGGAATCCCATGGGATGGGATGGGATGGGACAGGCATAAATTAATATAGGATGGAATGGGACACAAAAATATGTCCCATAGACAAGCATGCATTTTACACAATTAAAATCTTCAACGTACCACTCCAGCGTATATGATAAATAGTCACTTCTACAGATTACACGAGTAGTATACAATGCACGTTTCGGTTCTTATTTGCCGGAGCCTCCGGTAATTGACCTTGACCTCGGCTGATTTTCACTCCCCCTCGGTCTTGTAGTTGGGTGGTGTAAGGGGTGATATCTAGGTCATATCTAAGGGCGATAATTCTAAGATTTTATGTTTCTAAGGGCAGATAACTATTGAGTGGGTGTATAAACATATTAATTAATTATTAAAAAATAAAATAAAATAAATAAAAATAAATAACGACGGGGTGCGGGGTGGTAGCGAGGGGGTGGGCTCGTGGGGTGAGGCTAGGCGGTTCGAGTTTAAACACTATCATCACAGGGTTACAAATGAAAACCTTAAAATGTACAGATGGTCGATATTATTGCTTTTAGCGGTTATAGCTTAGTGAAATTCGTTGGTGAGGGGTGGGTAGCGGCTATTAGTGCTTTGTAGAGTGTCTTAGTGGCCTATACACTTTCATCACACAGATTACAAATGAAAACCTTAAAAAGTAAAAATGGCCGATAATATTGATTGCAGCGGATATAGCTTAGTGAAATTCGTTAGTAAGGGGTGGGTAGTGGTTATTAGTGGTCTGTAGAGGGTTACCGTGGCGTTTTTACTATCAACATACGGGTTACAAATGAAAACCTTAAAAAGTAAAGATGGCCGATATTAATGATGTTAGCGGGTATAGCTTAGTGAAATTCGTTAGTAAGGGGTGGGTAGTGGTTATTAGTGGTCTGTAGAGGGTTACCGTGGCGTTTTTACTATCAACATACGGGTTACAAATGAAAACCTTAAAAAGTAAAGATGGCCGATATTAATGATTTTAGCGGGTATAGTTTAGTGAAATTTATTGTTAAGGGGTGGGTAGCGTCTAGTAGTGATCCGTAGAGGGTCGTAGTGACCAATACACTGTCAACATACGGGTTACAAATGAAAACATTAAAAAGTAAAGATGGTCCATATTATTGATTGTCTTGGGTATGGCTTAGTGAAATTCGTTGGTAAGGGGTGGGTAGCGACTATTAGTGATCTGTATAGGGATGTATTGACCTATACACTATCAGCATACGGTTACAAATGAAAAACCTTAAAATGTAATGATGGCCGGTATTATTGGATGTAATGGGTATGGCTTAGTGAAACTCGATTGCTGTGGGTATGGCTTAGTGAAACTCGGCGATAAGCGGTGGATACCAGTTATTAGTGATCTATTGAGGGATGTAATGGCCTATACACTATCATCATACGGTTAAAAATGAAAACATTAAAAGGTAAAGGTGGCCGGTAATATTGGTTGCTGTGGGTATGGCTTGATGTCATTCGTTGATAAAGAGTTAGTAGAGGTTATTAGTGCTAGTTAGAGGGTCGTAGTGGTATATACAGTATTATCATAGGGTTATAAATGAAAATCTTAAAAAGTTAAGATGGTCGGTATTAGTGGTTGTAGTGGGTACGGGATAGTGTTATTCGTTGTCAGGGGGCGGATAGTGGTTTTTACTGATATGTAGAGAGTGAGTGGTATATACACTATTAGCATACGGGTACAAATGAAAACCTTTTAAATGTACAGATGACCTGTATTATTGGTTTTAGTTGTATGGCTTAGTGAAATTAGAGGTTAAGGGGTGGGTGAGTGGTTGCGTAGCTAGATAAGTGCTCGTACAATAATATCATACGATTTCAGATCGGTAAATCAAAATCTAATATATTTCTCTCTCCCCCCTTGTGTCTATACGTTTCTTTATTTTGTTCCCCAGAAACCCATTTCCAAGACCAATATTTGTACTCAAACTTGTCTACTCAGTGCCACACTTCACAGCCAGACAAAACTACAGCTTCTATGTACCACTTCAACATTCAAATAAGAAAATATGTTAACCAAAAGGGGAAAAATAGCGGTCAAACTTATAAATATCTTGGCCAAACTTATGAAAAGTAGGAAACATTGTTAACCAAATGTGAAAAATATTGTCCAGAGAGAAATATTTCAACTAAACTTAAAATAGATCAGCCAAGCTTATGAAAAGTAGGAAAATTGTCAACCAAATTGGCAAAAGTTAAGCCAAATACAGAAATATCTAACCCAAACTTATGAAAAGTAGGATACTTTGTTAACCAAAGTGGAAAAACCTACAACAAGTAGGAAAATTCTGTTAGCCAAATGCGAAAAATGTCGGCCAAACACAGAAATACCTCATCCAAATGTATAAAAAGTAGGAAAATTGTTAACCAAACGGGAAAGATATTGACCAACAAGGAAAATGTATTAGTCAAAGAGGAATAATATTGAACAAGTAACGAAATATATCGTTCAAACTTATGAAAAGTAGGAAGCTTTGTTAACCAAATATGAAAAATATCACCCAAAGAGAGAAATATCTCGCCCCAACGTATAAAAAGTAGGAAAATTGTCGGCCAAATGGGAAAAAGTTAGGCCAAATAAAGAAATATCTCACCCAAACTTATGAAAAGTAGGAAACTTTGTTAGCCAAAGTGAAAAAAACCTAGGTCAAGTAAGAAAATTATGTTAACCAAATGTGAAAAGTGTCGGCCAAATACAGAAATAGCTCAATCAAATGTATAAAACGTAGGAAAATTGTTAACCAAACGGGAAAGATATTGACCAACTAGGAAAATGTATTAGTCAAAGAAGAAGAATATTGAAATGGTAACGAAATATATCATTCAAGCTTATGAAAAGTAGGAAGCCTTGTTAACCAAATGTGAAAAATATCACTCAAAGAGAGAAATAGCTCGTCCAACTTATAAAAAGTAAGAAAATTGTCGGCCAAATGGGAAAACGTTAGACCAAATACAGAAATATCTCACCCAAACATAGGAAAAGTAGAAAACTTTGTTAGCCAAAGGGGGAAAAGCAAGGTCAAGTAGGAAAATGTGTTACCCAAATGTGAAAAACGTCAGCCAAATACAGAAATATCACGTCCACACTTATGAAAACCGGGAATATTTGTTAGCCAAATAGGAAAAAAATATTGACCAAGTAGAAAAATATGTTAGCCAAATGGGGGAAAATATCAGCCAAAGAAAGAAATATAGTGTCCAGACTTATAAACAGTAGGAAAATGTGTCAACCAAATGGTAAAATTATCAGCCAAAGAGAGAAATATCTAGTCCAGCCTTTTTAAAAAGTAGAAAAATGTGTCAACCAAATGGTAAAAATGTGAGATGTGATCACCGATGCCAGTCGAGGAAGACGTATCTGTACGTAACAGCTATCAGGTAACATACCTATATAGCGACGAGTGGCTAGCGCATGTTATCAGATTAAAATATTACAAACGAACACAACACACTGCCCCGACTCAGCCTTAGGTAATGAATGTAACATGGCATGTCAGTGTCCACTATCATAACAAGCAACGTTATCACGTACCAAATTAGACATGTACACGTTCACTACCTCTCTGTGTGTCTGTACGGAACTACGGAACTATACAACGTTCCCCAGAAACACATTACAAACGCTAATATATGTTTTACAACTTTTCTGCTCAGTCCCACACTTCACAGCTGGACAAAACTACAGCTTCTATGTACCACTTCAACTTTCAAATAAGAAAATATGTTAACCAAAATATAAAAATATAGCAGTCAAACTTATAAATAGCTCGGCCATACATATGGAAAGTAGGAAATATTGTTAACCAAATGTGAAGGAAATATCGTCAAAAGAGAGAAATAGTTCAACTAAACTTATAAATTGATCACCAAACTTATGAAAAGTAGGAACATTGTCAGCCAAATGGGAAAAAAGTTAGACCAAATACAGAAATATCTCACCCAAACTTATGAAAAGTTGGAAACTTTTGTTAGCCAAAGGGGAAAAACCCAGGTCAAGTAGGAAAATCTGTTACCCAAATGTGAAAAAGGTCGGCCAAATAGAGAAATAGCTCGTCCTCACTTATGAAAACTAGAAAAATTTGTTAGCCAAATAGGAAAAATATTGGCAAGTAGGAAAATTGGTTAGCCTAATGTGAAAAAATATCAGCCAAAGAGAGAAATATCTCGTCCAGACTTATAAAAACCAGGAAGATGTGTCAACCAAAGGGGAAAATGTCGGCCAAATACAGATATATCTTAACCAAATGTATAAAAAGTAGGAAAATTGTTAACCAAACGGGAAATATATTGACCAAGTAAGAAAATGTGTTAGTCAAAGAGAAAAAATGTTGAAGAAGTAACGAAATACATCGTTCAAAGATATGAACAGTAGGACAATTTGTTAACCAAATGTTGGGGAAAATAATCATCCAAAGAGAGAAATATTTCAACTACACTTATAAATAGATCAGCCAAATCTATGAAAAGTAGGAAAAGTGTCAGCGAAATGTTACAATGTTAGGCCAAAATACAGAAATATCTCAGCCAAACTTATGAAAAGTAGGAAACTTTGTTAGCCAGAGGGGAAAAACCTAGTTCAAGTAGGAAAATCTGTTAACCAAATGTGAAAAATGTCGGCAAAATACAGAAATATCACGTTTACACTTATGAATACTAGGAAAAATTGTTAGCCAAATAGGAAAATAATATTGGCCAAGTAGGAAAATTTTTCATTCAAAGGGAAAAATATCTCGTTCACACTTATAAAAGATAGGAAAAGGTGTCAACCAAATGGTACAAAAAGGTCGGCCAAATACAGAAATATCTCAACAAAACATATAAAAACTAGGAAACATTGTTAAACAAATTGGAAAGATATTGACCAAAAAGGAAAATGTGTTAGCCAGAGGAGGAAAATCTAAGTAAAGTAGGAAAATCTGTTACCAAAATATGAAAAATGTCGGCCAAATACAGAAACATCTCATCCACACTTATGAAAACTAGGTAATGTTGTAGGAATATGTTAGCCAAACAGGAAAAGTATGGGCCAAGTAGGAAAACTTGTTAACCAAATGTGAAAAATATCAGCAAAAGAGATAAATATCTCGTCCAGACTAATAAAAAGTGCTGCAAATATGTCAACCAAAGGTGAAAATGTCGGCCAAATACATAAATATCTCAACTAAACTTATGAAAAGTTGGAAACTTTGCTAACCAAAATGTGAAAGATATTGACAAAGTAGGAAAAATGTGTTAGTCAAAGAGGAAACATATTGAACAAGTAACGAAATACATCGTTCAATCTTATGAAAAGTAGCAAACTTTGTTAACCAAATGTGAAAAAATATCAGCCAAAAAGAGGAATATCTCGTCCAAACTTATAAAAAGTAGGAGAATAGTCAGCCAAATGGGAAAACAAGGTCGACCAAATACAGAAATATCTCACCCAAATTTATGAAAAGTCGGAACCTTTGTTAGCCAATGAAAAAAAAAAAACTTAGGTCAAGTAGGAAAATATGTTAGCTAAATGTGAAAAAATGTCGGCCAAATACAGAAATATCTCGTCTATACTTATGAAAACTAGGAAAATTTCCGGATCAAAGAGGAAAAATATTGGCCAAGTAGAAAAATTTGATAACCATATGTGAAAAAATATCAGCCAAAGAGAGAAATATATAAACTAAACTTATAAAACGTAGGAAAATTTGTTACCCAAATGGGGAAAATGTTAACCAAGTAAAGAAATACACACTTATAAAAAATAGGAAAATTTGGTATCCAAAGGGGATGCTATTGCAGATGTGAAATGACAACGTGAGATATTTTTTCCATCTGTTTCAGAAATGTTCCCTCTTTTTATAAGTTTGGGTGAAATTTGGTCAAAATTTTTCATCTTTGGTTAACAAATTTTCCTACTTTTTATAAGTTTGGCTGAAATTTGGTCAAAAAATTTTCATCTTAGGTTAACAAATTTTCCTAATTTTCATAAGTTTGGAAGAAAAATTTCTTTAATTGGTCAATATGTGTTGACATTGGTTAACAAAAGTTTCCTACTTTTTTATAAATTTAGGCACAATATTTCTTTATTTGACGACTATTTTTCACATTTGGTTAACAAAGTTTCCTAATTTTCATAAGTTTGATGCGTTATTTCCTATTGTGGTCAACCCTTTTTTCATCCTTGGTTAACAAAGTTTCCTATTTTTCGTAAGTGTGGACGAGGTATTTGTTACGTATACCATATTTTCCCCATTTGGTTAACAAACATTCTTACTTGGCCAAGATTTTTCCTATTTGGCTAACAAATATTCCTACTTTTCATAAGTTTTGTTGAGATATTTCGTTACTTTGTCAATTTTTCCCTTCTTTTTATAAATTTGGTTGAGCTATTTCTGTGTTTGGCCGAACTTTTTCCCATTTGGCTGACAATTCTCCTACTTTTTATAAGTTTGGACGAGATATTCCTCTTTTTGGCTGATATTTTTTTCACATTTGGTTAACAAAGTTTGCTACTTTTCATAAGATTGAACGATGTATTTCGTTACTTGTTCAATATGTTTCCTCTTTGACTAACACATTTTTCCTACTTTGTCAATATCTTTCACATTTTGGTTAGCAAAGTTTCCAACTTTTCATAAGTTTAGTTGAGATATTTATGTATTTGGCCGACATTTTCACCTTTGGTTGACATATTTGCCCCACTTTTTATTAGTCTGGACGAGATATTTATCTCTTTGGCTGATATTTTTTCACATTTGGTTAACAAGTTTTCCTACTTGGCCAATACTTTTCCTGTTTGGCTAACACATTTTCCTAGTTTTCATAAGTGTGAATGAGATATTCTGTATTTGGCCGACATTTTTCATATTTTGGTAACATATTTTCCTACTTGACTTAGATTTTCCCCCTCTGGCTAACACATTTTCATTCTTGGTCAATATCTTTCCAATTTGGTTAACAATGTTTCCTAGTTTTTATATGTTTTGTTGAGATATTTCTGTATTTGGCCGACCTTTTTGTACCATTTGTTGACACCTTTTCCTATCTTTTATAAGTGTGAACGAGATATTTTTCCCTTTGAATGAAACATTTTCCTACTTGGCCAATATTATTTTCCCATTTGGCTAACAATATTTCCTAGTATTCATAAGTGTAAACGTGATATTTCTGTATTTGGCCGACATTTTTCACATTTGGTTAACAGATTTTCCTACTTGAACTAGGTTTTTCCCCTCTGGCTAACAAAGTTTCCTACTTTTCATAAGTTTGGCTGAGATATTTCTGTATTTTGGCCTAACATTTTAACATTTCGCTGACACTTTTTCTACTTTTCATCTGACTCCAGTCAGGTCTTAGTCAGATATGACTGAGCTACCGTATAACAGTAGACGGTACTACCTGGTTTCTGTTAGCGCCGAACGTTGGGCGGCGCTTACCAAACCCGACACCCCACATTGTGCCAACGGCTTCGGGCGGAAGAGCGCAATTGGGAGGGTACAAGCCTTACCCTGGTGCGAGGAAATGCAAGCTAAAGACAAAATTGTCATGGCAGGGCAGACCAGGCCCTAAGCCTTGGTTGGCGACTGGTCTAGGATCGAAGCTCCGACAGGCGGACAGTTAGAGCATTGCTTTGCTGATCCGGCAGCTTCTGCAGCTTGTCTTGTTCCAGATGTAGGGGTGTTACCTTTCCTCTGGAGTGAACTAGGCAGGCCGAGAGAGGGATCATGCTGCATGGGCAACACATGATCTCTATATTTTAGCCCAGGCTTTGTGCTATGGAGAGGCAATAACTCCATCCCTGGTCTTAACTGGTCTCGGAATCAAAGCGAGAGGCAACTGTTACGGGTTATAAGTCCTTGTCAGTTGGCGTAGACATGGGGCGCCACGCGTTGCCTCTGACGGTGGGAGACACCTATAGGTGTCACTGATCAGCTACCGCCCGCCTCAAGCTGGGCAGCCCCCAGCCAATTGGGTGCTGATCCGCCACAGCCTGCCTGCTTCAATGGGTGCTTGGGGCTAGGACAAAATCTGAATCGCAGGCTGTAAAACCAATGCACCAGGTACAAACAAAAATATAAATAGAAACCTCAAGCTACGGCTTGCAACCTGGAACGTGAGAACCATGTGTCCAGGATTTTCCACTGACTTGACAAATATTGACGATGTGAGAAAAACGGCTGTGATTGATGCTGAACTCAATCGTCTTAACATTGATATTGCTGGCCTGCAGGAGACTCGCCTCGCTGAGGAAGGGTCACTCAGGGAAAACAACTACACCTTTTTCTGGAAGGGTAAAGGGCAGGCAGAAAAAAGGCAACACGGTGTGGGCTTTGCAGTGAAGAATTCGCTACTGGGAATGATTGAAATTCCAGCAGGAGGAAATGAAAGACTATTATCCCTGCGCTTGGCAACCTCTTGTGGGTTTGCCACCATTATTACTGCATATGCACCGACACTCGATTCCTCTGATGATGTGAAGGATTTGTTCTATGAGGAGTTAGACTCTGTGATCAAGGCAGTTCCAAAATCCGACTACATTTAT
Organism: Cepaea hortensis; assembly: GCA_963921405.1. Lineage (NCBI taxonomy): Eukaryota > Metazoa > Mollusca > Gastropoda > Stylommatophora > Helicidae > Cepaea > Cepaea hortensis. The sequence goes on along the minus strand of OY992876.1, from coordinate 220,310,735 downwards.
ATGCTCGGTGATTTCAATGCTCGTGTGGGCAAGGACTCGAGTTCATGGCCAGTGTGCCTTGGAAAATACAACATCGGTCGCATGAATGAAAATGGGCAAAGGCTGCTGGAGCATTGCACCAGTAATGACCTTGTATTACAAACTCTTTTTTTAAAACAAAAGAGATGCATAAGGTCACATGGAAACATCCAAGATCCGGCCATTGGCACCAGCTGGACTTCATCATCACACTGAGACATCATCTGAACCATATATCATTGACTCGTAGTTACCACAGTGCTGACTGTGATACGGATCATTCTTTGGTTGTTGCAAGGGTTAGACTGAGACCAAAGAGAATCTACACAGCTAAACACAAATCTAGCCCCAGGATTAATATTATTAACACTCATGATCCTGAAAAGTGCTTTCAGTTTCAACAGCAACTTGAAGACGCTTTCACTGATACACCAGAAAATTGTACAGTAAATGATAAATGGAATAAACTTAAGGAAACTCTTTGTAAAACTGCCGTAAAGGTTTACGGCACTGTGGATCATAAGAGGCAGGACTGGTTTGCGGCCAACAGCGAGACTCTGCAGCCCTTGATTGATAAGAAGAAGAAAGCTCTCTTAAGAAACAAGGAAAGACCAACGCGTAACACTCTGAGTGAGCTAAGGCAAGCTAGGAAGGATGTGCAAAAGGCTGCCAGGCAGTGTGCAAATGATTATTGGATCAAGTTATGTGAGTCCATTCAAATCGCAAGTGATAAGGGAGACATAAGAAGCATGTATGAAGGAATAAAGAAAGCCTGTGGTCCAGTGATCAAAAGAAGTGCACCATTGAAAACCTTGACTGGAGAAGTCATCACTGATAAGAAACAGCAGATGGACATATGGGTAGAGCACTATTTGGAGCTTTACTCAAGTGAGACCAAACTAGCGGATAATGCCCTCAACGCCATAGAGGCTCTACCAACTCTTGACCACCTGGACACACTTCCCACCATAACAGAAGTTAAGTGTGCTATAAATGAACTTGCATCTGGCAAGGCTCCAGGTAAGGATGGGATTCCAATAGAGGTTATCAGGAGTGGGCAAGACACACTCACTATACAGATCCACCAGCTAATAGAGCTATGCTGGCGTGAAGGACAAGTCCCACAGGATTTCAAAGATTCAAGCATCATAACACTGTACAAGAACAAGGGGGATCGGAGCGACTGCAACAACTATAGGGGTATCTCACTTCTGTGTATTGTTGGAAAAGTATTTGCCAGAATTGTTCTGCGCAGACTTCAAGTCCTAGGAGATCAAGTCTACCCCGAATCACAGTGTGGCTTTCGACAGAACCGGTCTACCACTGATATGATATTCTCATTGCGACAAATGCAAGAAAAATGCCGTGAACAGAATCAACCACTGTTTATTGCCTTCATCGACCTCACAAAGGCATTTGATTTGGTCAGTCGTGAGGGTCTGTTCAAGGCACTAAAGAAGATTGGCTGCCCACCAACTCTTCTGTCTATTGTGGAATCGTTCCACACAGGCATGAAGGGTATAATCAAGTTTGATGGTGCAACTTCTGAAGAATTTGAAATCAAGAGTGGAGTTAAGCAAGGTTGTGTACTAGCTCCCACCCTCTTTGGAATATACTTTTCACTTCTACTGAAATATGCATTTCGTGATCAGGATGGTGGTATATACATTCACTCACGCTCAGATGGCGGCCTCTACAATGCTCAGAGATTGAAGGCCAAGACCAAAATTAGGAGGGTACTGATCAGAGAGTTGATTTTTGCAGATGATGCTGCAGTTACGACCCACTCTGAGGAAGAATTGCAATGTCTACTATCTGCATTCTCCAATGCTTGTTCTGAATTTGGTTTAACAATTAGCAAAAAGAAGACACAGATTATGTCACAAGGTGCACATGGGGTACCATCAATCTTTATTGACGACGCCGAACTAGAGATAGTAGACCATTTTACATATCTAGGATCGGTGGTAAATAGCAAATTATCCCTAGATCAGGAAATCAACATCCGGATTGGTAAGGCAGCAACAACAATGAACAGGTTAAGAAAAAGAGTCTGGGAGAACAGGAAGCTTACTGCCAAAACAAAAGTCCTTGTCTACCAAGCCTGTGTCCTTAGTACTCTTCTCTATGGCAGTGAAACCTGGACAACTTACTCACACCAAGAGAACAATTTAAACAGCTTTCATATGCGGTGTCTGCGAAGAATTCTTGGTATTAAGTGGCAAGACAAAATCACAAATACTGAAGTATTGGAAAGATCAGGTTGTGTGACAGTTTATTCCATGCTCAGTCTTCGTAGACTTAGATGGATAGGACATCTTAGGCGGATGGATGATGGTAGAATACCAAAGGATATCTTTTTTGGTGAATTACAGATGGGTAAGAGATCTCAGCGTCGGCCTCTACTACGATACAAAGATGTGTGTAAGCGGGACATGATTGATACAGGCATTGATAATGCACATTGGGAGCAAGTCGCCGCTGAACGTGTTGCATGGAGGGCAAATATCAGAAATGGAATAAAGTCAAAGGAGAAAATTATTGCAGAAAAGTCACACACCAAGCGTTTGAGACGTAAGATGGTGCATGATGGTGGAAATGACCACGTGTTCACATGCACCCACTGTGAACGGACATTTACAGCGCAAATTGGCCTTATCAGTCACACTCGCTACCGCCATAGTTAAGAGTTATTATGCCTTTTTAAAGCACAAACTATCGTCTGTCAAGACGGCAAGGTGCCAATGAATTATAAGTGTAGTTGAAATATTTCTCTCTTTGGATGATTTTTTTCCCTAAAATTTGGTTAACAAATTGTCCTACTGTTCATAAGTTTGAACGATGTATTTCGTTACTTCTTCAACATTTTTCCTCTTTGACTAACACATTTTCTTACTTGGTCAATATATTTCCCGTTTGGTTAACAATTTTCCTACTTTTTATACATTTGGTTAAGATATTTCTGTATTTGGCCGACATTTTCCCCTTTGGTTGACACATTTTCCTGGTTTTTATAAGTCTGGACGAGATATTTCTCTCTTTGGCTGATATTTTTTCACATTAGGCTAACCAATTTTCCTACTTGCCAATATTTTTCCTATTTGGCTAACAAATTTTTCTAGTTTTCATAAGTGAGGGCGAGCTATTTCTCTATTTGGCCGACCTTTTTCACATTTGGGTAACAGATTTTCCTACTTGACCTGGGTTTTTCCCCTTTGGCTAACAAAAGTTTTCAACTTTTCATAAGTTTGGGTGAGATATTTCTGTATTTGGTCTAACTTTTTTCCCATTTGGCTGACAATGTTCCTACTTTTCATAAGTTTGGTGATCAATTTATAAGTTTAGTTGAACTATTTCTCTCTTTGGGCGATATTTTCTTCACATTTGGTTAACAATATTTCCTACTTTCCATATGTATGGCCGAGCTATTTATAAGTTTGACTGCTATATTTTTATATTTTGGTTAACATATTTTCTTATTTGAAAGCTGAAGTGGTACATAGAAGCTGTAGTTTTGTCCAGCTGTGAAGTGTGGGACTGAGCAGAAAAGTTGTAAAACATATATTAGCGTTTGTAATGTGTTTCTGGGGAACGTTGTGTAGTTCCGTAGTTCCGTACAGACACACAGAGAGGTAGTGAACGTGTACATGTCTAATTTGGTACGTGATAACGTTGCTTGTTATGATTGTGGACATTGACATGCCATGTTACATTCATTACCTAAGGCTGAGTCGGGGCAGTGTGTTGTGTTCGTTTGTAATATTTTAATCTGATAACATGCGCTAGCCACTCGTCGCTGTATAGGTATGTTACCCGATACTGTTACGTATAGATACGTCTTCCTCGACTGGCATCGGTGATCACATTTCACATTTTTACCATTTGGTTGACACATTTTTCTACTTTTTAAAAGGGCTGGACTAGATATTTCTCTCTTTGGCTGATAATTTTACCATTTGGTTGACACATTTTCCTACTGTTTATAAGTCTGGACACTATATTTCTTTCTTTGGCTGATATTTTTCCCCATTTGGCTAACATATTTCCTACTTGGTCAATATTATTTTTCCTATTTGGCTAACAAATATTCCCGGTTTTCATAAGTGTGGACGTGATATTTCTGTATTTCGCTGACGTTTTTCACATTTGGGTAACACATTTTCCTACTTGACCTTGCTTTTCCCCCTTTGGCTAACAAAGTTTTCTACTTTTCCTATGTTTGGGTGAGATATTTCTTTATTTGGTCTAACGTTTTCCCATTTGGCCGACAATTTTCTTACTTTTTATAAGTTGGACGAGCTATTTCTCTCTTTGAGTGATATTTTTCACATTTGGTTAACAAGGCTTCCTACTTTTCATAAGTTTGAACGATATATTTCGTTACCTGTTCAATATTATTATTCTTTGACTAATACATTTTCCTAGTTGGTCAATATCTTTCCGGTTTGGTTAACAATTTTCCTACGTTTTATACAATTTATTGAGCTATTTCTGTATTTGGCCGACACTTTTCACATTTGGTTAACATAATTTTCTTACTTGACCTAGGTTTTTTCACTTTGGCTAACAAAGTTTCCTACTTTTCATAAGTTTGGGTGAGATATTTCTTTATTTGGCCTAACTTTTTCCCATTTGGCCGACAATTTTCCTACTTTTTATACGTTGGGGCGAGATATTTCTCTCTTTGGGTGATATTTTTCATATTTTGTTAACAAAGCTTCCTACTTTTCATCAGTTTGAACGATATATTTCGTTACTTGTTCAATATTATTCCTCTTTGACTAATACATTTTCCTTGTTGGTCAATATCTTTCCCGTTTGGTTAACAATTTTCCTACTTTTTATACATTTGGATGAGGTATTTCTGTGTTTGGCCGACATTTTTCGCATTTGGCTAACAGAATTTTCCTACTTGTTGTAGGTTTTTCCACTTTGGTTAACAAAGTATCCTACTTTTCATAAGTTTGGGTGAGATATTTCTGTATTTGGCTTAACTTTTGCCAATTTGGTTGACAATTTTCCTACTTTTCATAAGTTTGGCTGATCTATTTTAAGTTTAGTTGAAATATTTCTCTCTGGACAATATTTTTTCACATTTGGTTAACAATGTTTCCTACTTTTCATAAGTATGGCCAAGATATTTATAAGTTTGACCGCTATTTTTTCCCCTTTTGGTTAACATATTTTCTTATTTGAATGTTGAAGTGGTACATAGAAGATGTAGTTTTGTCTGGCTGTGAAGTGTGGCACTGAGTAGACAAGTTTGAGAACAAATATTGGTCTTGGAAATGGGTTTCTGTGGAACAAAATAAAGACCCGTATAGACACAAGGGGGGAGAGAGAGATATATTAGATTTTGATTTACCGATCTGAAATCGTATGATGTTAGTGTACGAGCACTTATCTAGCTACGCATCCACTCACCCACCCCTTAACCTCTAATTTCACTAAGCCATACCACTACAAACAATAATACAGGTCATCTTTACTTTTAAAAGGTTTTCATTTGTACTCGTATGCTATTAGTGTATATACCAGTCACCCTCTACATATACCTAATAACCACTATCCGCCCCCTGACAACGAATAACACTATCCCGTACCCTCTACAACCACTAATACCGATCATCTTTACTTTTTAAGATTTTCATTTATAACCCGTATTATAAAACTGTATATACCACTACGACCCTCTAACTAGCACTAATAACCTCTACCCACTCTTTATCAACGAATGACACCAAGCCATACCCACAGCAACCAATATTACCGGCCACCTTTACATTTTAATGTTTTCATTTTTAACCGTATGATGATAGTGTATAGGCCATTACATCCCTCAATAGATCACTTATAACTGGTATCCACCGCTTATCGCCGAGTTTCACTAAGCCATACCCACAGCAATCGAGTTTCACTAAGCCATACCCATTACATCCAATAATACCGGCCATCATTACATTTTAAGGTTTTTCATTTGTAACCGTATGCTGATAGTGTATAGGTCAATACATCCCTATACAGATAACTAATAGTCGCTACCCACCCCTTACCAACGAATTTCACTAAGCCATACCCAAGACAATCAATAATATGGACCATCTTTACATTTTAATGTTTTCATTTGTAACCCGTATGTTGACAGTGTATTGGTCACTACGACCCTCTACGGATCACTACTAGCCGCTACCCACCCCTTAACAATAAATTTCACTAAGCTATACCCGCTAAAATCATTAATATCGGCCATCTTTACTTTTTAAGGTTTTCATTTGGAACCCGTATGGTTGATAGTAAAAACGCCACGGTGACCCTCTACAGACCACTAATAACCATTACCCACCCCTTTCCCACGAATTTCACTAAGCTATACCCGCTAAAATCATTAATATCGGCCATCTTTACTTTTTAAGGTTTTCATTTGTAACCCGTATGTTGATAGTAAAAACGCCACGTTAACCCTCTACAGACCACTAATAACCACTACCCACCCCTTACCAACGAATTTCACTAAGCTATATCCGCTGCAATCAATATTATCGGTCATTTTTACTTTTTAAGGTCTTCATTTGTAATCTGCGTGATGAAAGTGTATAGGCCACTACGACACTCTACAAATCACTAATAGCCGCTACCCAACCCTCACCAACGAATTTCACTAAGCTATACCCGCTAAAAGCAAAAATATCGACCATCTGTACATTTTAAGTTTTTCATTTGTAACCCTGTGATGATAGTGTTTAAACCCGATCCGCCTAGTCTCACCCCACGCGCCCACCCCCTCGCTACCACCCCGTCGTTATTCATTTTTATTTATTTTATTTTATTTTAAATAATTAATTAAAATGTTTATACACCCACTCAATAGTTATCTGCCCTTATAAACATAAAATATTAGAATTATCGCCCTTAGATATGACCTAGATATCACCCCTTACACCACCCAACTACAAGACCGAGGGGGGAGTGAAAATCAGCCGAGGTCAAGGTCAATTACCGGAGGCTCCGACAAATAAGAACCGAAACGTGCATTGTATACTACTTACACGAACATCTTTACATTCTTGGTTTCGTTCTGTCACAGCGTGTCTCTGTCTTCATCTTTCTCTTCCAGAATTGTCCATTTCACATCACCAAAACCTTCATCCATTCCTTCCACACTTTCTTCAACTTTGCCACATAAAGGTCTGCTATGCACTTTCTGTACTTTGACTGTCGAATCAATATAAAAAACAAATAAATGTTACCTGAGTAATACATAAAGATGGCAATGGCGCTCATTTTATACAGAAGTCCTCACCTAATACAGAGATGTCCTTCACATCATAAAGACATGGCCCTCGAGCAAACAGAAATGTCCCTCATGTACAAGAACTGTGTTCCTGTTTTATTAAGTTCATGTCTCCGTCAATTCTGATACGTTAGTACCCGTCATGTTGTCTGATCAATCTTCTCTCCAAAGACCATCCTCTTCGTGGGCATTATGCCACTGTGTATTGCCTATATCTTCAGCTCTCACATTCTGCTAATTTCCAATAAAGACGCCCACTCGGCCACACCTTCCACGGCGTATACGTTATTTTTTTCAATCACTTGGATTCCCTCCGCTGGAGCACCTCCCCGTTCCTGCTTATCAACATTTTCCTATGTCACTTCTCCAAACTTTAATTTCATAATCGCTGTGATGGTGTCATTTTCATTGTCTGCATTATTATCAGCACTTTCCTTAATTACATCTGACAGGTGAACTATTTTTTGCTCAGTACTAAATTGTTAATTGAACATTTCTAGGATCTTCAACTGTCGTATTTTCATAGTCTATTTTGGTACTTTTCTGCCCATGTTCTACACGTGTACATGTAGTATGTGCAGTTGTGTCAATCGTTTCATTGCAGAGCGAAGTTGTGTCACTTGTATCTGGTCTACGTTGTAAATGACCACCACCGATGTCCAATTTCACACTGGCGTAACCTCCTTGTCTAGCTTCATGATTAGCTATTATTAACTGAACCTGTTCCCCAATTCCCTCATCAAATGTGATTGACACGCCTTCTATTCGGTTATCTGTACTAGCACCTATGTCTGCATTTTTCTTTTATGGTGTGCTCATTTTGCGCTGTCATTAAGAAACGTAACTATTCTGACAGAGATACTACGAAGATCCACCACAGCATCTTGATTATCACTAACATCCATATCAAATTATGTGTTAACTGATACACATTCATTAAGTAGCAGTGGTACCATTTCTCTTTGTATCATACATTCTAATTGCTAGAGATAGTTAATATGCTGTCTACGGTTAGAGCTGCTATAAAGCTAGGTAAACTTGTATATTAAAGAAAGTTCTCACTTGGAAATAATGGGTTACCTTGGCCATTTCTCTCCCATTATTTAGGCTCCCACTTACGCTAGATCCTTCCATTTGTCTTTCCAATACCCTTCTGCATATTATGACTAAGGTTAACTCTATTAGGAAAATTTTGTATAGTGACCAGGCTCCTTACCACGAACGAATATTTGACAGGAGAGTTCATGATGCTTGATATCTTTCATGTCCTCATAATCAATTTTTTTTTTATAAGTTCGTGCCGTCATCAGCAGTTTGTGTGTGTGTGTGTGTGTGTGTGTGTGTGTGTGTGTGTGTGTGTGTGTGTGTATGTGTGTGTGTTCATGTCTTCCTCGTTTGATACTTATGATTAGGGGATCGGTTTCATTGCACTAGGCTTATCTCATATGGCTCGGTCACGCTCCACAAGGCGGCTTTCAAAAACGTCCCACAGAGCTGGAAATCGGTAACTCCATCGGCGACTCCAGAGGTCTTCGAAAATACTGCACACGTGAACGAATAAAGAACGAACTCAGGGCCTTCATAGTGCCACGTAGGCGGCTAAACCATTTGGCCACGACAGTCTTTTGTTTCCTTTAATTAACCAAAAACAAATGGCTTTGAAAAATGTCCCACAAGAAATGTTAGTTTTATTTCATGTGAACAGAAAGGGAGAAAGACAAGATGATCGACTTCATTGCACCGTGTTTTATCCCATACGACCCGGCCTGTCCAAAGCGTTGCACAAAGCCCGAAATGCGTAGCTCTAGTGACGACCCTCAGGAGTCTACGAGAAAATTGCACTCGTGAACTGAACGACGTAGCCCGAAATCGAACATAACAACCTTCAGAGCGAGAGGCAGGTGGCTTTACAACTTCGCCATGGAAGGCTACCTCAGCCTGATATAGACATCACCTGTGATATAGACATCAACATCACCTGTGATGATGCCAGGAGATTGAGTAGATTCAATTACAGAAACTAGTGGAAATCAAAGCATCCAGACTACCAGACAGATAGATCGGTGCATAATACCAACTCAGCCAAACAGAAGAAGTAAACATCTTCAGACTCAACACAGGTCACATCATAGTGACCTGATATATATTATAAACAAAAACACCAGAGAAGTGATCCTCAACCTTTTTTGGCCCATGCACCCCTTCATAATATGTTCAGAATGTCCACCGCCCCACCCCCGACACCTTTTGTATTTCCTATCTATAAATTCCTCCTTACACAGTTGTAGCACAATGAATACAATCACACCCAGTTCTCGACATCAATCATATATTGGAAATTTGCACGCACTCTTTCAAACCATGGACAGCCTACGACACGCTTCTCGTTGTTAAATATAGACGTGTCACAATCTATTTGGAGCAGGCCGGCGTTCCTATCCTATGTCGAACATGGAATGGCCAGTTGAACTCACATGATCACATAGACGCTACACGGGGCCACCATGACATAGGAACCCCGCACAGTTCAACATGGACTATTGAATAGCAGTCGCAGTTTTGGTGTGGTTCAAACTGCCATGAAGCGGAAGTGAGTATGTGTAACTGCTGAGGATGACCATTGAGCCCTTTCATGTGATACAGGCTAAAGTCATAACCACTGAAACCGAACTTGCACAACACGACACGGAGATGGTTTTTTCACTGTCTAATTTACTACGACTCTACACTTGACATGTCGATAACAGAACCAGTTGCTCCACAGAAAAGTCACAAATATACCTAACAATATCTACACATTGTATTCTACAAGAGCGGCGTTATGTTAGCCATGTTCCAGTAACAAGAACTATGTCCGACCATGACGCTCGCTTGAGTCTAACTGATCTAAGGTGAAGTTTTGCGCTCGCACCAAAACGTCTTGTACACTTTTCATGCTTTTTTAACCAATGCCGTGCAAAGTGTGTCTTACAATCCTCTCGCTTTTCACGTCTTGGCACAGGACAAGACACAAACATTGTGATTTTCCACAATTGAGAAGGTAGGCTTATGTCTCCGCGATCAGCCTGGTAGAGGTAGAGGCACCATGTGTAAATCCTGAATATCAAGTGTGACATTACAAAGTTAAATCACTGCAACTTATTCTCTTCAATACTTGGAGAGGTCTGCAGAACTGACGCCATTCCCTGCCGACATCTCGCAATACTATGCCTCAAAACTGCTAGCTCTTAATCCATTCGACTATTCTCAAGATATCTTATAAATGCATATCATGCGCTATCATTTCAAATACCATAGGGAGTAATCTTGTCATTGCACTAGTATGCATTTATCGTAAATGCTATATTTCTGCTATCATTCTTGCTACGCAGATAATTTAGGAGTTGGAATGGCACGCCTGTGCTTGAACAATGCTCTTCTCTACCTATGCCTTATCGCCTGGAATTGTTGTGAGTGAGTCGGAAAGAGAAAATCATATTTTTCCCCGAATAATCTTGCTCATATGTGGACCAGAGATAGATGATATATGTTGAATGTTTAGCAGATCTTGCACCTAGGCCCAGCAGGAATTTGTTGCTATGGAATAATTTTACGTTCTGAGGAGAGAACATACTGCAGTCTGGCCAAACCTGGTGTTACGTCGCTGTCTAAAATAGAGGAGATCCAAACACCTGTCTTTACCTGCTGTTGCTTGACAACAGAAGGAGACAACTGGGCGTTCAGGCTTGAGAAGAAGACGAAGAAGAAGAAGAAGAAGAAGAAGAAGAAGAAGAAGAAGAAGAAGAAGAAGAAGAAGAAGAAGAAGAAGAAGAAGAAGAAGAAGAAGAAGAAGAAGAAGAAGAAGAAGAAAAAGAAGAAAACGAAGAAGAAGTAGAAGAAGAAGAAGAAGAAGAAGAAGAAGAAGAAGAAGAAGAAGAAGAAGAAGAAGAAGAAGAAGAAGAAGAAAAAGAAGAAAAAGAAGAAAAAGAAGAAGAAAGAAGCAGCAGCAGCAGCAACAACAGCAGCAGCAGCAGCAGCAGAAGAAAAAAAAAAAAAGAAGAAGAAGAAGAAGAAGAAGAAGAAGAAGAAGAAGAAGAAGAAGAAGAAGAAGAAGAAGAAGAAGAAGAAGAAGAAGAAGAAGATAGTATGAGAAACAAGAATATATGATCTGTGTTCTCTCACTGTATGTTTATATGTTCATTTTCTTGAAAATACTATGCATGATTTCTATTCTGTAAGTGTTTCACTTGAAATCTGATGATGCATACACTTGCACATGAACTGTAATTTTATTATTATGAGATAATCATATCTATATGATTTCACTCATCTTTATCTTCTGAAACTGTGAAGAATTGTTCGAATTTATAATACCAAGCAAGAAGGAGTATTCAAGATGGTGATGACTGGAAAGAGGAGAAGTAGCACTGTGAAACGAACGTGACATGAAAAAGGGAACCAACGTTCTTGCACTGCTTCGAAGTGGGGTTAAATTGATAACAGTTATATAGGTGTTATGTCATTGTGTATGTCATCATATCATCAACACCTTGTCATACATCTAATGCTCATCTACTCCCATATCACCCTTCTGATGTCCTTATCTGTATCCGGTGTCTAATGAGACCCCTGGTACACTCAGAACAAATAGCATCAATAAAGGCTAGAAGATGATAGACCTGCAGACAGTTGTTGTGCCATCAGCAACCAGCTCAGATCCAGCACCAAGGAGAAAGGGGACTATAGCTCTCACCTCTAGGCTTTTCTACACTTCTTCCTCCTACTCATCCTTTCGTTTCCTCCTCCCCCCCCCCCCGCTTGTGCTTTTCCCCCTTATTCTATTTTTATGAGATTGTCAACAAAATGTAGATGGATAAATTGTTGTTTGCACTGATTGTGAGGAGAGTGATGTTTCCACTAGTCGTATCATCATGGTAATGTCGAACTGACCAGTCTGTGAAGAAGATGTGGAGACTCAGTCACGCCGTCTGAGTTGAAGGGCAAGTTATCACCATGGTATGTGAGATGGAAGCCTATCCTGAGATTCCCTCCTGTAAGGTAAAGGTAACAGTTATCAGTCCCACTCCCTACCCTCCAGCAAGACCATGAAGATACATAATGGCCTCCAGGCAATCTAAACAAATCAAACTCATTCATTGATGAAAGACTAGAACATTTTAGCACAATCCATTCAGCTATCAGACGTGAGGAGAGAAACCAGGATGCCTCTACCTTAATTTCATAATTTATAAGCATATCTATACTCATTACTTTGAACAATGCTTACAATCCATAATATGAAGATGCATAATGTGAATGTTATTGATGAGACATTTCATTGTTGTCTCTCCACCTGCTGAAATTGTTATTGATTAAACTTTGAAGTTGATACATTGTTTTATTCACTTAATTGAGATGCGATATAGTTTAATTGGTCATGGTAATAATGAGGCAGGGTAACCTCACTCAGGCAACTTAACTAGCTTGTCCTGCGGAAACAGCCATGATTCCCATTGTCTGTTCTAAGAGAATCAATGTCCTTACTTTTAACATTGTAGTTCTGGTCCTTATTAGACTGGTGGGTACAATTGGGGGTTCTAGAGCTATTAATGTTCTCTTGTGGCAGGCAGAATTCTAGTGTGGTTCTTTATTTTATTCGGGAATCCCCTAGACATCCAGAGTTTCTTTGTGTCATATCATCCCTGAATGACATTACCACACTACAGGAAATAAGTCCCACCTCTCTATCGTTCAATGGTACGGGAGATGCACATGTGGGTACTACAATTTTCCTTTCAACACCTCACAACAATATACGTGCAAATGGAAACTAAATTTAATAATACATACTAGAACAAATATAGACGTCTACATAAAACGTGATTTGCGGGTTTACTTACGAAATAAAACGAATTTCAGAGGGTCGAGAAGTACAGAAGTACAGAGGGGAAAACAATAACAAATAATCGGTTCTTGTATTAACCCGATTTTGAAATAATCGGGGAGTTTAACATCACGAGTACGCTTAATCTCGTAACATCGGAGACATAACTATGCAACGCTCACACATAATTCAAGAAAGGAGACGGTCGTGATTTTTGTGGTCCTGTAGTCAGTTTGGGTCTGCCTGTATGTGGTGTTATTTCCACATGGAAACCCAAATATTCCCCCTTGGGGAAATTTCCCACTGGTTGAGAACCACTGCACTAGAGACAGGCGACACTGATGCAAGAGGCTACGGAACTAGTAACATTACAGCTACACTTTTAATGCAGGAGTGTCGAACATATGCAGAATAGAGAAACGTACGAGAGCGAGTCAATAAATAAGTGGCACAGTTCTGTGGGATGACAGGTAAATGTAGTTGGTGTTGTCTACAGATGTCATTAGGTGACAGAAACATCGAACTTTACATTCCCGTTCGTCAGGTGGCGACAGGTGTCTCATGCGCATGCGCAGCTATAAACAAAATTACGACTGTAGTTACGGAGTGTACAATCAAAGAGCAACGTGCTGTTGTGCGTTTTTTTTTTCTTTGTGGGCAAAAGGACTGCCTGCAAAGGACATTCATAAGGGAATGCTTCCTGTTTATGCTGACATATGTTTGTCCCGTAAAGCGGCGCATAGCTGGATAGAAAATTTTTCTCATGGACGCTCTAAAATTGTTGATGGAATCCGATCTGGTTGTCCTGTTGAGATTGCAACAGAAGCATCCGTGCAGCGGGTGGAGGAAATGATTAGAGGTGACAGACGAGTAAGGATATACTCTCTAGCATCTGCAATATGGTGCTCACGTGGTTCAGCATACAGCATAATGCATGATCGATTGAAATTTAAGAAAGTGTGCTCAAGGTGGGTACTCAGACAGTTTAAGGAGGAACACAAAATAAACCAATTTGGCCTGTCCTTGCATCATCTCTGTCGATACGAAGATGAAGGAGAAGACATGCTGAACAGGATTGTTTCTGGGGTCGGGTCAAAGCGTTCTTCAATGCAATGGAAATATCCTTCTTCGCCTAGTTTCCAAAAATTCAAGGTTACGCCATCAGCAGGGAAGATTATGCAGACAATGTTCTGGGATTGTTAAGGAGCGCTTTTAACCAATTTCAAGAAGAAAGGTTTCAATGTGAATTCTGAATCTTAATGTCAAGTTCTATCGATGCTTCATGATGTAATTCGAAGAAAAAGTTCAGGACTGCTACTAGAGGAGTGTTGCTTCTTCATGACAATGCCAGACCACATACAGCTCGATTACCTCAGGAGAAAATTAACCAACAAAGATGGGTGTTCTCGAACATCCACCTTACAGCCCCGACTTAACCCCTGGAAATTTCCACCTTTGTAATCCACTGAAAATCCATCTCGGCGGGAGACATTTCGCGAATGACGCCGAAGTTGAATGTGAAGTGAAAACGTGGTGTAGAAAACAGAGCAAGCAGTTCTATGCAGCCGGTTTGGGAGGGCTGATAAAACGATGGGATAGGTGCATCAATGTTGGTGGAAATTATGTTGAGAAATAAAGGGACAATGTATGTATAAAAATAAACTGGTTTCAAGTTGTTATCATATTTTGTTATTTTTCTGCAGCCATTTGTGACTTACTTATTGACTTCCCCTCGTATGTTGACATACACTCGTGCAATTTGATACGAAACTCTATGGAGATGTCAACAAGCTTAAGATGACAGCTGTTTTCTTTGGGTTAATTCAGATTGACACCCGAAGGTGATTTATTGTAATCGTACTAAATCGCCCGCTGGGAAAGCCTGAGGACAATAAAACTAGACACTGTCTTGTCTGGAACCCTCAAGACGGAGGAATTGGCAGGAGACATGAGACAAAACAAAACAACACAGATACGAGAATTACATAGAAAGATAATATTGCGAAGAAGAAGAAAACCGTTTGCTCTTTGACTGTGTATCATGTCACATGAAAATGAATATGATTCCTGGTACCTAGAAGCTTGAACAAACAACGGACAATATGCACCTGTGAGACAACTTACGACTGTCTCTAACGCAGCACTCAAGCGGCAGTGTCACCTCGCCCTTACTCGTCACTTTACTAATAGCAGCATCTTCCCGTCTGATGTTTGCTTTATGGGAGATACTGGTACTCTGTGTTGTGCGGGCTACAGTTTGTGCATAAACAGGGAATTCAATCACCAGCAATTATAATTTTGATGCCGTAGTTAACGTGTATACGGGTGAGTATGTATATCTTTGAACTAAGCAGTATCACGTGTCCAGTAGGTGGGAAGGAGTACTTAGTGGCCATTGATGTGCTGAATTGTATAAACTGTTTACAAAAATAATTGTGACAGCAGCGGTAGCGTAGTGGCTAAAGGTTTGTCTGCCGGCCCAGAGGTCATGTGTTGAAACCCTAGCTCCATGAATCAACCAAGCCTAAAATAAGTACTAGTAACTTTTTTGGGAAGCAAAGGCGGGCAGCCTGTTATTTGCCATATTACCCACCGAGTTCCGATTGGTCAATAGAAATATTTGTCTTGCAGCGTCTGCCCACCACGCCTAAAGGCCCGTACAAGCGTCTTTACTTACAATACCATCATGCTGGCAATATTCTGGAGCTGTTTGCTGTCATTTTTGAGATATTCCTACAGAATACGAGCTATGTGTCCAAATCCGCCTCGTAGGTCAGTGTGGCTGAATGGATAAGGACGTGCATTCTTAAACATCCGATGTGCTGATGCCGGTGTAAGAGGTTCAACCCCTACACCGGACAGCTGGACTAAAATGTTGACTTCTCGTTCTGGACATGGGGACGTAAATTACAAGTAACTCTGAAGTCGGAGTGCGTTCGCCTGATGGTCAGGGACACTGGTAATAGGGAAAGCTAATCCACACGCAAAATTCAGTCCAGTGCTACTAGAATTGGTGTGTATGGACTACGCTTGAGTTCAAAGCAAGCTAGCGAAAACATACAAATCCTCCTCAAGACGGTATCTGTTTACTTGGCCTGCATAGCTATGTCGACCCTGCTGTATAACATGGATACTAGGTAATGATCCTGAACGTAAATAAGGTCCAGGTAATATTGACATCCGCCATTGAATGACCACTAGCGCCATATACCCAGTGCGATTCAAGACGAATATGTTCGTCACGGAGACCCGCCCCGGGTCCTTTAAAGGGGATCCCACCATGGGTCCTTTAATGAATTGGGACATCGCTATGGTTCCTTTCATGGGGACTTCACTATGGGACCTTTTATTGGGACCCTGATATAGATATTGCAATGTGGACTCCGTTATGACTCCTTTAATGAGTACATCCGTTTCGGATCTTTTAATGGAGACATTTCTATATTTAATTTATGGTGAATACCTTTATGGGTCCTTTAAAGGTGACACCGCTATGAATCCTTTAATGGGGACCCAGCTATGGATTTTTAGTGAAGACCCTCTATGGGTCCTTTAATGAAGGCCCCACCATAGGTCCTTTAATGGGGACTCTACAATGGGTAGCTTAATATAGACGCCACTATGGATTCTTTAATGAGGATCCAGCTACATATCTTTTAATGGAGTCCCCGTAGTGTGTCCTTAAACTGAGACCCCGCTATGCGTCATGAAATGTATGCCCTAGGGAACATTTAATAGATACTTCGCTGTATTTCCTTTAATCGGAAACCCATCTAAGGGTCATTTATAGAAACATCGCTATGGGTCATTTAATGGGGACCCCGATATTGGTTCTTTAATGTACTCACACAAACACACACAAACAAACACGCGTAACCACATACACACATACATACATAACTAAATACCTACCAAATACATACTAACCAACCTATATACCTACATACCTACACACATAGACACACGCACGCACGCACGCACACACACATACACACATATACATATACACACATACACACATATCACACATACACACATACATACATACATACATACATACATACATACATACATACATACATACATACATACATACTTACATACATACATACATACATACATACATACATACATACATACATACATACATACATACATACATACATACACGCACGCACGCACGCACGCACGCGTGGTATCACGCGTGCGTGCGTGCGTGCGTACGGGCGGGCGGGCGGGCGGGCGAGCGGGCGGGCGGGCAGGCAGGCAGGCAGGCAGGCAGGCAG
Source organism: Cepaea hortensis (assembly GCA_963921405.1). NCBI lineage: Eukaryota > Metazoa > Mollusca > Gastropoda > Stylommatophora > Helicidae > Cepaea > Cepaea hortensis. The sequence continues at coordinate 220,293,277 of OY992876.1, read as the reverse complement.
GCAGACAGACAGATAGACCGTAGTAATGACATACAGACATAATGACGAACAGAATGACAGAATGACAGACGTAATGACAGTCAGAATGACAGGCAGAATGGCTGACAGAGTAGCAGACAGACAGACAGTCATGATATCAATTAGTATTCATATGCCATGTATCACAGCATTCAATGTACGCTATATTCCAACCTGATTGCTGCATTTAATTATTCATACATTTTAGCACATTAAGCAACACTAAAATTTGCCTCCCACCGAGCACAAGCTTGAAATACTTTCTTCTTCAAAGTCATACGGGTTTACCCACTAACTCTGTGCATGCTGCTCCGCTATAATTGCAGGCTATTAAACTCATCCTTCAGCACAAACATTAACCAGCGAGAGGCCAAACGAATGTTTCATACGGGACACATCAAACGGAAGATATCCCTACATATACAGTGGAAGATACGGCTAACGTGACTCTATTTGATTGCTGTAATATACATACAGATCGAGGTAAGTTCTCTAACAGATTTTTATCGTCCGTTGCATGTCTGAGCTTATAGCCTACCTGGAATCCCGTATAGCTTTCTATGACAGAATTCATAGTATAATACAAATTTCTTTCGTAAGCAATTTGTGATATAGACTATTAGTATAACAACCACATCTTTGACAAGAATCAAGCTGCCATTTCTTTCTTAAACGCATTTTCCAAACAATGTCTTGTTGCAGAAATTCAAAACAATGTTTTCGAGTGGTGAATTTGAATAACGAAGACACAAACAATAGATTGCACGATTTATCGCTTGGCATATTTCGCTGCATCTCGTCAGGTACATACGGTTGTGGTTATCATGTACATGTCCAGATACATATCATGTGGTTGTGAGACACAGTGCCTACCGTGTGTTGTTCAACACACAAAGTAGTCGCTTGTTAAAGTTTGGAGAAACTATATTGATCAACCTACATCAACCGACCTTGTGCAAGCAGAAAGACATGTTAGTCAGTTAAAAATTACCGTGGTAGACAATCGACATTACTGTGCGAACATGTGTATATTTCAGCTTGAAGGATTTATCTAGTTATTTCACTTTATGTTGTGTGACTTCTGCAGTATGTACCTGACGAGATGCAGCGAAATATGCCAGGCAATAAATCGTGCAATCTATTGTTTGTGTCTTCGTTCTTCAAATGTCTTGTTGGTTAATCAAAGGAGGAAATAGCCGGAGTCTTAACGTAGTTGATACGGAGCTGCACTGATGAGGTAGTAACCACGGTTGGACGAGGGTTCAATGCCTACGCTCGTCGACTCGCTAAATGAGAGAATGGCTGGCCACCATTCCTCTGTGCAGCCATATCTCCTCATCTCCTTGTGTTCCTCTTGTACTTCGCGGTGTCTTGATGAAACTAAGCAGCGGTTAAGTGCCCGTTAATGGGTGTCATATATGACTATTCCCATGGATTCTGTTATTCCCTATGCCCATTGCTTACACGGACAGCCTTTTCTTCTGGTCCCATGTTGTCTATACATCATTGCGTGTTAGGGTATACTGTCAGTTGGTTGCTTAGTCATGTGGCCGAATCATTTCACTTGCTGTTTTCGAATGAAATCTAGCGCTGCTATTACCACTACGTTAGACCTGAGTTCATCATTTCTGATTATTTTTCTCTCTATTTGATGCATTGAGTATTCATCACATGAATCTCATTTCATTCATTTGATTTTTCGTTTCTCGTTTTCTGTCATTGTCCCCGTTTGGCAGTCCAATGTATGTTATGAACAAGAGAGGGGGCAGGACACAGCTTTGTCGTACTATGGATTTAAGGTGAAAGGTGCTGAGTGTCTTTCGTTTGTTCTTACCGTGCATTCACTATTGTTACATATGCTTCTAAATACGTTTATTAGATGTGCACTCACTCCATATCATTGTCGGATTTCCGACAGCATCTTTCTATCTACTCTTTTAAATGCCTTTTCTTGGTCGGCAAAGGCTAAGTAGAGTGTTTCATTAAATTCGATTCATTTTTCTATAAGTTGTCAAAGAGCAAAGATGGCATATATGCACCCTTTGCTTTTGCTAAATTCAAGTTGTGTTTAACTTAGCGGGTGTTCTATTGTAGGTCGTTTCTTTTCTCGAGAATTGTACAAAATATTTCCAGTATGACTCAGTGGGAAATGCCTCTATATTGTAGGCATTCTTATTTACCGCCTATGTTTTTTTCTTTTTTTCTTTCCACATTAGGATAATAATGTCGCTTATCCAGTTTCGTATTATCTGTTGTTCTACCCAAACGTGGCTAAATAGTCTATATTGCTATGTTGTTCCTTCTTATTTTGCTGCTTTCATCAGTTCATTTTGTATTTCGTATTGTCCCGGTGATTTATACAATGACGCTAATCTGATGACGTCTCTACATTCTTCTTCCATCATACCTGGTTCTAGTTCTTAGATGTCATCCAAGAAGACTCCTTGGATTCTTGGAATGTTGAGCATTTATTCGAAATACTGCTTCCATCTTTTTAGGATTAATTTTTGTTCACTTATTGATTCGTGGGATACGTGGTCCACAGCTAGTAAATCCTTCTATATTCAATGATCAACATAAACTGACCACATTGAATTCGGACCACATTTTTCAAATCTCGCGCACTGTGGTACTTAATTACTTCCGGTTTGGGGTGTTTAAAAAGTTAAATTTTAAGAACTAAAAGTTAAATTATATGCGAGATCATTTTTAAAAATATTTTTTAAATTATGTTTATTTTTTAAATTGAAAATAAAAGATAACGGTTATTAGTGGTCTTTAGTGGAAGGGGTTTAAACACTAGCATCTTACAGTTTCAGATCTTCAAATGAAAACCGTAATAAAGTAAAGATGGTAGTTAATAGAGGGCGTAGTGGTCAGGATGTGTGACTGTGGGGTGGTCAAAGGGTAGAGTATCAACAGTGTATGTGTAAAGGTCATGACGTGAATATGGTGGGTGCCGGTGTCGTTGGTCATCCCTCGAAGTACACGTGTTTCTATAGCGAGGCGTCGTTGGTATATGGAGGTGGTAAGTTCGAATCCCGGAGTCTGGCTGCAGGACTGAATTAAACGGTGGTGGAGAATAGGAGTGGGTGGGTGGTCGAGGGTTTCTTCTAAGGTCTTTGTGGTCGAGGGGCTGTGCTAAGATCTGCTTGGTCGGGGAGTAAAGTATCAACAGTGTGTGTGTGTGTGTGTGTGTGTGTGAGTGAGTGAGTGTGTGTGTGTGTGTGTGTGTGTGTGTGTGTGTTCGTGTGGTAGGCGGGGCGGGACGGACTAGCGAACCCAGCGGAAAAAGAGAGACGTTGCGGATGGACTAGCCAACCTTCGGGATGGATTCAAACCCGCGGCCAACACCTGGTTGGGGTTAGTACTTTGAAGTAACACGTGTCTACAAATGTGTGAATCAATAGATGGCCAGGTAAAAATGAAACGTCTGGCTGGAATATAGACTACTGAAATTAAAGTTTGTATTGAAACAAATAGGCTTATTTACATTGTGCGGACAATGATAAGCAAAGACACATTAAAATACCTTGTGAAATCAGGCGAGATTAGTAGATATTTCAGTGTGAAAATGTATAGTAATAAGGAATAATAATAATAATTATAATGATAACAAAAGTAATGTCCCTTGTCAGCTGGCTTCTTTTCATAGATCTCGATCCTTGTTTCACAGGATTAACTCTGCTGATGATATTCTTCAATGTCGCAGTATCAGTCCACACAGCGCCATTTCTCTTGATCTGTGTCTGCCTCTTTTCCCACTCTTATTTCCAGTTCTCGATGTTCCCCAAATAACTCCCTTCTCACCACATGACCAAAGAATGCCATGTGTCGCTTTCATTAGCCCCTTCCAGGCAATCATTATTAATGATTATGATGATGATGGTTACCATGGGACGGCAGTTAATGAATATTTCTAGAGGGAGTTGTGGGGGGGGGGGGGGTGTTGGTGATGATAGAATTTCTTCTTCTTCTATTGTTCTTGTTTTGTCGACTCGATACTTGTTGTTTGGAATGTCTAGGATGATGATGAGTGTAAAGTAATACCTCAACAAGCCGGCGGGCCGTCAGACGCACAATGAGAACATCGTCATGATGACTCTCAAACAAACTCAACAAGGCCGTTGGTAGCTGCCAACACTTCAAGGACGACTTATTCGCTGTGCTGTACAATCAATCACATTACCCAGTATCCCATCAGCCGGCCGCAGCTCCCTAGTTAGCTTATTTCGCACGAGGAACGTGTTCGTCTCCGTATCCACTGGTGGCTATATGAACAATGCGTAAAATGCTCAACAGTCTTTCACAAGTCCTTTCTCTCTTTTCTTAACTGTGGCTGGACCAAGTACAACTGGCCTGCATGGTGTGAGTATCTATGGTGTCTATCGTTTGTTTCTGGTAGATACCCTAGCTGTTAACTTTAAGTCTTAATGTAGATTTTCACAGTTTTGTCAATGACTACTGGCTTCTGTATGTGTGCTGTTTTAAAAACGTAGTGTGTGTCTCGAGGATCCGTGCTAAAGTGAAATTGAATCCTTGGAGTTATTAGATGACGCCTTTTCGTGAAGTCTTTTTATGTTCTCCAAATATCTACCTTCTCATCACTTGACCAAAGAATATTGTGTGTTGCTTCCAGACAATCATTATTAGTAATTATGATGATGATGATGATAATATAATAAAATAATAATAATAATGAAGCCACAAGGGACAGTGATCTGTGGAGAAATACCTGCGTCTAAGTCTTTTGGCATGCCACACCAGGATGATCATCATCATCATAATCATCATAATGATCTTCATGTATCTTGCAGGATTTCGAAGGCGTGCATGCCTCGGCACAGATCTCCATCCTAGATGCTCTGGATCACCTGTACTGGTGATATACCTCCATTCCAGCGTCTCCGTCCATCCGTCCTCATTGTTGTAGGTCCGTCTCAGGATGGTGATAAATGAAAAAGAAAATCAACAGGGCATCATCGTGTCTGGCTTGGTTGCAGAGCCATGAGCTGAATGTCTCATCCCAAACCAGCCTTGATGACAACTTCAACCATGCTGCTTGTATATCCTCAGGTGAAATTGTGACGTCATCGTGGTCATGCTTCTGTACGTGGTCTTCATCCTACTGCCGGCCACCGCCCTGGCCGTGTGCGAGAGGGAAGTCTACTGGAATATATTCACAGCCGTAGACATATTTGGTGACGGCAAAATTGACCACTTTGAATGTTTCATTATATTCGTTGTAAGCATGCAGTTTTCTCTGATTAGCTTATTTAATGTTACATTATGTTCCTTAATAGTTTGTTCCGTATCCTTTACAGGAAGTCGCAGTCAATTCAGCATTTTTTGGCTCTTTGTTACTTTTTGGAATGTGTACGTTCAGTGATTTGCCACGGATTTGAAATTCCGACACTCATACAATTGTATGAAATTCAACGCAAGGCGGTCAGCTTCCAAATCTTCTGCAACTGTGTTTTGAACGCCGTATATGGGGTTATGAATTGCGTCCGTAACCCCTTCGACACGGGCCAGATTATATTCTTTGTACACATGCACATTTCTTAGATGTAAGTACATAATGAAGAGGACAAACAAAGGTGATTTGAAAGCCAAAGAGAAGAGCGATAAGTAGTAGAGAAGGTATATAAAGGTATAGGTATACGTAGTAGAGAAGGTATATAAAAAATTAATTCTCGCACAGTCTCCCAAAATCCCAGGAACAGGGAAAGTATAAAGAAATAAATGGTTCCAGGATTACAAACAGAGGTTTAGAATTGACACCTGTCAAACAAGTTAATGAATCACAACTTTTGACTTCAATGACAACAATGAATGTACTAACATTCTTACACAGACTAAACTAACACATCAGGAATAACCCAAAAGCATTTTATTTCTATTTAAAAATATCCATCTCCAGGTATAAATAATGGCCATGCGAACATTAAAATACAATGAAAACATTCAGCCATAGCGGGGTCTCCGTAACGAGCACATACAAATGTCAGAGATCTTATTCGCCTTGAAACATTAAAGACAACTTCTTCTCCTTCTTCTTCTTCAGCGTTCCGAGCCATTGAGGTTCTTTGCTGCAGATACAATCCGTCTCCATTCGTCTCTCTGGTTGACCTTCTCTTGCCAGTCGTAGATTCCAAGTGCTTGTAGGTCTGTATATATATTATCTCTCCACCGCCTCCTTGGTCTACCTCGGGGTCTACGGTCATTTATTTCCTGGGTGTAAGCGAGTTTTGTTTCCCTATTATCTTCCATTCTTTCTATATGCCCTAGCCATTGTAGTCTATTAGCCTTCATGATACCAGTGATTAGCGGGGACTTAAACAGATTATAAATGTTTTTTTTACTTCTTCTTTTCCACTCTCCACTTTGTGTATCCCTAATAGGTCTAAAGATACTTCTTAAAACTTTGTTCTCAAAGGTTTGTAGCAAGGCTTCGTCTCCTTTCGTTGTACTCTAGGTTTCAGAGCCATACAGCACAACTGGTCTGATCAGTGTTTTGTATATTGTGATCTTGGTGTTAACGAGATAGAGCATTTGATTTTAGTAAATGTTGTAGTGCATATTATATATTAAAGACAACCGCAGTCTAAAATCAAAGACTTTCGTGGCTGATTTCTAGCAAATAACCATACATTTTACCCTCTGTCTAGGTCAAGTTTGCCGGGCATACTAAATTCAACAGTTGAATTTTAAATCAATATTACTGCCATAGGCAAAGTGGACGTTAATACGTCTATGGCTGATACGTGTTTAATTATCAACTGATGATATACAGGCATCAACAATACTTAGGTTGATACCCATGTTCTTATGCCTCATGGGCGAAATCACCACCCAAATGAGACTGGTGGTCGCACAGCGCGTTCGTCCTGCCAGATACACAGCTTGCCCGATATTGACACCGAGCTACCAGTAATTGGAGAGGTTTCGCTGGGGTGCAAATATTATATCTTTCAGACTGTAAGGTAGCAATTCTGTGCCAATACCTTTCTGTCTGGCGATGCTGTGATCTTCTCACTGTGACTATTTCCATTATTCTCTTAAGTTCTGTTTAAGCTCTTCCACTCTGCACAGTTCATAACAACTAACTATCGAGAACAAACTCAAAGCATGTTGAATAACACAACACTAATGCCTTTGTTTTTCAAGTTCTATTCCTCGAACCATTACAATGCACATTATCATTTACCCGTACATCCGTACCACAATGTTGAACCAAAGAACCAGGTTCGAATCTGAGGTTGGCTCCAGCCCAACTGATTAAAGATTACGCTTGGAGGAGACTCTGTCTCCTGCCCCGAGATCCGCTTTGCCGTATTCACGCAAGGCGTGAATCTGAACTTGCTCGATCTTCTCGATGAACTGCGTGATGCTCTGAACTGTATGGCCTACGTGCTCCATGATTTAAACTGGATCATAGCAATAACTACTTGTCACTACACTAGAAAATAATGCAGTGTGTAAATGACAAACACACACACACACACACACACACACACACACACATATATATATATATATATATATATATACATATATATATATATATATATATATATATATATATATATATATATATATATATATATATATATATATATATTTGTCGACCAAGAAAAGGCATTCGATAGAGTAGATAGAAACAAGCTGTGGGAAATCCTTAAACAATATGGAGTGAGTACACATCTAACAAACCTATGTAGAAGTTTATACAACAACAATGAATGCATAGTGAGAGCAACTGGAGGACACTCAGAACCCTTCACCATAAGATCTGAAGTACGACAAGGTTGTGTCCTGTCCCCTCCCTTGTTCATCACATATATAGACAACAAATGTAAAGAAACCAGCCAAGCAGAGACAGCAAGAATACCGCATGACGAGAACACAGAAGAACCATCTGCAAATCTAACCATTAGAGAACTCCTTTTTGCGGACGACCAAGGACTAATAGCAAAATCAGAAGCTGAATTACAAGACCACATGAATAGTCTAAACGAAATGTGTAGGGAACATAACATGAAAATTAGCACAAGCAAAACAGAGGTAATGACTATAACTAAAGAAGAACAAACAACAATTCACCTAAACGAACATCCCTTGAAACAAGTAAAGAGTTTCAAGTACCTAGGAAGTATAATATCATCAAATGGCAGATCAGATGATGCGATCGAAAATAGGTCAATAAGGCAAATCAACTCATTGGACAAATGGCACCAATACTAAAGAACAAACATGTATCAATAACTACTAAGAAAGCACTTTACAACACAATCTAGCAACCAACTCTATGCTACCAATGCTAAATCTGGACAATGACAGAAAAAGAGAAAAGAAAAATTACAAGAACAGAAATGAGGTTACTGAGAAGAATACTCAACGTATCAAGAAGAGATAAGATCAGAAATGAAGAAATCAGGACTAAAGTGGGCGTTAAAGCAGCACTAGATTTTATTAGAAAGCAGCATGTCAAATGGTTTGGCCATGCAAGTAGGTTACCATTCAACAGCATACCACAACAAGCAATGATGTACAGAAAAGATGGAAACAGAGGAAGAGGCCGCCCAAGTAAACGTTGGACGGAGGGAATAGTAGAGTCCATGGGAATATCGATATATGAAGTCCATAATCGGGCACTCTCACGATGTTTATACTTCACGTCGACACCACAAGGTACAAGAGGAACATGATGAGATGAGATGAGATATATATATTCCAATTCCAATTCCAGTTTTCAAAACAAAAATTCCAAATTCAGTCTCCTTAAACCTGCCTCCTCAGCTTTGCTTATTAAGATACGTGGTTTTTGTGGGTATTTTTACCCTGTTTCTTGTCTTGTGGGCTCTTACGAAAAAGTCATATCTCGGACTGTTGGGTAAGCGTTTGTGTCTGTGACGTCAGTTAGGGGTTTGGTAGGCTGCTATCCTTTGTGCACGTCTCCTCTTGTGGTTTCCTTTGTTGGTGAAGGCTCCTGGCTCGGCTGGTTGCAGTACATATAAGGACTTTTTATCTGGTCTTTTTGCCTACTTTTTGGTGTATTGTCTGTAGCAGCTTTTCGATGTTTTCATTTTCTTGTTTGCGCAATATCTCTTCCCTCTCCCTTTCGAATTTCTTGCATCTGTTTTCCACTTCGATATTTTTGCGTTCCTTTTGCCTTTGGTATTCTGCTAACCTGAGTTCCTCCAATCTTGCCGATTCTAGGCACTCCTTTATGGTAAGTGGAAGTGGCTACTCTATGCCTCCGTCTTTCTCTTCCCCTATGATTTCTCCAGAGGTCTGATAGTATATCGGTTTCCTCTTCGATTTCTTGGGTGTCGTGGTTGGGCTCATGGCCTTTGCTTGCGGTTCCGGTTCGGTCTTTTGTTGGGTTTCATCTTGCGTCTTTTCTGTGATCTTTTTCTTGGCTTCAGCTGGTTTGTTTTGGGTTGGCTCTCTTTCAGTTTGTAGCATTTCTCTCTCTCTCTCGGCTTTTATTGCTTGTAAGATCTCTTCATTCTTCTTTGTCGCCTGGATCATGTGCTCCGCCTCTTGTTTGATGATTTGCTGGATATACTTTATTTCAGCAAGTAGTTTTTCACTATCACTTGTCGGTGCCGGTGTTTGAAGTATCTTGACTTTAAATATTGAGCACAACCCACTACTGGCAACGCCGATCGCATTCCGGTACGAACCTAAGGCCTATCCACGTCAATATGGAAGCACTATACTCGAGTTTCGCCCTTGTTTGAGCTCGTCAGTAGTGCATATCCCTGACCGGATCCGGAAACAGTCCCGGATCACGCGTGTGAAGCGGGTGTGTAACCACGCGGCACACACTGAACACACCAAATTATCACAACAGAACACCACAACGCTACCCATCATAGGCTATGCTCAAGATTGGTACATCCGCTTCACACGCGTGATCCGGGACTGTTTCCGGATCCGGTCAGGGATATGCACTACTGACGAGCTCAAACAAGGGCGAAACTCGAGTATAGTGCTTCCATATTGACGTGGATAGGCCTTAGGTTCATACCGGAATGCGATCGGCGTTGCCAGTAGTGGGTTGTGCTCAATATTTAAATTTCAAATCCCGAAACAACCACATAATCAGTATCTTGACTTGTGTGTTTTTTTCCCAGCTCATCAATCTGGCTTTGTAGTTGTGCTCTTTCAGATTGCGAGATGCTCGAGGCTGTCTCGCACCTCCGCATTGCTTCCTTATATGGTGTCTTTGTGGAAATGGCGAGCTTTAAGACGTATCTGTGTCTTTGGAGGTACGGACAACCAAAGTATCTTGCTGCATGCTTGCCCAGGCAGTTGGTGCACTTTCTTTTGTTTTTGGGTGCTTTGAGGTCCGTGTCCAGCTTGGCCAGCGGACACTCCTTGAAGGCGTGGTGATCGACGCAGTACCGGCAAATTTCCGTCTTACTGCGACATGCTGCTCTGCTGTGGCCGGCCCTCTGACATCTGGAACATTGAGTAATCCTTGGTATAAATCCTTCAGGTTGTTGTATTTTCTTGTCTATCGATATCTGGCATGGTTTCTCGCTGCCCTCTGTTGTCACCACCGTCCGCGTGGTAAGGATCTTTGAGTACGTCAGGATCCGCTGCTCCTACAAGATTCGGATGTTGAGACTCTCTTCTTGTTGCTGCTTCGTGATTTGTTCGTCTGACAGATCAACTTGAATAAGCTTGACAACCCATCTGACTGTTTTTGAGTCGGTGTTTCCGACACTGGTGTCTTTCTCAGCTGTGTTGGCTCTTGTCTGTGGTGGGTTGTCGTCGATCTTCCTCGTGGTAGCTTCGGTAGTAACTGTAGTTTCAGGTTCTTTGCTGCAGCTCACATAAAAGTTCTCTCCGCTCGTCTTCTTTACGGCTTTGTCGGCTCCCACGCTGCACATCTTGGATACCGAGTGTCTTTTGGTGTTCTTGTAAGGTGCCATTTTCCCCCTTATCAGGTCGCTTGACTTGTTCAGGTGACCTGTATTGTTGATATAATGAGAGCTTTGACATTGCAGTTATTAACCACTCCTGTAACATAAAGGCAAGATCTGACTATTACTGTTACAAAAATTAATATATGCATGAATCATAATGCATATATGAAAAAGCTACATGAGTATTAATTGCCCATACTTCCGATTTCTTAATCTCATAGTCAATTTAGTTTAGTTTAATTTAGTCTACGGATCAACATCACGGCACACGGTGTAACCCATAAGTGCTCTGTTCTACTACTAACTCAAGCCTGAGTTTGGACAATCTCAGCTCAGTGCACGAACTCCGTAGCACCAGTCAGGATCCTGAAATACTTTGGGTAGATTTTTAACTCGAAATTTTGCCCTGGCAGCACCGTTAGGCTACTCTTTTTCGATTTCCAACCGCCAGGGCGCAACAATACACACGAGCGTACCAGAGACCAGGGGAGATTTTGTGACTAGAAGCCCACGTGAAAAAATCCCGGCCCTCACCGGGGCTTGAACCCAACCTTCAGCAGTCGAGGTGGACATCATACCTGTAGGCCATTCAAATCTCCCCTCCCCCGTCGTTTGTTTCTCTTAGTCACTAAGCCTTCAATATGTATATTCTCACTTATCTATATATATAAAACAAAGTGTATGTATGTAAATATATATGTATGTCCTTTATTTTTTCGCTAACTCTTTGTCTATAGTTATGTACCGGCATATGAGTTATAATAAATAGTGATACAATCTTTTAGACATTTTCAAAGTTTACATAAAAATAATGCATAATGCATAACATTGTAACTCATCTTTCTATACTTTAGAAGTTATCTAAAAGATGTTGAACATATATATAGATCCGATTGAGATGAAATTTTCTACACGTCTTCCTTTCATTCCAGAGCTGCCAACTGTGATATTTTTTTAGTGTGAAATCGCCTGCTTACTCAGTATTATTTCATTTTCATTTTTCATTAAAATGTATATATAGCTAAGGGACTTAACTCCAGAAAAAGTTATTTCAAGGGGCATAACTTTTAATAACATTGTTGTATAACTTATAGTCATATTGTTGTATCGTTTTCAAAGATTTATAAACTCTTTGTCTAGAGTTATGTACCGGCATATGAGTTATAATCAATAATGATACAATCTTTAAGGCAATTTCAAAGTTTACATAAAAATAATGCATAATACATAACATTGTAACTCATTTTTCTATGCTTAAGAAATTATCTTAAAGATGTTGAACAATATCATCGCATCTTTAATGTTTTCCGCTATCATATCGGCACGATTCGCTTGACAGCACTTCTCAGCGCTATCAAGCCAAGACGCCTTACACATTTCAAGCAGCCTGATACGGGGGGAAAATGGCACGTCGTAATAGCACAAAGAAACAAGCAGCTTCCAAGATGCATAGTGAGAAAACTGACCAGACTATCAAGAAGACGAACCTGCCTTTGGAGAGTCTGCATGCAAGCTGTAATAAAGTATCTGAACCTACAGTCAATGAAACTACCAATAAGAAGAGCGACGACTACCCACAGACGAACACAAAAACTTGTGAGAGGAAGGAGGACCAAGACACCAGAATCAGAAACACTGATTCAAACACAGTCAGATGGGTGGCCAAGCGGCTAACAATGGAGCTTACTGATCAACAAATACAGAAGCAGCTGCAGGAAGAAAATCTTCACGTCAACATTTTGAAGGCAGAGCGGATTCTTACCTACTCAGAAGTAAATGAGATGCTCCACACCAGTGACTGGGCGAACCCGGGCCGGGTCAGGCAGACATACAGACAGACAGACAGATAGACAGACAGATAGACAGATAGATAGATAGATAGATAGATAGATAGATAGATAGATAGATAGATAGATAGATAGATAGATAGATAGATAGATAGATAGATAGATAGATAGATAGATAGATAGATAGATAGATAGATAGATAGATAAACAGACAGGGAGGGAGGGAGGGATAGACGGAGGGAGAGACAGACAGACAGACAGACAGACAGACAGACAGACAGACAGTATACCAGAGTAGGAACTCATGAGACTTGTTAGTTTTATACAAATATAACGTTTATTATCTTGATGGTGACAATATAGCTTCTTCTCCGGTCCAAGGCCTGATGTTAACTCCCCTTGCCAACCCAATACGTCACGATTGAGCATCTCTCACCCTTTCACTCTCGATGCTCAATCGTGCTGTATCTATTTCCCACCAGATCCTAATAATACCCCAGTATTCCCTTACTGTTACACCTCCCCATGTTTAATAAAGAATTTTCCTTATAAAGGAAAACTCTTTACTCCTAATCCCCATACTCTATTCCCTCTTTTTCCTTACTTCTCACAGTTCCTCTAATCTTCCCTAAATCCGCTCAAGTTTGAGTAAATAATATATCTTTTAACTCTTCTCCCAGTTATATGGTCAGCTAGTAACCCCCCTACATACTTCTTCTTCGAATTTTCTTTGTATAATACCTCGTACCTCGTATGGTAACTCTGTTAAGCTAAACAGTCCTTCCCTCCTTTCTATTTCCTCAAACTATATAGCTATCAACTATATATATTTATACTTTTCTGGTTCTTTCTTGGCTCCTCCTGTTTTCCTGTATCAAATATACATATCATAAGAACAGCTCATAAATTCGTTATCGAAATTTTTGACCTTATAAAATTTCTCACTCTTCCAAAACCCAGGACGTACAAAAACAATGTAGTTAGAAAAAGTAAAGAAGCGGTGCGCACCTAGTAAGAAGTATAAAGAATGAATACTCAACATGACCACATGTACATACAGCAATGAACATTTAAGACACTCACATTTACCTCCCTTGCCAATAAAAAAAATTTTGTAAAATAATTTTTTTTAAATACACTTTATGAAATAGACCTTTGTTCACTATAAAACCTTTTGGCATAAGTTTTCATGAGCCTTATATATTGAACATTTACATTGCCATCCACAATTTTGTCCATATTTCGTTATCTCACCTTTAACCATGAGCCCATGTTCATATTTTATGAACACTTTTAATATAATTAACGCTGGTTTTTCACAGCACCTATATCTTCCCCCGTACATCCCCCACTTATATACTGCCATTTACAGTCTTCCCCCTACTTTATATCAGTGGGACAAAGTAGTTTTTATCAACTCTTTTCTTAACGAAAAACCTTAAGCAAAACCTCATCTATTTGAAACTTAAACTTACTTAACTAACTTTATAACCATGTAACTCAATATAGCAAACCATTCATGTAATCTAAATAAAATGAACACAACCCCCAAATTAATCTAAAGAAAAAAAAAACACATTAAAATGACATAACATGCATGTTATCAAATCAGAATAAAACATTCTATTTCTACCTATCACTATTGGACACTTTTACGGACCAATAGTTTTTATCAACTCTAAATACTAGGAACACAATCACCCTATTATAAATCAATTAATCAAACAACAATAATCATTTTTCAAGACCAAATCAAGAAAAAAAAACTTACTATATATGAGGCATTGAAACTTAGGCTCAATAACACAACCAAATAATAGCCATCATTTTCCAGTACCAACTCAAGCATAAAAACATATTATATATGACTCATAACTCATAAAACTTAGATTTCATAAAACACAGTTTTCAAAACAATTATAACTCTCTTAAAATTACTACGTATAGTGGCCCACCAACATTGGCCTCTCATACTAAGTAAAATAACGCATATCTATTTATACAGGTCATTCCATTATTTCTATGACCGAGAAAACTAAACATTTCACTGTCCATCTGTATATCTGTTAACTACAGACCAATTAGAATCACATCTGTTCTATCTACATAAACAATTCAGTAATCAACATTTACCATACCATTTATTATCTCCATAATCTATCTTAACTCCTAACAGCACATAACATCCGGAATAACCTCTTAAGTAAGCACTGTAAACTACATGTTGAATCCCTTTTTTCATTTGTAATGTGGCCACTAATCCAATATTAACTCAATGTAGTAGCCAACCTCTACTTATCAACGAACTTGTGATCTGGCCTGCCTATTATTTCCCTTGGAGCAGTCATCACTATAACTTGTTAATCCTTATCGTTAAACACGGCATTTCTAGCACCAACAAAAAGTACATTCACCCATTGTACCAATACCTCAAGACCACTTCCACCGTTTCGTATACCTCCTCAAGCATCCCTTTCACTTCTAAATCCTGAAACTTATAACTTGCCATCTGCAGTACTTTCAAATATCTATCTCCTACGTTTCCACTTCTTCAACAACTCCAAGTTTCTTTGAATAAGTGCTAATTCTACATCAATATCTTCTTCTTCGTACAACCTATTAGTTTCTTCCATACTACTACTTGACTCTGACTTTTCATCCATTTCTTCTTCTTCGTGTGTATGTCTCTCTTTAGCTGCCGCTAACCTCTTCTGTTCAATATCCCATCTAATTTGTCGATCATTATTTCTTAAGGATCTTTCTAGTAGAGGCATATCTTCTCCGCTTGTTGAATAATCCCTAATTCTCCTCTGTCTTTTCACTTCTTTATCTCTTTGATTATCCATTCTTCTTTTCGTTGCTTGTCCAGTATTTTTAAATGGAGCACCTATTTCCTCTTCCATACTATCATAATGAGTTTCATTCACCTTTTCTTCTTCCATTGTTTTCGGAATTGTCTGTTCTTGAGTATCTTCGTAACTTGGATTTGCTAGCAACTGATTTTGTGCTGGTTCTTTTCTAAAACCTGGGGTTACTGTAGCTCCTCTGACAACTTGTTCATCCAAATATTTTGTGTCTGAATAATAATTATTATTATAATTATTATTTTCTATCTCATCTTCATCTCTTCTTAAGTGTTCAACGTGTGCCCTTGCTATATGTGCTGTGACCTGGTTCTTTATAATATACGATACATTTCCTAGTTTTTCCAAAACGTAATACCCTGGAATCCAACGAGCATCAAACTTAGAGTTTCTTCTATGCTTCTTGTAATAAACTCTATCACCTACCTTAAACTCCTGTAATTTTGTATTTACATTTTTGTACTTTTTCTGTCTTTCCCTAGCTTTAATTATATTATTCCTTAATCTTACGTGTGCTTTATGCATTTCCTGTATTATGGTCTCTTGGAATTCTTCACCCATATATTTCCGTCTAGGTTTTAATAGATTATCTATAGGTAGTATTGGTTCTCTCCCGTGTATTAAATAAAATGGTGAAAAACCCGTGCTCTCATTTTGATTTGTACGAATAGCGCTAAGGGCAGGTCCCAAGAATAGATCCCAATCCTTTTCATGTTCATCAATAATCTTTGCTATCACGTCGTATAACGTCCGATGTTGACGTTCGTTTCTAGCATTTGAAGAAGGTCTATAATATGAGGTCTTTATATGTTTTATATTTAAATCTTTTAATAACTTTTCGAATTTTTTATTTACAAACTCTCTACCATTATCTGTAAGTATACTTTGTGGGCAACTAAACCTTGGTACGAACTCCTGTATAAAAATATTAATGACTGTATCTGCGCTCTTGTCTGGAATTGCGTAAATTTCCGGCCAAAGACTGTAGACGTCTACTATGTGAATCAAATAAACGTTTCCTGACAATGTTCTAGGGTGTGGACCTGATATATCTAAACTAATCTTTTGCATTGGGAACTGAGGAATATCTGTATCTTGTAAGGGACACTTTATTGTTTTCATGTTCCTTAACCTGCATTTTTCACACGTATCTACATATTTGCATGCAGATTTAAACAAGTTTGGCCAATAATATTTGCTTGTAAGTGCTTTCACCAATTTGTCTCTACCGAGATGTCCATTTCCATCGTGATATGCTTTTAAAAGTTCATTTTCTAAATGTTTTGGAATATATTTCCTTAGCTGTTCGTTCCTTTCACACATATAGTATAACTGTCCATCCTCTTGTAAAACCAAATAATTCCTTTTATATTTGTTATCTTCTGTTTCTCTTAATTTTTCTTTTATTTGTATGACTTTTGGGTCCAACTCCTGCTCTTCTTTCATATTAAATTGTGCTAAGTGTAGGTCTTCTTCCCTATGTTCAGACTCTTGATCCGATGGTAGACTATCAAATTCTTCCCTATTTATTATAGCAGAATCTAAAATATTTACTTGCCAATTTCGGTCGTCTATCTCTGGTTCAGCTTCATCTTCTGTATCTCCTGATGACTGTGGGTATGGAATTCTAGACAATAAATCAGCGCATGTGTTAATCCTACCTGGGATGTACTCAATTTTCGTGTTGTACCCCTGTAGATTCAATGCCCACGTCTGTATTTTCCTGTTCTGCACTGGAGCTTCTAGAAAAGACTTTAAAGGCATATGGTCAGTTCTAATAACAAAATTTGCGTTATGTAAGTAGTAATTTAGTTTCTGAAGAGCGTAATGAATTGCGTAAGCCTCCTTCTCAATAGTCGTCCATTTTCTTTGTGATCTGCTAAGTTTATGCGACAAGAAGTAGATAGGTCTTTCATTTTTAACCCCTGGTATTTCAGACTCTTTTCCTTCATATGGTTGAACCAAACATGCTCCTACTCCATTGTCCGAAGCATCTGTGTACAGTATTAACTGTTTATTTAAGTCTGGATGCGTTAACAGTGGTACCAGTGTTAAGCTGTTTTTTAAATACTCGAACGCTTTTTGACACTCATCATCCCACTTAAACCTAGCGTATTTGCCTGTTAAGTTTGTAATAGGTTCGGCTATCTTTGAAAACGCTGGGACAAACCGCCTATAATATGCACACGTTCCTATAAAAGCGCGTACTTCCTTAACGTTAGTTGGAGCAGGTAACTCTTTAATAACCTTTATTTTGTCCTGGTCTGGTTTTATACCTTCTCTATTTATAATATACCCCAAATATTTTGTTTCTGTCTTTAAAAATTGGCATTTACTAAGCTTTAACTTCACATCATGCTTTCTTAACCAGTCAAACACTAGTCTTATATGTTTCAAATGATCCTCCACGTTTCCAGTAGTAAAAATCAGAATATCATCAATATAGGCAAGAGCGAACTTTTGCATACCTTCCAAAACTTCATTTATTAAGAGCATATAGTGAGAGGGCGCAGTCTTGACGCCAAAAGGCATTCGTAAGAATTCGTAAGAGCCCATATGAGTACAAAAGGCACTTTTCTTTTGCGCGTCCCTTGACATCGGAATACACCAGAATCCTGACCTTGCGTCCAGCGTCGTGAAATATGTAGAGCCATTAAGCAGCCCCAAAATATCATCAATTACTGGCAGTGGGTATACTAAATTCTTGGTGATTTTGTTCAACGCCCTATAATCGCAACAGAAGCGACTCGAACCATCGGGTTTGGCCACGATGACGACCGGAGATGACCACTCTGACTTCGATCTTGTTATTATTCCTGCTTTCAACATCTCTTCTATCGCCTTTTCCACGATTTCTCTATTTCTTAATGGAGTTCTATATGGTTTTAAACTTATTGGTGGATGATCTCCTGTGTCTATTTCCATTGTAACTGTTTGCGTCTTTCCCAATTCTAAATCATTAACCGCAAACACATCCTGATTTTGCTTTATAAGTTGTTCCAACACTTCCTTATTTTCTGGCTGAGCTTTTAACTGTGACAACAATTCTTGTTCCCTTGTTATTTTGTCTATTGAATGTATTTGGGCTTTATTTCCTCTGGATGGATGGATCTATTCATCCATTCTGACGTTCCCTCTTCTCCCGCGTCCGCGTCTGTTATTAAGTCGTTCACTAGAAGTTTCTAAACAACCTGATCCCGACATTTCTGCTCTATCTGTTGCCAATATGTCACTAATGTTATGATCTAGTTTGGCTATCACACATCCTCTGTATAATTTGATTTCTCTACCTGTGTTGTTGATAACCATCACTGGAAAGGTTAAGTGTTTATCCAACGCTATTATTCCATCCGGAACTTCCAAACCAGGCTCATCAATTATTTCTTCCTGTAACTCAGTGATTCTGACTGTGTCTCCTTCCACATAATATGGGTTTCTCTTCAGCTTCGCTTGTATCAAATTAACCGACTGTGGTTTTAACGTCGTTGACATTTTAACTCTAACTGGTGCTGATATATGTATGTCCTCTTCCATATCTATATAGACGTTCCTGAATTTTAATTTATGTAAATCATAGAAAAGTCTTACTCCATTTTTTATTAAAAAATCTCTTCCTATCAACATGTTTCTATTTAAGTCCTTCACTACATGAAAAAGATGTCTTATGTTGATCCCTCCTAACTTAAAATTTATCATTGTTTGTCCAATTACTTGTAAATTCTGTCCAGTAACAGAGTGTAAATTATTATGACTCTTAAATACTCTACAATTTCTTACTATTTTGTATAGAAAACTTTCTTTTACTACACTAACCTGAGCTCCCGAATCAATTAATGTACGAACTCTATACTTTCCTATTTCTATTATACAAGAGCTATAATCTGTTTTATTTTCTATAAATTGCTTGACTTCATCTAATTGAAAATATTCTCTGTTCGTCCTGGTATACCTATTATTAACATACTCTTTAAACCTTGGGACCTTATTATTTCCCTTCCTACTATAGGTCCCCTTTAATAGGTAGGGCGCCGGTTTTCCTGCGTTCTTGTACCTGTAAAATTCCTGTGTCCATCTACAACATTCCTACTCACCCTGTTATTGTCATGTCTACCCTGTGTATTCGACTGGATACGCCTGTTATTACAAAAACGAGAAACATGTCCCCGTTGACCACAAACCCAACAGACAATATTTGTACTATTTGTGTTGACTACTGTTTCTCTTGTTGGATATCTCATATTTCTTCTTTCCTCGTTATCATATCTATTTCTACCTTGTAACGTTTGTATTCCTCCTCTCCTATTCCATCCGAATCTTGTTTGTCCTATTTCCATAGGTTCCTCAACTCTGTCTTCTCGATTACTTCCCACTTCTCGTCCTGTTCTCAATCTAAATCTACGTCTCAAATTTTCCTCTTGTACCGCGATATCCACTGCTTGTGATAACCTCTCAGGGTTTTCCCTCATCAACTTAAGTTTCAAACCATCGGATTTTATGCCATCCACAAAAATCCCTACTAACATCCTTTCCACCTCCTCTCCTCGTACATTCTGTCCTAAGAATGCTTCTTCAGCCAGGTTAATCAATCTATCGCTGAACAATTGTACCGTCTCTCCGGTATTTTGTTTAGCCTGCCTCAACACCGAAAATGCATGTTGTGGATCCGTTATTTCTGCATATTTCCTTGCTAGGTCTTCTTTGAATTGTTCCCATGTCTCATCTACTCTAGCCTCTAACTTTCTTCTTATATGATCCGAAACCGGTTCCGTTGCCGTCTGGTAAGCCAGTCTCATTCTTTCTTCATCTGTCGCTGAGATTAAATAGGCATACTTTTCTATGGAAGTGACCCATTTCTTAAAATCTCTGGCCTGTCCACTAAACTTCACAATTTCTGTTGCCATTCCTTGTTGTTTAATAACCATATTAAGTCTGCCTACTGCTGTTCCTACCCCTGTCAAAACCTGTGCTAAGGTGTCCTGTTCCGCCATGCTGAAATATACTTAAACAAAGCAAGCAAAGAACCACACAATTTCAATTTCTTAATTTAAGGAATACACTCACTTGTTTCGTAAAACAGTACAGTTAGTTTCTATGTTTGGGAACCACACAATTTTACCCTGATTTTGTTTCCTGACTCAAGCACGTACTTTCTTCGACTCGCCGTCAGATTTCGTTCGAACACCAGGAGCCTGCGTCAGCTGAAAATCAGTCGCGGAGTTCAGGTAGCAGAGTTCAGGTAGTCTGTCTCTTCCCTCAGGTAATTTCGTCACTTCTCTTGGGATGCCTGGATAACCTTCAACCCC
Organism: Cepaea hortensis; assembly: GCA_963921405.1. Classification (NCBI taxonomy): domain Eukaryota; kingdom Metazoa; phylum Mollusca; class Gastropoda; order Stylommatophora; family Helicidae; genus Cepaea; species Cepaea hortensis. The sequence continues at coordinate 220,272,362 of OY992876.1, read as the reverse complement.
TGGTTGGGTCCCATCTGAGATTTCTAGCCTTTGTTTTCACCCCGGGTGGGGTACATCATCGACGTCTTGAGATAGCGACTCGATTGCAGTGGAGCCTCTAGATAATCGGACTCGTCAAGGAAAAACTTGGCAACTCTTATCTACTTGCCCCATTGAAATTTTCTTTCTCAGCCGACTCAACAATCAGACGACTGTATTTCTGGGTTGTCTCTTTAGCAGCGGTCTTGGTAGCCCGTTAAAACAACCGACAACGTAGGTGGCGGCTTGAAAATAGCAAAACTCAGGCTATGGTAAGCCCTTTGGAAGCGATACTTTCAGGCAACGGCTATGGTAAGCCCCTTGGAAACGCCAAAGTTCAGACAACGGCTATGGCAAGCCCCTTGATAACGCTAAAGTTCAGACAACGGCTATAGCAAGCCCCTTGAAAACGCTAAAGTTCAGACAACGGCTATGGCAAGCCCCTTGATAACGCTAAAGTTCAGACAACGGCTATAGCAAGCCCCTTGAAAACGCTAAAGTTCAGACAACGGCAACGGCCTT
>OY992876.1:220261822-220269322 GCA_963921405.1 Cepaea hortensis | reverse complement strand
TTAATTACTGCCGCTTCCATCGACGACTAACTGTAATTTTCTTGGCGGGCTGTTGTGTTGGTATTCTAGCAGCGGCCTTATGCATGCACTTGCCTGTGCGTGCTGTTGGGTTGTCGGTACTGCTGAATGTTCCACTCATCACCTGGGACAGTGAGGACTATTTTGTGTGATATTCACTGGCACAGGAACAGAGTATTATGGGGGTGACCCTTTGCGTGAAGTTGGAACCGTGACTAACGACTAACGACTAATGACCTCTCTTACTATCTTCTGCTGCATTAGTGTCACCCTGCCCTGACTTCCCATATTACACAGTATTCACTTACTAAATGCCTTCAATTCAGTAGAACTATCAAATACAGATTCCACGCATTCATGTGAGGAAATATTGCATCATATTTACCAAGTTATAAACACATTTTACTGTTAAATACAATACACAACTATTGAAAGTGGTATCACTCATTTAAAACGTGTAGACCAGAAAACTGAATTTACCCCATCACCTTCTACTTTAAACAGATCCCCACTTATATGAAAGTCCATGTTGTTTGGGCCACCTATTTTACGTCCAAAATGGCTACTGCCCAATAAAGCTTCTGAACATTAACACCTCCAATATAACATATAATATAGACATATCATAAACAATGACGTCATGTTACATACATATTTAAGTAAATGACATAGATATGCTCATGATTTATACTCACTTTTTATTGTTTAAGAGTATTCACTCTTGTTTGCAATCACCCTGTGCCAGCGTTGCCAGTATGCCCCACGTGACTTGGCAATTCTTCAGTTTTGTAGTACTTTTAATAGTTTATGACATTATTTCATATCTCACACCCCCACATTTCTGCTAGCATGGGAAATTTATCTCATGTGGAACTACCAAATTACTTACCACATCAGCTAGTTGATTCCACAAACACATTCAATCATGTATTTCTCACACCTCATGTCATCCTGCAAGATTACTCATTTCTGTGTGTATTTATTTGCTTTATATACACGTATTTACATAAAGCACATACACATTAAATAATACTGTATAACAGCTCATTTCACTATCACTTATTTACATTATGTATCCCTACAATGTCAAATAATTGTTTTATTCACATACGTCCTTTTGTTCACTATACAAACACTGCTTTGAATCTGTATCTTGGCGCTGCCATGGAGTTCATCACAACACCTATCTTTTAAATCTACCAATAAACACTTCGCTGCATCAAAGATTGATCAAGACTGATCTATATACACGGGGTAAAACTACCCCTGCAGCTTTCTTAGTCATAATGCAGCTGGGTGGGACACACTCAACAAATAGAATCACTCATCTCATATGTCTCGGCTCTTTTGTTTCCAGATGGTGACCAGGATTTTAAACTATAACAACAATCCAGAATTTAAATCTCAATTTGGCACAATGTTATTAAAGTGATCTGGTATGTATCTGGTACATGCGAAAATGTCTTAGATCTACGCACTCTATGTGATATTATGGTCGATAAACGCATGTAGTTTATATAGATTTACGAGCTAATTAATGATATCATGTTCATTGTTCGCATGCACTTTGCATAATCTATGTACGTTATGTGATATTATGTTCGATACACGCATGCGACTTTCTTCGATCTACGCATTAAATTGGATAGTATGTTCAATTTACCAATGAGCTGTTTGTCAATCTATCTGGCTGTCTGTCTAACAGGTTTCCTTTATGTCTGTTTTTCAGTCTGTCAGTCCTTATGTCTTTTAGTCTGCCTGTCCATCTTTCAGTGTGTCAATCTGTCTGTCTGTCTATAAGTCTGCCTAAAAATCGCCTTATATAATTGTCTACTGCGCGTATGTCTCTTTTCCCAATCCCCTCCCATAGCCTGGCTGTATAATTTTTCGTTTTACACAAACTGTGTCTGCATTTCTATGCGTCCCTATTTCTATTCATTACAAGTTAATATTTTAATAAATTAATTGTGTCTATTTGTTCTTTATTATCACCACCATCATCATGCTAATTTAAAATATGTTTCTTTACGAAGAAATGCCGCATTGCTTTTTGTTTGTTTCTGGCCCTGTATTAGTTAGTACACTATCTGGGCATTTCCTTCTTTCTTCACGAATGTTCGTTACATCTTTGGTTATATATTTTAATTTATCTGTGTGAGAATTTGCATATGCCTTGACCTTTTTATAATTGACTTTTCATTTGACCAGCTAGTAGATGTTAACCAGAACGGAAGCATTACACTTGACGAATTGATTGCAAGAATACCATTGGTCGCGCCAGCATTGAAAGGTGCGTTTGAGTGTTGTTTTTGATATCGTGTTTAAGCAGAGCAGGCTTGAGTTTTTATTTTGTACTGTAACGTAATAACATTATGTTGTAAGTAAAAAGTAAAGAACAATGATACATGCCTCTATGTGTATTGGGCGCACTGTTCTGGGCTCACATGTTTATTGACCAATGGATACTTCACGACAACCGGATGGGGAGACAAGCGCCTAGCCACTAGGCCACAAACCATATACAAACACCAAGAGCCTGGGCGGGATGGGCGTGTGCAGTTTTAGGATCGTCACATGTCGGAGTGCACGCAAGGATAGGTGGTCAGTCTTTCCCTCCCGTAATGAACGTTGAAGGCTGAAACCGAAGATAGATCGACCGCGAGCCAATGACATTATCAGTGACACTGTCGTTGTTAGCACGACTTCGAAATGTATATACATCAATCAATCATGTGCCATGCAGGAAAGCGTGGGCGGTCATGACTCGCCATTTCACTCGATCACCAACGTCGTGGATCAGCTCAGTGTTCCTGTATCGTCCATGCCATGTGGCCAAGCCATCCAAGTATTTTCCTCTCGGTCTTCCTCTTGGTCTGTTCCCTTCGATCTTGCCAGCTGTCACCAAGTTCTCCAATCCATTTCTTCTCATAACATGTCCAAAAAATGTGGACTGTCTACGTCTAATTTCTCTAATCAATTTACAATTTTCATTTGCCTCCTGTAGTATTTGGTCATTGTTTTTTCTGTCTGTCCATGGTATTCTTTGCATTTTCCTCAGAAACCACATTTCTGCAGCCATCAGATGTTTTTCAGCTTGACTGCATGCGCATTGTCAAAGTTTGACATCCATACAAAAGAACAGGCTCTATGTATCCCCTCAACACTCTTTTTCTCGTTTCAATTGACATCATTTTATTGGTCAGAATGTTTTTCATCTTGCTAAAGGCTACTTTCGCCATGGCGATTCTTGTTCTAATCTCTCCAAGGCATCTCCCATCAGATGTTATGACTGTTCCGAGATAATTGTACCGATTCACTTGTTGAAGAATGTTCCCATTTACTTGTATATTACATTGTGGTACTGCGTTCTTCCTAGTGACAACCATAACCTGCGTCTTCTTACAGTTTAATTCCAATCCCAGCTGCTCACTGTGTACAACAACTGCGTCTACCAATTGTTGTAGATCTTGTGCATTGTCTGCAATCAATACTGTATCATCTGCATATCTAATGTTATTGATGTTTCGTCCTCCAATGCTGATTCCATGTATATCTTCTACATTCCTGAAAATATTTTCACTGTATAAGGAAAAAAAGATCTGGAGACATTACACGTCCCTGCCTAACACCTCTCTTAATAGGTTGATATTGTACCACTTCATTGTCAATCCTTATGGCAGCTTGTTGTTTCCAATGTATGTTTTATATAAGTGTAATGTCTTTCCCATCAATTTGTAGATCTGCAAGCATATCTACCATGTTGACATGTCTAACTCTATCAAAAGCCTTTGTGTAGTCAATAAAGCAAAGGTGTATATCCTTGTTTACTTCTATATTATGTTTTGCGTATCCTTTTACAGGACTTAGCTGGAACAGCAGCATCTTTCAGCTGTCTGTTGATCTCTTGGCAAGATTACGCTCAGTAGTTTGCCATTGCTTTCTGAGCGGCCGGCTCTGTTATCCCGCAAGTCACCAGCGGGTGTTGAACCGCTGGCACCTCTCTCCCGCTTACGTTGTTGTAACCCCTCGGCCACAGAGACCGGCGTTTACTTCTATAGCACGTTCAGTAACTATTCGCAGCATATACACAGCATTTACTGTACCCTTTCCTTCTACGAACCTACATTGTTCTTCCCCTATTTCAGGTTGTATTTTCTTCCTCACTCTTTACATGATAATTCGTAGCAAAATGTTTGTGATGTGGCTCATTATACTAATTGCTCTATGTTGCTCACATTCCGAGGTTCCTGATTTCTTTGGGATTGCAATAAATACAGAGTTACATAATTCAGAAGGTATATCACCAGTATCATATAATGTGTTCAGCAGTCTGGTGACTTGATCTAGTCCACATTCTTCTAAAGCTTTAATCATTTCTGTTGTGATGTTATCTGCACCGGGGGCCTTGCCAGCTTTAATATGCTTAAGAACATTTCGAACCCCCATCTTCAAAATTGGCGGCCCTTCATTATTAAATCTAATATCATTGCCAAATTGCTGATCGGGGTATGCTGTTGCTACACTGGCAAACTAAGCTTGAACACGTACCAGAATACACTGAACCACTACGGCTTTCCATGAGTGAAAAACACGCCGAATAAATAGCTTTATTTCTTCACAAGCAGTTCATACAGTTATATACTTGCGTAACTAACCTACTTACAACTCGTAGGACGGGGTCACTACCGACCCGTTCAGCCACACCACTAGCCTCCCTCCGTGCAAACGTGTCTTCACCGGCATGGCGGGTGTACTACACATCTCGCCTTCTGTGCAACTCGTCTCAGGAACTATGTCGTTCTTTCTCCCCGTTGTCAAGCGCTGGTTGCTTGCCATAGTCGAATTTATGTCCACGTCTTCATAATGGAACATAATGGTTTGGTACGTTCTATGAAATGTACATGGCGGTGTTCCCCGACAGACTATTCCGATTCCGATTCCATTTCAAAAACAAAAATTCCAAATTCGTCCTCGTCTAACCTGCTTCATCAGTTGTGGTTATAATTGAGGATCGTGGTTTTTGTGGGTTTATTTACCCTAATTCTTGTCTTGTGAGTCCTTTCTCGGACTGGTTATGCATCGTTTGTGTCTGTGACGTCAGCAGTGGTCTGCGGCTATCCTTTGTGCGCTTCTGTTGTTGTGGTTTTCTTTGTTTGTGTAGGCTCCTGGCTCGTCTGGCTGCAGTCCTTATAAGGACTTTTCGTAATCCCCCTCCAGCTGGGGGATCGGTCCGTGGCTGTCCTTTGTGCATGTTTCATCTTGTTTTCTTTGGTGGTGCAGGCTCCTGGCTTTATTGGTTGCAGTCCTTAAAAGGACTTTTTATTTGGTCTTTTTGTCTCCTTTATTGTGTATTTTCTGTAGGAGCTTATCGACGTTTTCATTTTCCTCCTTGTGCCTGTTTTCACTGTTGCGTTTGCGATACTGCTGCCTAAAGTTTTCTTCCTCCGTGGTCAGCCATGGGACGATTTTACCGTCATCTATATAGTACTCGAAGTCGTTCTCACGGTCGTAGAGTACTACTGGGTATACCATCGGTTTCCCCCGGAGTTTCTTAGGCTTCTTCTTTTCTTTTTCTTCCCAGCGCCTTCTGAATTCCTCCTTGAGTTCCTCCTTGTCGACTGGGTATTCTGTGCCTCCTTCAGAGATCCGACGGTATAGTAGTTCCCTCTTGGGCGTTGTGGTTGGGCTGCTGGCTTCAGCTTGCGGTTCAGGCTCGGTCTCTTGGTTTTCTTCTTGCTGTTTCTCTGTGAGTTCTTGTGTGGCTTCTGTTATTTTGTTTTGAAAGAGTCCCATTTCAGCTCTATGCAATTCTCTTTCGGTCTTGATCATTTGTAGGATTTCTTCGTTCTCCTTCTTCATCTCAGCCATGCGCTGAATCTCTTGTTTGATGTCGAGCTGGATTTCTTTCATGTCGGCCAGCAGCTTCTCATTATCGCTGGTCGGAGACGTCGTCAGCAGTGCCTTGACTTGCTTCTTCAACTCGTCTATCTGCTTTTGAAGTTGATCTCTTTCAGCTTGTGCTATACCCGTGGCTGTCTCGCCCCTCTGCATTGCTTCCTTGAATGGTGTCTTTGTGATGATGGCGATCTTTAAGACGTCTCTGTGTCTCTGCGGGTACGGACAGCCCAGGTATCTTGCACCGTGTTTGCCCAGACAGTTGGCGCACTTTCTTCTGTTGTTAGGAGCTCGGAAGTCCGTGTCCAGCTTGGCCAGCGGACACTCCTTGAAGGCGTGGTGATCGGCGCAGTATCGACAGATTTCCGACTTACTGCGACACGTTGCTCTGCTGTGGCCGGCCCTCTGGCATTTTGGACATTGCGTGATTCTTGGTATGAATCTCTCTGGTTGCTGCAGTCTCTTGTTGAGTGATGCTGTGGTCGGCATTTCGCTGCCCTCCGATGTCACCACTGCCAGGGTTGTAGGTATCTTGGAGTAAGTGAGAAGCCGCTCCGCCTTCAAGACTCGGATGTGAAGATTCTCTTCACGTAGCTGCTTCAGGATTTCTTCATCTGTCAGCTCCACCGGAATCCGCTTGACAACCCATCGGACTGTTTTTGAGTCGGTGTTTCTGACTCTGGTGTCTTTCTCCTCCTTCTTCTCTGCTGTCTTGATTCTTGACTGTGTTGGGCTGTCAATCTTCTCCCTCGTTGTATCTTCAGATATAGCTGTAGTATCAGGCTCTTTGATGCAGCTAGCAGGTGGGCTCTCAACGTTCTTCTTCTTGTTGTCGGCTCCCACGCTGCACATCTTGGCAACAGCGTGTTTCTTGTTGGATTTTCCACGTGACATTTTCCCGCTGATCAGGCTTCTTGACAGAATAATGTGACTTGACTTGTTAGCGCTCGCAGTGCGAATGACGACGCGATGTTGTCACATCCACGCATGACGTCCCCGACAGACTCAATTCTCTGGGTTTTGATCTGTCTGCCATGGCGTCCGAACTCCGACTGACCTTCTTTGTTCGTGGGTCTTTCTCGCCTCTTCTGATCACGTGGCCTCCCTCGTGGTCTTTCATTGGTTACTATCTTCAGCCATCTACCGGTGTATCCGTTCCATCTGGCGCACCGTAATTAATCACCGTAATTAATAAACCCTATTACTGTGTAATTTATCTATTTTACTGATAACCTGCTATTATGTCCACCCGACTCATGGCAATCATACAGTTCTTCTCTGTTATCAGTATAACGGTTTTTCACATAATCTGTCCATACAGGTAGAATCTAATCTTTTTCTATTATGATTTTGCCATCTTTAGTTTTTAGACAGCCTGTTGATGTGCTTGTTCTTGTATTAGTAAGTTCTTGAATTCTTTTGTGCACTAATTTGGTATTTTGACTGTTGTATTGTTTTGCAATGTCTAAGCACTTTTTCTCAAACCATCTTCTTTTTCCTCCTTACATAATATTCTGACTTGTCTGTGAATTTCTTCATATTTGGCAGGATTATTTTTGTTTAGTGTTCTTGTTTCCATTAGGTGTA
>OY992876.1:220206822-220256822 GCA_963921405.1 Cepaea hortensis | reverse complement strand
TTGGATTGTAAGTCAAACAATGACACTATCAATAAATACATGTTGGAGAGTAAGACAAACAATGACATAATGGACGTATCAATGCTGGATAGCAAGACAAACAATGGCACTGATGACATATGAATGTTGGAGGTTAAGACAAACACTAGCATTGTTGACATATGAATGTTGGAGGTTAAGACAAACACTGGCATTGTTGACATATGAATGTTGGAGGTTAAGACAAACACCGGCAATGCTGACACATGAATGTGGAAGACTACTGGATATCATTCATATTAACCAATAACGGTTCTGTTCCTCAAGAGACTTGTGATCATATACGGCAGAAACTGGTCTATGTGGTACGTTAGACAGGACATTAGTCTATGGAACATTTAGGACAGATATCAATCTATGGAACAAACAGGACAGACATTAGTATATGGAATATCTAGGACTAATATTAATCTGCGGAATATATAGGACATACATTAATCTATGGAATATCCAGGAAGACATTAATTTATGGAATATCTAGGAGAAAAATTATTCTATGGAATATATAGGACAGACATTAATCTATGGAATATTCAGGAAGAAATTGATTTATGGAATATCTAGGACATACATTAGTCTATCAATCATCTAGGACAGGGGTGGCCAACCTTTTCAGCTGGCGGGCTAAATTTAAGAAATAATATTTTATGCAGGGCCACGCATTGTTTTTTTTTTTTTTTGGTTAATTAAAGTAAACAAGCAAGCGTGCTACAGGCTCGACCACATCATCGCTTCCCACTCAGCGGGCCGCAACATGACGTCTGGCGGGCCGAATGCATCCCGCGGGCCTCGTGTTGGCCACCTCTGATCTAGGACATGCATTAGTTTATGGAATATCTAGATAAACATTAATCTATGGAATATTTAGGACTGAAATCAGTCTAAGTGACGTCTTAAACATACACCGACTGTGGAATAGCTAGAACGGAGAATCGTCTATGCCGTCTGTGGGACGTCTAGAACAGACATTTGTCTAAGAAAAAGCTAGAACAGACACTAGACCAGACACTAATACAGACAATAGAACAGACAGTAGAACAGACACTAGAACAGATACTAGGACAGACAATATAACAAACGCTAGAACAGACAATAATACAGACACTAGAACAGATACTAGGACAGACAATATAAAAAACGCTAGAACAGACAATAAGATAGACACAAGCACAGACACTAGAACAGACACTAGAACAGATACTAGGACAGGCACTATAACAAACGCTAGAACAGACACTAGAACAGACACTAGAACAGACACGAGAACAGACACGAGAACAGATACTAGGACAGGCAATATAACAAACGCTAGAACAGACAATAAGACAGACACTAGAACAGACAATAGAATAGATACTAGAACATATACTAGAACAGATATTAGGACAGGCACTATAACAAACGCTAGAACAGACACTAAGACAGACACTGGGACAGACACTAGAACATACAATAGAACAAACACTAAGACAGACACTATAACAGACACTATAACAGGCTCTATAATAAAAACTAGAACAGACACTAAGACATACATCAGAACAGACACTAGAATAGAAACTAGGACAGGCACTATAACAAACGCTAGAACAGACACTAAGACAGACACTGGGACAGACACTAGAACATACAATAGAACAAACACTAAGACAGACACTATAACAGACACTATAACAGGCTCTATAATAAACACTAGAACAGACACTAAGACATACATCAGAACAGACACTAGAATAGAAACTAGGACAGGCACTACAACAAACGCTAGAACAGACACAGTCAGGTCTTAGTCAGATATGACTGAGCTACCGTATGACAGTAGACGGTACTACCTGCTTTCTGTCAGCGCCGAATGTTGGGCGGCGCTTACCAAACCCGACACCCCACATTGTGCCAACGGCTTCGGGCGGAAGAGCGCAATTGGGAGGGTACTAGCCTTATCCTGGTGCGAGGAAATGCAACCCAAAGACAAAATAAGTCATGGCAGGGCAGACCAGGCCCTAAGCCTTGGTTAGCAGCTGGTGTAGGATCGAAGCTCCGACAGGCGGACAGTTAGAGCATTGCTTTGCTGATCCGGCAGCTTCTGCAGCTTGTCTTGTTCCAGATTATAGGTGTCAACTTTCCTCTGGAGTGAACTAGGCAGGCCGAGAGAGGGATCATGCTGCATGGGCAACACATGATTTCTTTATTTTAGCCCAGGCTTTGTGCTATGGAGAGGCAATAACTCCATCCCTGGTCTTAACCGGTCTCGGAATCAAAGCGAGAGGCAACTGTTACGGGTTATAAGTCCTTGTCAGTTGGCGTAGACATGGGGCGCCACGCGTTGCCTCTGACGGTGGGAGACACCTACAGGTGTCACTGATCAGCTACCGCCCGCCTCAAGCTGGGCAGCCCCCAGCCAATTGGGTGCTGATCCGCCACAGCCTGCCTGCTTCAATGGGTGCTTGGGGCTAGGACAAAATCTGAATCGCAGGCTGTAAAACCAATGCACCAGGTACTAATAAAAAGAATAGAAACCTCAAGCTACGGCTTGCAACCTGGAACGTGAGAACCAAGTGTCCAGGATTTTCCACTGACTTGACAAATATTGACGATGTGAGAAAAACGGCTGTGATTGATGCTGAACTCAATCGTCTTAACATTGATATTGCTGGCCAGCAGGAGACTCGCCTCGCTGAGGAAGGGTCACTCAGGGAAAACAATTACACCTTTTTTTGGAAGGGCAGGCAGAAAAAAGGCAACATGGCGTGGGCTTTGCAGTGAAGAATTCGCTACTGGGAATGATTGATATCCCAGCTGGAGGTAATGAAAGATTATTATCACTACGCTTGGCAACCTCTTGTGGATTTGCCACCATTCTCACTGCATATGCACCGACACTCGCTTCCTCTGATGATGTGAAGGATACGTTCTATGAGCAGCTAGACTCTGCGATCAAGGCAGTTCCAAAATCCGACTACATTTATATGCTCGGTGATTTCAATGCTCGTGTGGGCAAGGACTCGAGTTCATGGTCAGTGGGCCTTGGAAAATACAACATCGGTCGCATGAATGATAATGGGCAAAGGCTGCTGGAGCATTGCACTAGAAATGACCTATGTATTACAAACTCCTTTTTTAAAACAAAAGAGATGCATAAGGTCACATGGAAACATCCAAGATCCAACCATTGGCATCAGCTGGACTTCATTATTACACGGAGACAACATCTGAACCATACATCATTAACTCGAAGTTACCACAGTGCTGACTGTGATACAGATCATTCTTTGGTTGTTGCAAGGGTTAGACTGAGACCAAAGAGAATCTACACAGCTAAACGCAAGTCTAGCCCCAGGATTAATATTACTAACACTCACGATCCTGGAAAGTGCTTTGAATTTCAACAGCAACTTGAAGACGCGTTCAATGATACATCAGAAAATTGGATAGTAAATGATAAATGGAGTAAATTTAAGGAAACTATTTATAAAACAGCGGTAGGGGTTTACGGCACTGTGGATCATAAGAGGCAGGACTGGTTTGCGGCAAACAGCCAGATACTGCAGCCCTTGATTGATAAAAAGAAGATAGCTCTCTTAAGAAACAAGGAAAGACCAACGCGTAACACTCTGAGTGAGCTGAAGCAAGCGAGGAAGGATGTACAAAAGGCTGCTAGGCAGTGTGCGAATGGCTATTGGATCAAGTTATGTGAGTCCATTCAAATCGCAAGTGATAAGGGAAACATCAGAAGCATGAATGAAGGGATAAAGAAAGCCTGTGGTCCAATGATCAAAAGAAGTGCACCGCTGAAAACCTTGACTGGAGAAATCATCACTGATAAGAAACAGCAGATGGATAGATGGGTCGAGCACTATTTAGAGCTTTACTCAAGTGAGACCAAGCTAGCTGATGATGCCCTCAACGCCATAGAGGCCCTGCCAACTCTTGACCACCTGGACACACTTCCCACTATAACAGAAGTTAAGTGTGCTATAAATGAGCTTGCATCTGGCAAGGCTCCAGGTAAGGATGGGATTCCAATAGAGGTAATCAGGAGTGGGCAAGACACACTCGCTCTACAGATCCACCAGCTAATAGAGCTATGCTGGCGAGAAGGACAAGTCCCACAGGATTTCAAAGATTCAAACATCATAACGATGTACAAGAACAAGGGAGATCGGAGCGACTGTAACAATTATAGGGGTATCTCACTTCTGTGTATTGTTGGGAAAGTATTTGCCAGAATTGTCCTGCACAGACTTCAAGTCCTGGGAGATCAAGTCTACCCCGAATCACAGTGCGGCTTCCGTCAGAACCGGTCTACCATTGATATGATATTCTCATTGCGACAGTTGCAAGAAAAATGCCGGGAACAAAATAAGCCACTGTTTATTGCCTTCATCGACCTCACAAAGGCATTCGATTTGGTCAGTCGTGAGGGTCTGTTCAAAGCACTAAAGAAGATTGGCTGCCCACCAACTCTTCTGTCCATTGTGGAATCGTTCCACACAGGCATGAAGGGTATAATCAAGTTTGATGGCTCAACTTCAGAAGAGTTTGAAATCAAGAGTGGAGTTAAGCAAGGTTGTGTACTAGCCCCCACCCTCTTTGGGATATACTTTTCACTTCTACTGAAATATTCCTTTCGTGATCAGGATGACGGTATATACATTCACTCACGCTCAGATGGTGGCCTCTATAATGCTCAGAGATTGAAGGCCAAGACCAAAATTAGCAGTGTACTAATCAGAGAGTTGCTTTTTGCGGATGGTGCTGCGATTACGACCCACTCTGAGGAAGAATTACAACATCTACTATCTGCATTCTCCAATGCTTGTTCTGAATTTGGTTTAACAATTAACAAAATGAAGACACAGATTATGTCACAAGGTGCACATGGTGTACCATCAATCTTTATTGACGACGCCGAACTGGAGATAGGAGACCATCTAGGATCAGAGGTAAATAGCAAATTATCCCTCGATCAGGAAATCAACATCAGGATTGGCAAGGCAGCAACAACAATGAACATGTTAGCAAAAAGAGTCTGGGAGAACAGGAAGCTTACTGCCAAAACAAAAGTCCTCGTCTACCAAGCCTGTGTCCTTAGTACTCTTCTTTATGGCAGTGAAACCTGGACAACTTACTCACGCCAAGAGAAACGTTTAAACAGCTTTCATATGCGGTGTCTGCGAAGAATACTTGGTATTAAGTGGCAAGACAAAATCACAAATACTGAAGTATTGGAAAGATCAGGTTGTGTAACGGTGTATTCCATGCTCAGTCTTCGTAGACTTAGATGGATAGGACACGTTAGGAGGATGGATGATGGTAGAATACCAAAGGACATCTTTTTTGGTGAATTACAGACGGGTAGGAGATCTCAGGGTCGGCCTCTACTACGATACAAAGATGTGTGTAAGCAGACACTAAGACAGACACTAGAAGATACACTTGAACAGACACTAAGACAGACACTAGGACAGGCACTATAACAAACACTAGATGAGACACTAAGACACACACTATAACAGACACTAGCCTGTGGAATAGCTGGAACAGTCACTAGAACAGAACAAAAACTAGTCTGTAAACTACCAACTCTGTTTTCGTTATGTCATAGTATTAATGGTGAGTGGACGCAAGATTGGCTTGACCCTCACATTTGGGCGATGGACTGATGCAACAAGACCCAGGCATGTCAGTGCCTGTTTGCAATCATGTGCGTGGTGTGGTAAGACAAATGTTTCATCGTGGCCTTGGGGTGGTTGATTTTGCAAGGGGTGATTGGGAAAGCTCCCCGACACTCAGTAATAAGCGGAAAGGCCAGACGGACATATGGTCAGAATGCAACTAGTAAAAATAGTATTGGGACTCTTCTATGGCTGTTGGCAATCAGGGAAACGTGTGCAGGAGTGTTCCTCATGCTAAAATAGCGGTTCTCGACTCTAAACAGCTCAACTCAGGTATCAAAGTATGGCCTATATATGACATAAATAGAGCATGTTCAATATATAATAATCAATATTTCTCTATTTTTACAGTTATTTGGACAAATATTGCAAAGAAGTAGAAACTGAACAGACCACAGAAAGTAGCTTGGGTGACAACAATTCTGTGACTGGAAATGCTGAGAAGAAATGAAAATTATACGATCGATACATTCAACAAACAATAATGACAAGTTGGTGATCAAACACACCAATAGCCACTGAAACAAAAATTTAAAATGTAATGAAAAACATAATACAATAAAATAATAATATTTATATAAGAAATAAGATGGTCATTTCCCTAAATTGATATTTCATTGTAATGTATTAGTAGTCTTTTACGCGATCTCAAAATTTATTTAAGCTTAACATTGAAATATGACACAACAAGTTTTGAATCATTCACAAACAAAAAGAAACATTCCAACTTGTCAATAAACAGAAACGTATGACAATCCTGTTTTATTGTTGTTTATTCTGACGTCATCATCGTCATCATCATCATCATCATCATCATCATAATCATCATCATCATCATCATAACCATCTGAATGATAACATAATTTATTACTCTGTAATAAATATTAACATAATTAGCCAGTTTATAGCTTGGTTTCTGATTGGGGAATAACAAAGATACACATGTGGAACGACAGGGCTTGTCACTGTGGTCTACCACACAAACGTGGAACACCAGGGCTTGTCTCTCCTGTCTAACGAACAAACGTCGAACACCAAGCCTGGGTTCTCATGTCCAACAAACAAATATGGAGAATCAGGGCTCGTTTCTCCTGTCTAACAAACAAACGTGACACACCATGTCTGGTCTCTCCTGTCTAACAAACAATCGTGAAACGCCAGGGCTGGTCTCTCCTGTCTAACAAACAAACGTGGAACACCAGGGCATGTTCCTCGTGTATAACACACGCACGTAGACTACCAGGGCTGGTCTCTTCTGTCTAACAGAAAAACGTGGAGCATCAGGGCTGGTCTCTTCTGTCTAACAGAAAAACGTGGAGCACCAGGGCTGGTCTCTTCTGTCTAACAGAAAAACGTGGAACATCAGGGCTTGTATCTCATGTATAACACGCACATAGAACACCACGGCTGGTCTATAATTTCTAACACACACAAATGGAGCATCAGGGCTGATCTCTCCTGTCTAACAAACAGAAGAGTAGCACCAGGGCTGGTCACACCTGTCTAACACACAAAGGTGGAACAATTGGGCTGATCGCCCCTAAAAATTACACTTGGAACACCAGAGCTGGTCTCTCATGTCTAGCACACAAACGTGGAACACCAGGACAGTTCTCTTCTGTATAACACACGCACGTGGAACCCCAGGGCTGTTCTTTCCTCCTCTCTAACACGCAAATGTGGAACACCATGGCTGGTCTCTGCTTCTAACACACGCACGTCGAACACCAATGCTCGTTTCTTATGTCTAACAAACAAATATAGAGCACCAGGGCTGGTCACTCCTGTCTAACAAACAAACCGGAAACACCAGGGCTTCTCTCACCTGTCTAACAAACAAACAAACATTGAACACCATGGCTTGTCTATCCTGTCTAACAAACAAACATGGAGCACCAGGCCTGGTCTCTCCTGACTAACATTAGGGCTGGTCTCTCCTGTCTAACAGACAAACGTAGAACACCAGATTTTGTCGCGCCAGTCTAACAAACAAGGTGGAGCACCATGGCTGGTCTCTCCTTCTAAAACACGCACACGGAACACCAAGACTGATCTCTCCTGTCTAATAAAGAATCTTGAAAAACCATGGTTTGTCTCTACTGGCTAAAAAACAAACGTGGAGCACCATGGCTGGTCTCTCCAGTCTAACAAAAAAACATGAAACACCATGCCTGGTCTCGTCTGTCAAACACACAAACCTGGAGCACCAGGGCTGGTCTATAATTTCTTACAGACACAAATGGAGCATCAGGGATGGTGTCTCACCTGTCTAACAAACAAAAGAGGAATACCAGGACTGGACTCTCCTGTCTAACAAACAAGCGTAGAACACAAGGGCTTGTCTCTCCCATCTAACAAACAAACATGGAGCACCATAGGTCTTTCCTGTCTAAAAAAAACAAACGTGGAACATCAGGACTGGTCTTTCCTGTCTAACAAACAAACATGGATCACCAGGCCTTGTCTCTCCTGTCTAACCATCAAATGTGGAACACCAGGGCTGATCTCTCCTGTCTAACAAACAAACATGGAGCATCATTGCAGGTCTCTCTTGCTTGAGAAACAAACGCGGAACACCAGGGTTTGGTCTCTCCTGTCGAACAAACAAACATGGAGCACCATGGCTAGTCTGTCCTGTCTAACACACAAACGTGGAGCACCAGGCCTGGTATCTCCTGACTAACAAACAAATATGCAACATCATGGCTGGTCTCTCCTGTCTTACAGATAAACGTAGAACACCATCTTGTGTCTCTCCAGTGTAACAAACAACATTGAATATATTGACTGGTATTTCCTTCTAACACACGCACGCGGTACACCATGGTGGTCTCTTCTAACTAACAAATAAACGTGAAACGCTAGGGCTGGTCTCTCCTGTCTAACAAACAATTATGGAACACCGGGGCTGTTCTTTCCTGTCTAACATACAAACGTAAAACACCAGGGCTTGTATCTCTTGTCTAATACACAAACGTGGAACACGAGTACTGGTATCTCCTGTCTAACAATCGCACGTGGAACATTAGGGCTGGTCTCTTCTGTCTAACGCACAAACGTAGAACACCATCTTTTGTCTTTCCAGTCTAACACACAACTTGGAGTACCATGACTGGTCTCAACTTCTAACACACGCACGCGGAACACCAAGGCTGGTCCCTCCTGTCTAACAAAAAAAAAAAAACGTGGAATACTAGGGCTGGTCTCTCCTATTTAACAAACAAACGTGGATAACCAACACTGGTCTCTCCTGTCTGACAAACAAACATGGAGCACCATGGCTGGTCTCTTATGTCTAACCAATAAAAAACGTTTAACACAAGAGCTAGCCTCTCCTGTCTAACAAACAACATTGAAACACCAGGGCTTGTCTCTCCTGTCTAATACACAAACGCGGAACACCATGGCTTGTCTCTCTTGTCTAACAAACAAGCGTGGAACACAAGGGCTGGTCTCTCCTGTCTAACACACAAGCGTGGAGCACAATTGCTGGTCTCTCCTTCTAACACACGCTCGTGCAACACCAGGGATGATCTATCCTGTCTAAAAAAGACACACGTGGAACACAAGTGCTGGTTTTGCCTGTCTAACACACAAACGTGGAACGTCATTGCTGGTCTCTCCTGTCTAACAAACAAACATGGAGCATCATGGTAGGTCGCTATTGTCTAACAAACAAACGTGGAACACCAGGGCTTGTCTCGCCTGTCTAACAAACAAACATAGAGCACAATTATTGGTCTACCCTGTCTAACAAACAAACATCGAGCACCAGGCCTGGGATCTCAAGACTAACAATCAAATATGAATCATCAGGGCTGGTCTTTCTTGCCCAACAGACAAACGTAAAACACCAGCCTTTGTCTCTTCAGTCTAATACACAACGTTGAGCAGTACGGCTGGTCTCCCCTTCTAACACACGCACGCGAAACACCATGGCTGGTCTCCTGTCAAACAAACAAAAGTGAAACACCAGGGCTGGTCTCTCCTGTCTAACACACAAACTTGGAATTCATGGTTGGTCTCTAATGTCTAAGAAACAAACGTAGAACACAAGGGCTCGTCTCTCCTGTCTGACTAACATACAATGAGCACCAAGGCTGGTCTCTGCTGTCTAACAAACAAATATGGAGCACCCTGGCTGGTGTCTCATGTCCAACAAACATACGTGGAATACGAGGGCTGGTCTCTCCTGTTTAACAAAGAAACGTGAAAGAAAATTGCTGGTTTCTCCTGGCTAACCCACAAACGTGGAACACCAGAACTAGTCTATAATTTCTAACACACAAATTGAGCACTAGGGATGGTCTCTCCTGTCTAGCAAACAAAAGAGGAACACCAGGGCTGGTCTCTCCTGTCTAACACACAAACGTGGAACACTAGGGCTGGTCTCTCATGCCCAAAACACGCACGGGGAACACCAGGGCTGATCTCTCTAGTCTATCAAACAAATGTGGAACACCATGGCTAGTCCCCCATGTCTAACACACAAATGTGCAACACCATGGCTTGTCTATCCTGTCTAACACACAAACGGGGAACACTTTGGCTGTTCTCTCCTTCTAACACACGCACGTGATACACCAAGGCTGGTCTCTATTGTCTAAAAACCAAACATAGAGCACCAGGGCTGGTCTCTCCTGCCTAACAAACAAATGCGGAACACCAGGCTGTTCTCTCCTGTCTAACACACAAATATGCTACACACGGGCTTGTCTCTCCTGTCTAACACACAAACGTGGAGCACCGTGGCTGGTCTCTCCTTCTTACACACGTACATGGAACACCAGTGTTGGTCTCTCCTGTATAACAAACGAACGTGGAACACCAGGACTGGTCCGTATTTCTAACAGACACAAATGAAGCACTAGGGATGGTCTCTCCTGTTTAGCGAACAAAAGAGGACCACCAAGGTCTCTCTTACCTCACACACAAACGTTGAAAACCGGGGCAAGTCTCTCCTGTATAACACACAAACGTGGACCACTAGGGCTGGTCTCTTGTATGATATTTTTATAGAATATATGAAAGTTGTGCCTAGGGAGTTAGAGTGCCTGGATTCAAGATATAAGAAAAGCGTTCGAGTCCTCTTACTTTAATGTATTCTCCAGGAAAACTAGGCTAAGGCTATATTTTACATAAGGATGGGACTAAGTAGAAGTAGAAAACAGTCCAATTCACAATAATAAGACTAATCTCCTGGAGAAGATATTGAGAGTCAGGTCCAGTTACCATAGCCTTCAAGGGAATAAGATCCTCTATCAGAATTATTGGGCTATGTGCGTTCGACCTCTCACATGAACTATCACTCTTTAAATAAACAGTTACATATATCACTACAATAACATTACTTTATAACGACCTTCAAAAGACAGTAAGACCAACTTCTGGTTCTAACTATAGCTTTTAATGTAGAGTAATAGTGGGTTATGGGAACTGTAAAATCTCTGCATTCCTAAAAACTACAAAATTATAAAAACACAATAAACAATTATCAGTGAAGTACACTCTTTGCATAAACAGACCTAACAACCAATTTCCAACCAAGAAAATCAATACCAATATCTGGAATGGTTTTATCTCCAGAATAACCACCTATAGTGGATACAGTAATCTATGTTCATCACATCAAACATAGTACATGTACACGACTAATCATTCAATAACTACGAAAAAGTAGTCCATTCAACTGGTACATGGTTGTTGTTTGGATCATTCTCCTAACTACTCCTGTGATATGTCAATCCTGTAAATCTGGAAAAAGGTACTAACACCCCACACTGGGCTTGATAAACAAACTGTACCTAAGCTCCATGATCCGACATAATAAGACGTTACTACACGGTCTCTTCTATAACGTTTTCCATCGCTGATGAGGGGATGGGTTCATCCCATTCGTGATAGACCTTACACCCGGATATATCACTGTCTATAGTTCCTCTGGCTGAGTAATATATATGAAATGGGGATGCTGTACTATCATGGTGTAATCCAATAGTGTGTGGAACAAAGCAGACAGACGTAGGCTCTGTCCAAGTATGTTCCCGCTATATATATATACACGATGATGATGATGTCGGCAGGGTTCCTCTGGGCCACCTTCACTTGTGGATGTCTTGAGAGAAAAGTGAGTCTGCATCAAAATGGTAATTCTACCAAGTGGCCGTTTAGCCTACATGCTATCAGCTCGTGAAGCCAGGACTATGTAATTGCTTTCTGTAATTGCTGGTTGAAGGTATTCGGGCGGCAAATCCAATTCTTGCGTGGTTAATACTCTTCCTTGTCTGTAAAGGTAAAATCCAAACATGTCTTGGACGACATGGATAAAATTAAGATTGCTGTCACTGGTTCCAGATATAGGGCTGGGTCTTGCAACCGCATACAGGAATTTGAGAGATACCAGTCCGAAAGCTTCTGCAGACGACAGTAGTGGTAAATGATCCATTATACTGTACTAAGCTCTTTTCTTAAGCTGTACAGCACACGTAATCTCTTCCAGAGGCAATTAGTGGTATATATGACAAACACTGCCGTTACCACATCAGTTGTGCCATTTGCTTGACCAAATGCTGGAGATCAGGAAATGCAAGGGGGATAACCAAGATATGACTTCCTAGTTGTCGTTGGAAAATATATGATGAGTGACTTCCCTTTTCAAGTGGTATTTGAAATGACTTTCCAGAATAAAGATTTCATAGTATGGTCCTGCTTCTCTCGTTATACCATACTATCGGCCAACTTATCCTCTCGCGAACTTTCCATCTGGGCTACAAGATGAAAAAAAAACAAGCGATGTACATTTGACAGCATTTCAATTGTCATTGTAACTAACATACAGAGAGAATAATAAAAATACAGGGTTGGGGGAGGGGGTGACATTCCCCCACTTTACCTCTCTGATAATTAAGCTGTCCTTAAGTATGATTGGCGAGGGGGGTATCTAGTTATTGCCTGTAACCTAGCCATACTGTGGTCTGGGGTTTCGTGACTATTCCATCTAACCGACCTTACAAAATGTCACGATAAGACACGACGACCAAGACAAGACAAATACACCACAAAATATAAACACTCTCACATTACATGGGAAACCATCCAAACATATAAGAGAACATATAAGCTATCTCTAGAATATTACAGCACTCATCCACTGGATATTGATCCACCATCTACAAATCTCCCTAACTATTAGAAGGAGGGGGTTTAACCTCAGTTCAAAAATCTTCTTCTTGTAGTAAGCAACACTGCACGATTTAACTGAACATAAGAATTGATCGCTTAGGCATCCCCACAAATGAGCTTTGCTAATATGACATGCAGATGCGACAAGTTATCTGAAGATATAGGGTGTCCACCTCTCGTCCCCTATTAGATTATACTCATAGAAAAACATCACACCAAATCCCCTGCATATTCATGAAACAGATTATAACATGATTCACACACTTTGTAAAAGTACAACAGGTATGAAACAACAAAATGTACCCTTAAGTACACAAGAGTTCACTAAATGTCTAGTATAGACAGTTCTCTAATCTAGAGAATATTAGTTCAAATATGAAGATATAGTGAACATATTTTCTGCATTCAAAATGCAGATGATAGTGAGATACTCTTCACCAATTATAAACTCCCAATCATAGCAAGATAACAATGTAAGCATAGGAGCCTGTAGGAGTGGCATAGACATGTTATTTCTGCATAAACGAACTTCAGGCTATCTTCTCAAGAAGTAATTTGTTAGTTACCAAATTCAACACAAATACATAGAATTCGTGGACTCTATTCTTAAATGATACAGGTATTAACATT
Organism: Cepaea hortensis; assembly: GCA_963921405.1. NCBI lineage: Eukaryota > Metazoa > Mollusca > Gastropoda > Stylommatophora > Helicidae > Cepaea > Cepaea hortensis. The sequence goes on along the minus strand of OY992876.1, from coordinate 220,243,296 downwards.
CAAAATGCCATAACATCTTATCCTTAGCCCCAGAAGGCACAGTTAGGTAAAACTCACTCCCTTACTAGTTACATGTTGACTTGGACGGTGTTCACATTCAAGTGACGATTATAGGCCTGGTCTACTAGCCCTCAAACACCTATCTATTTCGACCTACGGCGATACATTCTCTTTGTGTTTTGCGGTACGGCAGTCCTTACCTTATAAGGTAATGGTAAACATACACGCGAAAACTACAATTCTTGGAAACGGCAGCTGGAAACGGGAAGAACTGGAACAATTATGTCACATATCTCCCCTCTTAAGCCGGATCTACCACGGAGGTCTGGCTATCCAGTCTCACAAGCTTTCAGACATGTTCAAGCTTGTCTCGTTGATGTCCTATCTCCTCCAATCAAATAAGTCAAAAAACGCTCACCATCGACTTAAAAAGTCTCCTTTCTGATCTCACATAAGCCTGATATGTCTCCATTTTTCCTTGCTAAGCTATACATTCCGTTGCTATGATATACCAATTCCTATGAGTCGCCTTCATTCGAAATATAAATGGAAATTTGCGATCTCAAAAATGAAGTATAGGGTCTGCTATCAACCCACTTCTGAAGACTTGTGAAAAGGAATAGGAACTGGTTAAGGGTCCTCACCTGTCTTCAAAAAGAATGGAAATGGCATCCCTAAATTCCCACTGGCAGGATGATTATTCCATATTAGAGTAATTGCTGTATCACTTCCATTTAACCAGTCATTACGCCATACGGAACTTTGTAAATGTTGACATGCACAGAAGTAGTTTCCTCAATCATATCGAACTGTCAACTCTGATCTATATGTCCATTTTTGACATAACACCAAGAATCTTAAATTTGCGTCTGCGGATCTGGGTTACTATAGAACGACTGCCTATGCCCCAATTAGGTTCTGGCTGCTTGCATAAGGAATAGTTCCATGGTCTACTTTGGTAGATATTGAACCTTTTCTGACCAGTTGAAAGATTAGCCTCCCTTTCTCATCTCCACTCTGTTCCTTTTGCCCTATTGTTGAATTTAGCTGATAAATCCACTTCCTAGGTTGTAGTTTATCGTAGCACGTCATATAGACTTATTTAAACTCAGCATACATGGATCTTCAGTCTAATTTGCAATATAAAGGTGTGAGCTGATCGCTTCTCCTTTGTTTATCAACAAACTTGCTGGAATTTTCTCGGTAAGTGACTGGTTTTTCCCCACAATCATTACACGTAGCCGGCATTACGTGTTCCTCTCGCAGGATTTCCCCTACTGTATATACCGGAAAAGTCTCAGTCTCGCTACGTTTCTGTCATCAGCCCAAAAATACAGAAAACATATGAATCGTTTGAGACTTTAAAAGTAAAAACTTCTCCTCAGCTTTTCTTCCAAAAGAGATTTCATTAATAGTTAGGATCTGTCGCGGGGCGCTTGAAACACCATCTCCTCTGCATATACAAACAATAGAGTATTATAGATGGAATTTTAAATGTTGCCTACTTTTAATATTAATTTTATAACTATGTTTGTGAAGGCCTATCAGGGAATATTGGGGGGTTGTAAAACGTTACCTTACACCGATCAAATATTGCTTAGTCATGGAGTTGGCAGCAGGGGTCAAAGGTTGACCAATGAAACGGCAGGAGCCGACCAATGAAAACGCAGTAGACACATGCCCGCGCCTGGCCAGCAGAGATTCGGTCATTTCATCAGGCGGGCCTAGCTAAGACGGTCGACTCCAATTTTTATCATACTTGCTAACAGGCAAAATCTACGACTTGTCTGTTATATACTGTTAGGCCCATGCATTGGTGATCCAATAAATAATTGTAGGGTGAGTTGGAAACATGTATAACTATTTATATGCATTTGTATGTACTAATAATCCAATTCTTTTACAGCATTATTAATCTCCATGACTAGTAAGATTCGATAGGCTGTGGTATGATATTCCCAGTTATGTATGTGGTAGTAGGATCTCGTGTCTCTAGATTAATGTTCAGTCTTAATGGCTGGTTTCATATTGTCTAGGATTGTAATACTGTCAGAGAAGATTCATTTGATCAGAGGCTTACATAAATTACTTACAATGGATGACGCAAGCCAAGCTTGCTAACATTGTCAGAAACGTGTTGGTATCCAATTGCTAGGACAAGCTATGATTGTACGTTGAGTGTCCAGACAATCCCCAGGCAGGAGTATATAAGCTTTTTGTCTAGGACAGCGATTAGTTAGGATTTGTAGGGAAAGATTGTAAGTGCAATATTTGTAGGATGGATTAACCCCGAGGTAGAATTTGTGAAACCATAGAATATAAATATAGCTAGCCACATGGATGACAAAGGTCATCATGATAGAGTAACACACGTGTTGTTATAATCTAGTGAGGCACACGCCATGATTGTACTGTGACGGCAGTGAAAATCACTGGACCAGAGTGCAGAAGCATGTGTCCTATAATTCTTGGTTATATTCTAATTCTTGGTTCTGTTAGAATTCTCAGTAACTAGAATTCTGGTTGAGTCGATCTGAATCCTTGTTATTCCGAGTCCTTTGTTCAGGGTAAATCTATGAGTTTTACAATTCATAGTCTAATCACATTCTTGATTTGTTGTTCAGAATTCTAGGTGATTGTGTTCTTGATTGCTTATTCAGAATTCTAGGTAATTGTGTGCTTGATTGATTGTTCAGAATTCTAGGTGATTGTGTTCTTGATTGCTTGTTCAGAATTCTAGGTGATGGTGTTCTTGATTTATTGTTCAGAATTCTAGAGGATTGTATTCTTGATTGCTTGTTCAGAATTCTAGAAGATTGAGTTCTTGATTGATTGTTAGACTTATTGGTTCATAGTAAAGTCTTGATTGTTAGAAAGGTCAGGAGTACAGAGGTGTGATCGTTCGTATCAATAGGAGTTTATCATAGTCTATTTCCTTTGTTCAGTAGGGAGATAGGATGCGACATGAGTGTTTCTGATACACGTTGATTGTCGGAGAGATTCACAACAATTAACTTCATTCAATATAATTCTCACTCATGTTTCACGGGTCTTCATTTCTATGAAGCTTCAAAGGTTGTGTAGGGACTGGATCTGTCGCTATTCCTTTGTCTAGTACTATATGTCATCTAGGCTGCTCATAGAGTGAAGGAACAGCTATAGAACATCTCTGTATCCTCAGTGAAGTGTTTGCCTGATGATAGGTTTCTATAGAAGGTTAGGCAGAAAGTCATGTTGAAGGTATGGGCGTTCTCCAGAAACTTACGAGTTTTCCTTTGTGTCAATTTCAGCTTGAGAGGCTACTAGAGTTGCTACTGCACCACCATGCTTTCATCACCGAGCTACTGACGAGAAGAGCCAGTGAGTGGCTGACCACTAGGCAGAAGCAGAGAAGAGTCTGGCTCCATGCAGCACTCAGATAATTCCTGTCGCCAACCTTGCCAAAAACCACTGACCACTGAAGCCTTCAGTTAGGACCTAAAACTAGGTCTTACACTACCACGTAGTATAGAGAGAGCTCTAGGCACTTCCGAAACTTACCGAGAAGTTTCAATTCTTTTTATTTCAGCCTCAACAGCATCAAATAAACTTTACTTTTATTTTGCTCTTCCAAATGGCTTTTAGACTATTTATTAGCATACAGTTTATGTAAGATTGATGATTGATTATTTAGAGTGAGAATTCATTTCTTGAGTTATGATAATTCTCTGGGGGGTGTAATTCTATCACAGGCAATAGTAGCCTAGATAACTAAACCTGCTGTCTTTTCCCAATTGTTCAGCGTCAGGTTTTACTTTCTGGTGCCTGTGCCATTGTTAGGAAAGTTGACATTTCCTGGGTCAAAAACCCATACTCCTATTCTACGAGTAAAAACGGTCTTCTTTTCCTACAGTGGATAGACTTTCTTAAGGGTTAGTCTTTGTCGTCTACTTGGTTGTGAGGAATCTCCTCTCCAGTTTGAAGACCCTGTACAAAGTGGTTTGCTCGTCCGCGGTATATAGTTCTTAACCAATCTTACATAGTGATAACTCAGTCAGGGAGCTAATACTATATATTAGTATCTCTGATGCTGAGGTGATAACATCTTCAGTTACTCTGTATAGATCTGTTGATAGTTGGAAGGCTGTTGTATCACATTAGGTCTTGTCAGTGCTATTGTGGGTATAGAGATTGTTGTTCTACTCAGCATCTCTACTAACTCTTTCAAATCATTGTCATATGGTAAATAAATTCCTTTTATTTAGTGATTGATTTATTAGTGATACAGTCACTACAGTCAGATTAATATCTACACCACAATACACAACATAACATATAAGCAAACAAAAAGGTGGAGGTCAAAGTGGAAACGGCGAAGGATTGGTTTGTGTGTTTGTCATTAATTATTCTAAGTAATTAAGAATATATGTAACATATTTATTGCATTTACCTACAAGAATAGTAAGTTGTAGGGAATTAGTGACAAACTTAAGTGAAGCATAACATAAAGTGCAGTGCAATACTATTTAAGATAATTTTTCACCATGTCAGATGAAAGACAACCCATTATGGCTGAGTGAAGGGAGAAGGGTACTCAGATAGGTTACTCTGGGGAGGAGCTAAAAAGGTATATTGATGATGAAGAAAGAGAGTGGATGAAAGAAAAAAGAGAGATAGCCAAGGAGAGAAATGACAGAGAAATAGAAGAAAGAATTACAATGATAGAAATAGAATCAAGGGAGAGAATGCGAATGGTAGAAATGGAGAAGGAGATGACTGTAGAGAGGGAGAAAAGACAACATGAACTGGAAATGAAGAAACTGGAATTACAAAGTCGAGACACTTCTAGATTCAGCGGTTCAACTTCCCCAGCTCACAGCACAGATATTGCATCAAGCCAGAATATCTCAGTGGGAGCCAAGAGTTTCCAATTGTTGCCCTTTGATGAGAAAACAGATCAGGTGGACAACTGGATTGACCGCTTAACTTTGATGGCTGAAGCATTTGGACTTCCAAAAGATCAGCATAATCTCAAAATGTCACAAGAATTGAGGGAAGCCGCGTTTGAGATATTTGCAATACTACCTCCAGGCCATGAACGGAATTTTGATTCTTTGAAAAGTGCGCTCCTAAAAAGGTATCAGTTAACATCAACCGCTAACAGGATCAAATTCCGGAACGCCAAACGGTTACATGGGGAATCTTACGCACAACTCGCTTCCAGATTACAAGTGTACTTGTCGAAATAGATAGGACTCAGTGAGCTTGAGCAAACTTATGAGGGGTTGGAGGAGTTAATCCTTGCAGCACAGATTAGAGAAACTATGCCGAAAGCTATGCAGACGTTTGTGACAGAGAACGGTGGTACACTACTAGAAGATATTATCAACATAGACGAAAGTTACCTCACAGCCCATGGAGAGGCGGGCTCCACTAAAGTAAACCATGCTCCTCAAGCTGAAAATCTACCAGATAGAGTTTTAGCCAGAACTCTAATTTTGAGAACAGCAGTGTTGTGAGGAATCTCCTCGTCTTCTTTTCCTACAGTGGATAGACTTTCTGAAGGGTTAGTCTTTGTCTTCTACTTGGTTGTGAGGAATCTCCTCGTCTTCTTTTCCTACAGTGGATAGACTTTCTGAAGGGTTAGTCTTTGTCTTCTACTTGGTTGTGAGGAATCTCCTCGTCTTCTTTTCCTACAGTGGATAGACTTTCTGAAGGGTTAGTCTTTGTCTTCTACTTGGTTGTGAGGAATCTCCTCGTCTTCTTTTCCTACAGTGGATAGACTTTCTGAAGGGTTAGTCTTTGTCTTCTACTTGGTTGTGAGGAATCTCCTCGTCTTCTTTTCCTACAGTGGATAGACTTTCTGAAGGGTTAGTCTTTGTCTTCTACTTGGTTGTGAGGAATCTCCTCGTCTTCTTTTCCTACAGTGGATAGACTTTCTGAAGGGTTAGTCTTTGTCTTCTACTTGGTTGTGAGGAATCTCCTCGTCTTCTTTTCCTACAGTGGATAGACTTTCTGAAGGGTTAGTCTTTGTCTTCTACTTGGTTGTGAGGAATCTCCTCGTCTTCTTTTCCTACAGTGGATAGACTTTCTGAAGGGTTAGTCTTTGTCTTCTACTTGGTTGTGAGGAATCTCCTCGTCTTCTTTTCCTACAGTGGATAGACTTTCTGAAGGGTTAGTCTTTGTCTTCTACTTGGTTGTGAGGAATCTCCTCGTCTTCTTTTCCTACAGTGGATAGACTTTCTGAAGGGTTAGTCTTTGTCGTCAACTTGGTTGTGAGGAATCTCCTCTCCAGTTTGAAGACCCTGCTACAAGATCCCAATAGGGATTCCAACTGAATCATATTTCCAAGCGTTGGGTACATGAGGCGACATATTTAGAATGTCTGGGTTTGTCCCACGTCAGAAATAATTGTATAGAAATCTGCTGCGTAGTTACAGTGATATCTTAGCTCACTCAATTGTAGACAAAGGTTCTTTTATCTAGAATTAGAACTCTTGAATAGAAAGAAACGGACAGGATTGCTCATTCTCTCGCCCTTAATTATTTCTGCCATCTTTGGAGAAATTAATGTCTCACACCTTCCACTTCGTTATGTGTAGGTGTAAATATAATCAGGCAGTGGTGAAACAGTATTAGGGAGCTTTCAGCCACCCCCATCTGTTTCAAATTGTCCTCTGAATTGAGCATAAAGGTAGGTGTGTCGATGCCAGAGTGTTTCCATCCTACTAGCATCTCATAGTTGAAAGCGTCCTAGGCTCTATACACTTCCCAAAATCACTCACGACATTCCCATTACTCAGGGTAAAAGTAACTATGTACCTCAGCTCTTCAGTCGTCAGTCTCTTAATGTGAAGTATTATTCTACCTCATCTGCTAATAGCATTGAGACTGTCCTTCAAAGGCCCCATGTAGTTCATTTGGTCCCTCTTCGATAGTGTCTGAACTGCACATCTGAGGCAACACAAATGAATAAAACATAACACCCATGCCTTTCACGACACTGGGTGCAGATCGGTCACGAATGACTGATCTAATAATAATCCAATCCATCCTTTCTCAAATAGTCCTCTTCCTCTTTCAACACAAGGTCCTCACATTTTTCCAGTAACTTTTATCAATATTTAATAGCGCGGACTACAATGGCTGGGGCATACAGAAAGAATGGAAGATAATAGGGTAACAAAACTCGCTTACACTCAGGAAATAAATGACCGTAGACCCCTTAGGTAGACCAATAAGACGGTGGATATATATATATATATATATATATATATATATATATATATATATATATATATATATATATATATATACATACAGACTTACAAGCACTTGGAATCAACGACTGGCAAGGGAAGGTCAACCAGAGAAACGAATGAAGACGGATTGTATCTGCAGCAAAGAACCTCAATGGCTCGGAACGCTGAAGAAGAAGAAGAAGATTGTAAAGTTTGCTTATTTCGCTCCATCCCAAGACCTTCCCGACTTGTGTTAGCACTGCCTACGCTCTCACTTTACCATGGTTTCCATGGCAAAACACACACACACACACGCGCGCGCGCATCTTTCCCTCCCCCAGATGCGTCCGGCTGTCAACACATGTCCGATGATCCAGAAATATGTACTTATATTTGCCAGTCATCCATTTCATAGGTATTTAACAATGACTTCTTTGTTTGACAGTGATAGGTAAATAAAATACAAATGTGAATAGAGGCAATAAAGTAGCAAACAAAGCATAAACATTCCATAGAAGCCTCGTGTTATTATGAAAATATTATCCCCAGCTCAGAAGAATTCCCTGGTCAAGGTGTTAATCGGGCTGATCTCTAGGTCAGTGTTTTTAATCCTTTCTGCTGGAGCAGATATTTACGCAAAAGTTTAGGCTGCTCAAGGAACTCTGTGCGATGGTCCATGTGCTTGTCCTATGGGCACAAGACTGACGAGAACAAGGGCAAAGCCCTCGTCGAACGCTATCTAGAGCAGAGCAACAAGACAGCCATGAGAGGCCGAAATCTTGCCAAGGAGGTCACCTTAGACAAGTGTAAGACCCAGAACATTTCGGATGAAGACACAGTGACGCTGAAAGAAATCAAGGCTGTGCTTCGACGATCAAAAACATCGCTCCAGGGAGAGATGGCATAAGATATGACGACATCAATAGGTGTACTGACAGCGAGTTAGAGAAACTATAAAAATAGTGTGTTTACTTTTGTCTGCCCCAATATAAAACTCCATATCTCAGTAACCAACTGAGGGAAAATGATGAGATTTAGCATATAACCTTATCATTATGTCCATCCATCCATCATGTGCCATGCCGGTAAGCGTGGGCGGTCATGTTCTGCCATCTCACTCGATCAACAGAGTCGTGGATCAGTTCCGTGTTTTTGTCTCGACCATGCCACAAGGCCAAGCCATCCAGATACTTGTTTCTAGGTCTTCCCCTTGGTCTGTTCCCCTCGATCTTACCAGTTGTCACCATGTTCTCCAAATCATTTCTTCTCATAACATGCCCAAAAAATTGTGACTTTATGTCCACCCAACAAAAAAAATTGTGTTCTGGAGATTTTACAGCAGATTTCAAAGTTTATTTATATGCGGTATTTATATTTACGGGTCAGAGATGAAGTTCATAATTTTAAATGTATTACAGCGTAGCCAGACAATCAGCGTTCAATGTTGAATATTTTACGGGATTGGTCTTATGCCAAGAACCCCGCGCTGTTTAAACTGGGACTGTTCAGAGGTGTCGTCAAACTGGTTTATTTCATGAAACCTGATTATTATTATTATTATTATTATTATTATTATTATTATTATTATTATTATTATTATTATTATTATTATTATTATTATTATTATTATTTTAAATCTTACCACTTATCGCCAACATTGAAATGTGTGAATATTATTCAATGGTATTGAATGCGAAATTGTGTATACACTTCAAAGCATCGCTATGAAATTGTACACATATTTTTGTATAGAAGCTGATCGCAGGGAACTGTTTTATACTATTACAAATTCCGAAAAAAGAACAGTGCATGCATTGGGTTTGAGTAAACGGTCATTTCGTCGATGGGTGCAAGAATCTGGAATTAAACCACTACGCAATAACCAAACAGTAGGTAGAAAGGTTATTGTAGACAGCTTTGACAAAGATGTCATAAGGTGAGCTATTATAAAATTGCTTTAAAATGTCGCTTAAAAGTCGACAGGGTCGACTTCATTGCATCGGGTTCTATCCCATATGGCTCGGTCTCTTTCCGCAGCGCGGAAAGCATCGCACAATGCCCGAACTCTGCAGCCCTAGCGACGACCCACAGAAGTCTCGGAAAAATTTAACTCATGAACCGAAGGATACGGCCCGGAATCGAACCCGACAACATTTGAAGCCAGGGTCAAAAAGCTTAACCACTTCGCCACGGAGACTCCTAACATTAAAAAAAAATTTGGATTTTATATCCAGGATTATCCAGCATTATAAAAATGCTGGATGCCAAAGAAACAGTGACTGTAAGAAAACTTAGGGTTTATTTGAGAAAGTACAATAACTAGAGCTATCCTAAGCAACTTTGTGGAAAATTATAAAAACATTATCTTCACTTTTAAAAAGTACAAGGACGGTAGAATTATTCCTTGCGAGAAACCGCATTTAGGAGCCATGAGAAGCAGATACCTACGTGAAATAAGGGAAATGCACAAAGAAAATTATGGCATAGTGTGTTTCGATAAAATGTGGATCAATTCGCACCACACAAGTGATAAGGAATGGCAATCAGTGGATGAACAGATAAAGCGATATGTGCCCAGTAGTATAGGACAGCTTTTGGTCATGGCCCATGCTGGTAATACGCATAATGGCTTACAATAGAATGCTGGGCTCGTGTTCGTATCAAAGCATACAGACAATAGGGATTATCTTAATAAGATGAATGGTAATGTATTTAGAGATTGGCTCGAGAATACTTTGCTTCCATCCCTAGATAGACCGTCGTGTCCAATTATGGACAATGCCCAAGAAGACAAAATACCTACAGCATCGAACACAAAGGGAGCAAGAAAGATATGGCTCCGAATGGAAAACATACCATTTCCAGAAACGTATTTCTAGCTAGAATTGTTGTCCCTTGTAAAACAGACACCAAAAAGCAAGAAATATCAAATTGATAAGTTGATAGAAGAGCATCGTCATGGGTGCTTGAGACTTCCGCCGTACCATTCTCATTTTAACCCTATAGAACTTGTGTGGGCTAAAATTAAAGGACAGGTGGCAGCTGCGAATACTATATTCAAATTGTCTGACGTCAAGATACTAATCCTGTCCGCGCTATTAAATAATGATAAAAGTTACTGGAAAAATGTGAGGACCGTGTGTTGAAAGAGGAAGAGGACTATTGAAGAAAGGATGGATTGAATTTTATGCAACCGAGAACAGCCATCAACCTACTGGAATCGTCCAACACAGATTAAGGTCTGAGCAGATCGCAGACCTTAACCCACGTGCACACCAACTGGGATATTTTGCTACAAATATTCAGAAGAATTGCAGGCCCTAAACATTACAGCATCGGCATAAACAATACAACTTGTTAATGGCAACAGTTTGTATTCCACAGTGATACATTTTCAATTCCGCGAGCCCTCAACGGTGACAAACAACTGACATTGAAAAAGCAAAAAGCTCTAGACTCATCGAATACCAACCGAAGAGTAATATTGCGGTGGGAACTGACATATTGTGGCATAACAAGAAACGTGAAAAGAAACACGTTGTCAAATGAGGGGACAACACACGAACATACGAATCATTCTATAAAATTCAATGAAAAGAGGACCAACATCTTGACCGTTAAGAAGAAAGCCCACTACAGAGACATTCACAGCAATATTCGTCGTGCAAACCATGTAATCATGTTCCGTCTCAGCAAAGCAGACAATGCATCCACTCCAATACGAATCTGGATACGCCTTGTGTTTGTCATCCGAACTTGCGGGAGAATTGGCATTACTGTAAAACAAGTTTGTTAGCGAGAAATGACTAGTTTTTCATCAAAACATCAAAGAAATGTCGCCGCTTTTCATGATTTAAGTTGCTTTTGGACCTATCAAAGACATATTCCTTGGGTGGGGGAAAATATAAGACGGCAGGAAAAATTTCATAGCGATGCAACAGACAGTTTTCAAAATAATTGATCGTGAATGACGGCATTCATTTCTGGACATACTATAGCAGACATATACAACAACAGTATAGGGAGTGCTAACATCAAGGAGGAGTGGTTACACAGCTATCTGATTCCCTTGCCGAAGCCTGGCAAAGACCACACACAAATTCAGGGATATCGAGTAATCGCCATGCAGAATACAATAGGCAAGCTGCTGGAGAAGTTAATTGCCAGAAAAATATCAAGCCAGCTAGAGGAGCAAGGTGTTTTCCAACCTACCCTGGGAGGGTACCGTCCCAAATGAGAAACCTGGACCAATTAAGCAGTATTTGCCCATGATGTGTATGAAGGTTTCCACTCAAGCATTGAAACCTTCACTGCATCGATTGATCTTGAGGACGCGTACAACAGAGTACCATTGGATTTTCTAATGCTTCAGCTTCTTGAACTCAAGATATGTCCGTTCCTCATTAATTGGATCGCTGCAGCCCTCTTCCAACGGAAAGTAGATTTTAGATGTGGCAGTTGGTCTTCGGAACCAACAACAATATATCCTGGCCTACCACAGGGATCACCATTATCTCCGGTGCTGTTCAACGCCTACACAGTGAGAAACACCAGCGAGCAGATCACTGGACCGGGGAGAAAATTGTCATATGCCGACGATGTTTTAGTGTATCGACAGGGTAAGGATAGAGATCAGGTTGCTGTGGAACTGCAAACCGAACTCAATTGCATAAGTACTTGGTGTGATGAAGCTGGGGCTATGGTCAACCCAACAAAGGCTACAGTGACATGATTCTCTTTGAATAATCATATTGTCAACACTCCAACACCAACTGTTAATCTGTGTTCAGAGACTGTGGAAAGAACACAGGCAATGAATTACCTGGGGATGCGTTTTGATCGAAGCCTTGCTTATAGCGAGCACATAGACCAGGTGATAACAAAGGCCAAGCGGGGTTTGGCTGCGATGAGGAGAATGGCGGCAGCAAACTGTGAGCAGCGCCATCTATGCCTCCCATATGAGGGGCTGGTCATATCTGTTTGTGAGTATGCAATGGCAATCCTGACTCTCAGCCGTAAGCAGATAGAAAGGATGGAAAGGATACAAAACGACGCAATACGCATTATTCTTGGATGTACAAGAGATACAGCAAGCAGGGCGACCTTCTTAATTTTCCAACCATTGAAGACAGACTACAAATTTGCAGAGCACGTGAATACATCAGAGTTAACGCAAATACACAACATCCACTGCATAATGAAATTAGGAAGGTGACGGGCAGCAGGTTAAAAAGAGGAAGGTCGTGGATGGGTCAAGCCGAAGACAATCTTCAACAGGTGTGTTCACTGGATGACTTAGACCCTGGCGAGGAGTGGGTACAAGTGCCAACAGATTTCTGTACGTCATTTTCAGGTTGCGTTCAACTAGACAGAAAATGCAGACAAGAAAATCCGGCTGCTGTGGAGGCGGAAGTATTAGCGTTGATTTTCTAGAATTCGTTAGACGGCGATGCTGTCATCTACACAGATGGGTCGGTCGTCCGACATGTGAGACGCTCATTGGCCTTCACGGCGCGTACCGGAGGGAGAATTATGAAGGAGGACTCTGGTTCTTTTGTTAGCCTGTCTATGGAAGTCATGACAGTAAGTAAAGCAATAACATGGCTCGAGACACAGACATTCTATAGGGCCTGTTTCCTTAGCGACTAAATGAGTATGCTCAAGACGATAGAGATGGGGTGGATCCGAAGATAGTGGTTGCTGTCTCTGGGGCTGTCTCGGCTGACAAAGATTAGTTTCATCTTCGTGCTAGGGCATGCGGGAGTACAAGGAAATGAGCGGGCTGAGAAGCTCGCAGGTAAGGCTAAGGTGGAGGCCGGGCGCGCCATGGACCAGGCTGACATTCTGAATGCTCTTCGAGAAGTAAAACTTTTGCGAGAACCAAGTGATGACTTGGAATCTACAACCATGATCAAAAGAGGGGTGGCCAAACAAGAACACCACGCAGGAAGCCAAAGAAGATTGATAAACCAACACAGAACTGGTGTCGGTAGCCGATACAAGCTGCGGGATTTGCTGAGGAGGGGATCCCAGCACTTATGGATTGAATAGTTCGATGTGCAATGAGGATGATCTGTCGACTAACTAACTAGTTTGTCCTATTTAGTGTAATAAACCAGATGGTGCATTTAGACAATTTCGGTCTGTGTTGGCGGATCCCCTGGCTGCCAGTCGCAGAATCCCGGTTTAAAAACTTAGCTCTAGGCTGTTTATTTAGGCCGGCCCTATATATAAGGGACGTTCATTTGAAACCCGTTCCAATGGCTTTATTGAAAGAAACTTTAACAGGTGTGGTAGAATAAAACAAAGCATTCATTTTCAATGAATTATGCACCATGGGTTGGACAGAAGAAGTCGCCGTAAGCATTCAGGCAAGCATCCCATTGATTAGGTAGGCGGCGAATGCCGTCCCCCCAAAAAAAGATTGTGTTTGCTCACCGAATCAAGTGTTCATTACGTCTGCATCTATGTGAAATCGTTGCCCCATGAGACCTTTTTTAGAGGTCCGAACAAATGAAATTCAAATGGTCGACAAATTAGGTCTATGGACCAAAAAATGAAAATCACCGGTGATAAATCAGGACTATAGGCTGGATGTTGCAGAATTTCCCGCGTCTTCCTTGCTAATTCTTCCCGCACAATTTTTGTGTCATTCGCACGAGCATTATCGTCCAAAAAAATCACACTGCGAGAAAGCATGCCGGGTCGTTCATTCTTGATGGCTTTTTACAGCTTGTGTAGTGTTTGAAGTAGTGGGTAGAGTTGATGTTTGCACCAGGTTCTTTAAAGTCAGTCATCAATAGCCCTTTATGGTAAAAAAAAAATACGCTCAGCATAACCTTACCAGCCGAAACCTGTAGCTTAAACTTTTTGGCTTTTAGTGAGCGTACTTCCTTAGAATGCTATCTTTTTTGCTGCTCGGCTCAAAGTGGTGACACAATGATTCATCGACTGCCATTGTGCGGAGGAGAAATGCATCACCCTCCACTCTGTAACTCAGCAAGTGGTTCAAACACCATCCCATGCGTTCCATTTTTGGTGGTCAGTCAACATCCGTGGTACTCACTGTGAAGACGCCTTCCGATATTGCAGTTTCTTACGAACGGCCTTATGAATTGTCCCAATTGACACATCAAATTCTTTCGCTAGCGAACGTATGCTTCGACAACGGTTCATCTGTACTGCTGCATCAATTTTGGAGTAGTCAACCTCGTTTTTCCGAGAAAAAAAAATTATTCGTGACTTAAAGAAACATTTTTGGAGAGATTATTAGATCTGGACAGAATTGAGAGTGACATTCTTCTGTTCCAGAATCCGTTTGATTGTAATCTTGATGATGTGCCAGTTGAACTACAGTTGGAGCTCATTGATTGTGGCTTGTTGAAAGAGAAGCACAAAGAAAACTTGTTAAATTTTACCTATTCTTACCTGATGTTGAGTTTATGAAACTGAAGAAATTTGCCGCTGGTATGGCATCAGTGTTTGGAACAACTTATGTCTGTGAGCAAACATTTTCAACAATGAAGCATGTGAAGTCCACACATCGAACGAGGTTGAATGATGAACATTTGAAAGCAATTCTCTTGATTGGATGCAGCAATTACAAACCACACATTGACGATATCTTGAAAGCTAAATATCAGTTTCACAAATCTCACTAACATTTTTTGCTGCTTAGTTTGTGATATTCGGATATGTGCACACTAAGTCTGATGTAACTATCTATTATTTTGCTAACGTCGCCTTCTTTGAAAACGTTTTTTGGTAAATAACCATGTTCGTTGTCTTTGTTTGTTTATTTTGTGTGTGCATTGCACGCCACTCACCCATGATTAACTTAGATTTTCGTCTCCCCCCCCCCCCCCCGAGGTTTCGTTCTGTCTTGCAAGTATTGTTAAAATAAGTTGCACATCCTTTGCAGAACGTTTGCAGTCAGCACCAGCATTTATTGCCGTTGTTGATGTCTTGGCAAGTTTACGTTCAGTAGTTTCCCATTGCTTTCTGAAATACCGGGACACAATACCATAGGGTATAACAATTCCAGCGCAACGTGGTATGCTGTCAAATCGCGCGCAGCTGTGTTTCGAACGAGGGTATACAGAATTACGAATGGCATCTGAAGGACCTTCGCCACGGAGACCGACGCAAGTATTGTTCAGAATGACCTCGTCATTTTGTCAGTTATCCGGCCCGCCGCGAAAACAGTTTGGTGACCCCTGCTCTATGGGATATATTTTGTGTTGTGCGGGCTGCAGTTTGTGCATAAAATCCGAGTTTATTCACAAGCAATTATCATTCAAATGCCGCTGTTAACGTGTATGTGGGTAAATATGTATGTCTTTGAACCAAGCAGTATCCTGTTTCTATTAGGCAGGAAGGGGTATTTAGTAGCTATTGATGTACTGCATTGTATGAATTATTTATACACAAAGGGGTGGCAGCAGCGGTAGGGTAGTGGCTAAAGGCTTGTCTGCCGGCCCAGAGGTCATGCGTTCAAATCCAGGACTTCATGATCAACCAAACCAAACGTAAAGTTAGTTGCATGTCCTTTATAGGACGTCGCAGTCAACACAAGTATTGGTTTACTGTTGTGATCTCTTAGTAAGTAGTTTTCCATTGCTTTCTGAACAACCGGCACCCATACCTTTTCGTAAAAAGAAAACGCAAGGCGGTCTGCTGCCATATCGTCCGCAACTGTGTTTCGAACGCGAGTATGCGGGGTTACGAACTGCATCAGTAACGCCTTTCGCCACGGAGCAGGCAGGTCAAACATAGGTACCAGTAACTGTTTTGGGAAGTAAAAGCGGGTAGCTATTATTTACATTATTACTCACCGAGTTCCAATTGGTCTATAGAAATATGGGTCTTGTAGTTTCTGCCCATTGCACCTTACGGTATGTAGGAGAATCCTTTCTTACAGTATCATCATGCTAGCAATATCCTGGAGCTGTTTGCTGTCACTCTTGACATATAATCTTGCGTGTAATTTGTGTGCCAGGATGTAAAACCAGGAGTTTCTACTCAAGATCTGCACGGATGCTACGGAGTTTCGTGCATCGCGCGAAGCTATACTTGAGTGAATTTTTCGCAGCGTGTAGTTGTTTTCTGTTGTTTTCGGTTTTTCAACATGGCGGAACAACGTGTGTTCTCCGAGCGGTCAGCTGTCAACCTAAAGAGGAGGCGTGGGCGCAGGCAGGCAGAAGGAGACAAGGTAAGCGTGGAGGTTTAAGACGTTTTAGACTCAAGTGTCACCGTCTAGGACTCAGGAATATCCGTATTCTGTATTGGAACTGCGCCAGCGTAAAACAACGGGGCTCTATTTTAGAAACCCTGGTTTACAGGAACGACATTGTAGCGCTCCAGGAGACGAGACTGGGCGATCAGCTCCTCCGAATTGCCGGCTACAAATGTTTCTACAACAGATGACATCTGGGAATGGCGATTCTCGTTCGCGACAGCATGGTGGCGTCAGAGCTAGACATGTCCAGTTGGGACAGTGACGATATACAAATACAGGCGTTGAGAGTTCAATCCAGTATACCATTCGTGTTGGTTAATGTTTATGCACGCAACGCGAGTATGGATTCCCAGAAGTGGCAGTGCTTAAGTGGCATATTAGGTCACGAGAGAAATGTTATTTTCTGTGGCGATTTCAACGCTAAAGGCAGATCATGGGGAAACATTTCCTCCAACACACAGGGGGAAGAGCTCGAGACTGCACTTGAAACCATTGACCTGGTTTGTATCAACAGTGGCTGTGTCACCAGGACAGCAAGCCGTCAAGGCGATGAGGACAGTGCTATTGATCTGGCGCTGGTTTCACCTTCGCTCAATACAGTGTGTAGATGGGTTGTCCTAGGACACTACGGCAGCGACCACCACCCTTGCAGCATATTGGTGGAGAAAGGCAGAACCAGGCAGCACAAGCTAAAGGTAAAGACTTTCCAGTATGACAGTACAGGGCAAGATGTGGTGACAAGCGCAGAAAGCTTCAGGGCAGGAAAAAAAGCTGGGAGCAGCCAGCTTGGTGGAATTTCGAGGTGGGGAAGGCTTGGGTGGATATGCGTAGTGCTGTAATGAGATGGCAAAGTGCCAAGAAGAACAGAGCTGGTCATCCTAGTCACTGCATGTACTTAGAAAGAGAGATGCACACAAAAGTAAGCTATTTAAAAAACCAACTGGTCAAGGTGGTTCAAAGCGAAAAATGGGCAGAGGTGTGTCAAAGAGTAAATACAGACAAGTCACTGAAATTGTTCTGGCGACTACATAAAACATGAGTGGTGTAGTCAAGAATTAGAGCATTTCTGACTTCCAAGGTGCTGACCTCATCTGGCAGAGGACTGACGAGGACAAGGACATTGTCATATGCCGATGATGTTTTAGTGTATCGTCAGGGTAAGGATAGAGAGCATGTTGCTGTGGAACTACAAACCGAACTCAATCGCATAAGTACTTGGTGTGATGAAGCTGGGGCAATGGTCAACCCAACAAAGGCAACAGTGACTTGGTTCTCGTTAAATAATCATATTGTCAACACTCCAACACCAACTGTAAAGCTGTGTTCAGAGACGGTGGAAAGAACGCAGGCAATGAATTACCTGGGGATACGGTTTGATCGAAGCCTTGCTTATAATGAGCACATAGACCAGGAGATAACAAAGGCCAAGCGGGGTTTGGCTGCGATGCGGGTGATGGCGGCAGCAAACTGTGAGCAGCGCCATCTATGTCTTCTGTACGAGGGGCTGGTCATGCCTGTTTTTGAGTATGCAATGGCAATCCTGACTCTCAGCCGTTAGCAGATAGAAAGGATGGAAAGGATACAGAATTAAGCTATGCGCATTATTCTTGGATGTACAAGAGATACAGCATGCAGGGCGATGCGCTACCTTCTTGATTTTCCAACCATTGAAGACAGAATACGAGTTTGCAGAGCACGCGCCTACCTCAGAGTTAACGTACACACACAACATCCACTGCACAGTGAAATTATGAAGGTGAAGGGCAACAGGTTAAAAAGAGGACGGTAGTGGATGGGTCAAGCCGAAGGCATCCTTCAACAGGTGTGTTAACTTGAGGACTTAGAACCTGGCTAGGAGTGGGTACAAATGCCAACCGATTTCTGCACATCCTTTTCAATTTGCAACGAACTAGAAAGAAAATGCAGACAAGAAAATCCGGCTGCTGTGGAGGCTGAAGTACAAGCGTTGATTTTCGAGAATTCGCTAGACGGTAATGCTGTCATCTACACAGATGGGTCGGTCGTCCGACATGTGAGAAGCTCACGGGCCTTTACGGCTCGGGCCGGAGGGAGAATTGTGAAGGAAGACTCTGGTGCTTTCACTGAAACCACAAGTAGCCTGACCATGGAAGTCATGGCAGTAAGTAAAGCAATACCATTTCTCGAGACACAGAAATTCACTAGGCATGTTTCCTTAGCGACTCAATGAACATGATCAAGAGGATAGAGGAGGGGTCGATCCGAAGAGAATGGTTGCTGCCTCTGGAGCGGTCTCCGCTGGCAAAGATTAGTTTCATCTTCGTGCCAGGGCATGCGGGAGTACAAGGAAATGAGCGGGCTGACAAGCTCGCAGGTGTGGCTATTGTGGAGGGCGGACGCGCCAAGGGCCAGGCTGACATTCTGAATACTCTACGAGATGAAAGACTTTTGCGTGAACCAAGTGATGACTGTGAATCTACAACCATGGCAGACTTACAGAACAGCAAATTCAAAGAGGGGTGGCCAAACAAGAACACTACGCAGTAAGCCAAAGAAGATTGATAAACCAACACAGAACTGGCGTTGTTAGCCGCTACACGCTGCGGGATTTGCTGAGAAGGGGATCCGAGCACTTATGGACTGAATGGTTCTATCTCCAATGAGGATGATCTGTCGACTAACTAACTAACTAACTAACTCTTGACATATGCCTGCAGAATACGAGGTATGTGTTCACATCTTCCTCAAGACGGCTTGTTTGTACCTGGCATGCACTTCTATGTCGACCCTGCTAACATGGGTACCGGGAATTGATACTCAAAGTAAAAGAGGTTGACGTAACATTGACAATATCCGCCATGTAATGACGACTAGCACCACATAGCCAGTGTGTTTCAAGACCAATAAGATGGTAGAATTGATAACGTGGTCATCACGTGTCAACAACTTAACTGACAGGCATCATCGGGTACTTCTCACACACCCATACAAGACAACTTGCAAGTCGTGTGGGAGGCAAAATGCATGGTCCATTTTATTGCCGTTGGCTCGCTTACAAGCGGTAAACAGTCGCTAATGCAATACACAATATACAGCCACAGAATTATCTAACACAAACTGCTAACCCTATGCTAGTTCTATCTATTAGTGAACACAAAACTCCTAACGCTATTCTAAACGATGTGAACGCCTCAAGTCCAGTCTCCCGTCTGCCTAACCTCTCTCCCGTGGTTACCCACCACGCGGGGTGACCTTCACCTTCGTGCGTGTTACCTCACATCGCACTCTGCTGGCAAACGTGGCCTGTTGAGTGTCTACTCAACTGTGCTATGGCTTCACGAGGTGTGGCACTATCGTGATTAGAGTGCTAACTCTCTGAACACCGCCTGCGTGTCTCATGAGGGAGTGGCTAACCCTCTCCTATTACCTCATCTCCCCTGCCCTTGCCTCGGGCACAGTATCTCCTCCTGGTCTCTTCAGGGTTGACCGCTCTCCCTGGCGGAGGGGATGCGGTCGAGTCTTTGACACACACCCACCCCTCTTGTGTTGCGTCATCAACTTTCACTCATTGGTTGTGACGCAATAGGTTCCTAAACAAAAAATTAGTGTCTCTAATTTTTGTCAAAGACTCTAGATAACCTGGCTTTGGGCATTCCAATAGACTATTAATAACTATTGTCACAATGTAGCAAAGCCTTACTTGGCTACTGGCAATCGCCACAAACTTGACTGGTTGGCGTGAGGCCCTTCTCACATGCTATATTATATTTATCAGAGGTATGTCTGAACCGGACCGTTGTCTTATAAGACCTGCCCTCACATAGTAAATTAACTTACTACCCATACAAAGTTGACTTTCTTAGGGTCAACACATGAATTATTTCATGTCCCCCATATAATATTTAACAACCATTCTACAAGAGTGTGTGCGACAGGCTTTACCTCCTTCGCTTCCGCGCGTAAGACTTTATTTCACTGTTAATTTAGTTCTTCGTTGTCTATTATGTCCCCTGGCCCCATAGTTATCTGTCTTTGATCTACAAATAGTGTATGCAATTTATATGTTTGTTTTTCTGTTTGTTTGTGTGTTTGGATGTAATAAATCTACTAATCTAATTTCTATCCTCTATTTATAAATTCTATGTGTATGTATGTTAGTTTTTTGAGTGTCATAATTTGGTTCAATGTGGCCACAAACAGGTGTATAACACTAATTCGTGACTACATTCACTTGTTATGAAACCCAAAATACTGTAATCTAAGTTATAAACTATATTACAGACAACACATTCACACTAACACAATTTCACTAACGAAAACTTTACATTCTAACATACCATTCTAATTCTATAGCTAAGTATTTAATGTGTTACCTAAATTTATTAAATTTGTTATGTTAATTATATGATATGATTATATTACTTCTTATTTTTTTCTAATCTAAGTGATGTAATCTAACTATTTAAATGCAATTGTTGTGATGTGAGTTATGTACCTTAATTAAATGGATTATGTGACCACAATTTATGTACTTTTCTAAATACTATGCTAAATAATGTTTTTAAATGCACAAAGGAATTATATGAGTGATGTTCTTAATCTAACTGGTGTAAATGCTGTATGTTACCTTATCTACTCTTTTTAATCTATTATGATGTCAAATGATGATACTAATAAATGGTAATATTTGAAAGATGGTATGGTTTCATTAAGATGGAATAAACTAACTACAATGAAACTAAGTGAAATATAACAATCTAAATGGTACTATTCATATCATAAATTTAATTTAACTTGTAATAAACTATTCTTATGTCTAAACTAATATTCTAATCTAATTTTAATGGGTTAATTACTGTACTAACTATATTATTAAAATAAATGAGAACTGTTATAGTTCCTAACCTACATCTAATTTATCACTATCTTAAAATATTATATTACATATCACAATAAGTTTATATACATAGTATTTGGTTTACACAGGTTAGTAGTTGCCTTCATGTATGTGCAATGGTTGTATAGGCATAATATAACCACACATTTTGCCTGGGTATCTGAAATACATTACACAGTCATCTTAATGTTCTCTCGGTAGTGCACGTGTAGAGTTCGCTGGTGTCGTAGCTCTGTCTTTTCGTGTCTGTAATTAAGCACTGTTCTGACACTGTTTTCTGCGGTTCATATATATGATACACCGGAATGGAGCTTAGTTGGAAATGAGCTGTCCTAGTTCACACGGTGGTATCTAAGTATAGCAGCACAGTTCTTAATCTGATGTCTACGGACACATGATAGTTCAGTGTTTTGGTACATGATTACGCCAATAATGTGGATATGTATGTAAGCTATTTTACATCTTATATTATCAGATACCCATGTACCAACCATCACTCTACATTTAACTGTTGGATTTCAGGTATTTCTACCCCAGATGGTCTACTAAGGGTATCAGCTAGGGTGTTGTCTTTCCCCTTAATATGCTCTATACTGAACGTATAGTTTTGAAGGATAAGAGACCACCTGTATATCCTGTCGTTTCGGTGCACACCAGTCTGAATGACCGTAATGGGAGAATTGTCGGTCTGGATAATGAAGTGCACACCCGCCAGAAAGCGGTGGAGCTTTCTCACTGAGTAGATGACGCTCAGGGCCTCCAGTTCTGCTATCGAATATCTGGACTCGGTAGGTGTGATCTTACGGCTCACGTAGCAAATCGGATGGAAGATGCCCTCATAAAATTGGCCTAGGACTGCAGCGATGGAGATCCTGCTGGCATCTGTCCTAAGATAATAAACGAGCCCAGGGTTAGGCAAGCGGAGGATGGGAACATTACTAAAAAGAATTTTCAATTTTGACAATGCAGAAATTAATAATGCATCTTTCACATCCAATTTTACTGATGCTTTTAATACATTCGAAAACACACTAGTTATTTCAGCTAGGTTTGGAATAAATTTACTATAGTAATTAACTAATCCCAAAAGACTTCTAACCTGCTTTTTCGTAGTAGGCATGGTTAGATTCATAATTTTTGTAATAATCCTATTGTCAGTCTTCAGTTGACCTTGAGAGATGACATGACCCAAAAATTCAATTTCTTTTAGGCCTAATTCGACTTTGCTCGGTTTGACTGTGAGACCGAAGAGTCGCAACCTATCAAACACATGTCTCAGTTTCAGTAAGTGTGTAGTCCAGTCTTCAGTATGGACACATATATCATCTATATAGGTCACAGTATTCGTCACTCCATGTAACAGATCTCTAGTTAAGCGTACGAAAGTGGCAGGAGCATTTCGAAGTCCGAAAGGAAGAAATCGCCACTCGTATAGTCCTAAAGGTGTTGAAAACGCAGTAAGATGCATAGATTGAGCTTGCATCGGGACCTGCCAGTATCCTTTAGTAAGATCTAGTTTTGAAAAGATTTTAGAAGTAGACATGTCCAAGATAAGATCTTCGCAGGAAGGAATAGGTTCTGCGTCGATCTTAGTGATGTTATTGAGTTTCCGATAGTCCACGCACAGACGAATTGTGGAATCCTTCTTCTTAATTAGGACGATTGGAAAAGAGTACTCTGATGTAGACTTTTGGATAATCCCGCTAGCTTCTAAATTAAGAATTTCCTTATTTAGATTTTCCCTATAGCTGAGTGGGATAGAGTACGGCCTACATTTAATAGGCTTAGAATCCGAAAGAAGAATGGAGTGTTCGATTCTGTCCGTCCTACCTGGGATGTCAGAGAATAAGTCTTTGTATTCAGTAACTAACTCCACTAATTGTCGTCGTTGAATGTCTGTTAGTCCCTGATCTATATGTATGCTGTCCACTGTCGCAGTTTTGTCTACAATGGGAACAGGTAGTTCCATTCCGTCGTCGTCTACCTGATTCAGTACCGTGGTGGTGCTAAGTGTGTATTCTGTTAACTCACTGGGTGTATTGCCATTGTCGGAACTGCCAGTCTCGCTAACTAGTGTAGTTGCGTTGTGTATGTCTGTCGTCTGATCACTGGGTGTTGGTGCACTCTGTTCGTCTGTCACTACTTCTGTTTCTTGTCTTGTATAGTAAGGTTTCAACATGTTGACATGGAATATCTTTAAGTGTCCGTTTATCGATATTTCATAGTCAACATCTGAAATTCTGCGTACCACCTTGAATGGCCCTTGCCATGAGGTTAATAGTAAATTTCTTTTGTCTGGAAGTAGCAAGAGTATGTCTTGATCTGGTTCAAGTTCAATTGTTCTTGTCCCTTTGTTGGCATATTGGCGGTAGATTTGACCCTTCCTCTCCAAAGCTGCCTTAGCTATAACACACGATTTCATGATCTTGTCTCGTGTCTCTGTCACCATTTCATAAGGTGTTTTTGGGGTAGGAATTTCTATCGAATTTGTTAGTACCTGATGGTAAATAGTTAGGGGTCCACGTGGGTTAGCCCCGTAAACTAATTCAAAGGGTGAGAAACCCGTGCTAGAATGGGGAATCTCCCGATAGGCGAACAGCACTGTTGGTAACAGTGTATCCCAATCAGCTGGGTTTTCTGCTGTAACCTTAGCCAGCATGTGCTTTAGGTCCCCATTAATTTTCTCTACTATTCCATTGCTGGCTGGATGGTAAGCTGTCGTAAAATGTTGCTTAATGCCTAACATTTTTGTAAGGGCTTGCGTTGCAGCCGATATGAACTGAGTTCCACGATCGGATAAAATGGTCCGTGGGAATCCGAATCGTGAGAACAGGTGTAGAAATACATTGGCAACGTCTTTGGAGGTGATGTATTTCAAAGCTACTGCCTCAACCCACCTTGTACATAGGTCGACCATTGTCAATATGAAGCGATTTCCTTTGCTGGACACCTGGTTTAGGGGTCCAACAATATCTACCGCCACACTTTCAAATGGCCTAGAAGCCAGTGTAGAAGGCTGTACCTCAGCTGTAGGATGTTTACCTTTACGTACCAATTGTTGACAGACATTACACGAACGACAAAATAATTTTATGTCATTGCAAAAACCTGGCCAATAGAAATGAGCCTGAATTCTGGCCCTGGTCTTATCATATGCAAGATGACCAGCAAACGGTGACTCATGTGCAGTCTTTAGCACAGTTAGACGATGTTGTTCAGGTAACACCGTTTGCTGAATCTCATGGTTACCAGTAGTATAATATCTAGTTAAAATACCATTGTTAAGTCTAAAAACCCAAGATGCATTTTTGGTCACTTTGGCTTTATCTTTTAACAATTTTAAGTATGGAGACACACTAGTATCAGCTTTTTGCTGTTCTATAAATTTCTGTCTGCTGGTGTCATCTGTGCCAGTTGGGGAAAGCAACAGTAGTCTCTCATCTTGTAGTGTGTCTTGATGTTTCACACTGTCTGCTCTTGTTGTTGCATTAGCTGCATTTAATTTCTCCCATGCAATTATTTCCTCATTAGTACATTGTTTCAGTTGAGGTAAACACCCCAAAATTAAATCAGTACAAGGGTTGTTAAGTATTGCACAAGTAAAGGTACCAGAAAGAAACGGAGAATCAATACGGGCTTTTGCCAAAGGGTAAGTCTCAATGTTACCCGAAAAGGTTCGGCATCTGACAGTGTCACCTGTGTAATCACCCGGGCTCACTAGTTCTTTCCGAAGACCGATAAGGGTGCTGCCGCTGTCCAGCAAACATTGACATGGTACATCATTGACCATTGCATTGTGGAACACTAACTTGCCTCTGGAGGCTAATGCTGCATTCACACTCACAGATGAGCATGGTACTGTATGTCCACATTCTAGTCTTCCGTCTGCATGGAATTCGTGACATCGTTCACAGCTGTCAAAGCTTAACATATCGTTAGCAGCACACACATCCTCTGCTTGGTTAGTTGGTAAGTCACTTTCAATCTCACACTCATTCTCACTACCACTATCTGAAGAGGTGTCAATCAACATAGCGTTGTTAGCTTTCAAACGTTGGCGGCCAAGGCACTTATTAGAATAATGGCCATAAGAGGAACAAAAAAAACATTTGATTGCACGCCTGTATGCAGACCGTTTGCTTTGCTGCTTCTTGATCACATTTTCAAGATGCGCCGGATAATTCGGCGATTTGTCGCACATAGCATAAGTGTCGTGCATTAGTTGACAGTACATGCATATGGAAACTTTTCTGTCTTTCTTATCATACTTCTGAAAAGGTTTTCTGTTACCCTGATAGTTTTTTGATTGGTCTTTGACAAAGGAAACTATCTCAGAGTCACTTGAGGTCTTAAAAATCTCTCTGTTAGAAGAAAAATATGCTGAGCCTTTTTTTTCGAACTGCTCGATGTTTTCAATGTCTGACTGCTGCAAAAACTTAGCAAAAGGAGAAGGTATAGTAGATATACACTTGTCCATAGCTATTAGGTTTTTTAATCTATCAAAGTCTTTTCCTATGTTAGCTGCTTTAAGCCACCTGTTTAGTACACTCTGCACATTTGAAAAATAATCTATAAAAGTTTCACTAGGTTTAGGTTTTAAATTTGAGAACTGAACCTGATACCCAGGGGCATCAAGTAAAAAGTGCTGCATAATCCTATCATGGATGTATTGATAGCTAGATCTAAGTTCAATAGGAATAGACTCTATTACTTTAAGGGGCTCACCACTTAGATTCTTCATGTAAATCGGAGCCCACATATCTAAAGGAACTTGGTGATATTTAAATTGATACTCTACATTCTCTGTCCAGGCAGATATGGAGTCCTCTTTACAATATGGTTTGATAATATTTTTGTATTTGTTGAACTTATTTTCCTCTTGTTGACTTCTTAGTTTAGTGGCAGAGATCTCTGCGTGTGAGTCTACATCCATGCTTTTCATCTTTAATTGTGTCTCTGATTCTACCTGAATTTGTTTTTCTTTAACTCTTGCCATTTCATCTATCTCTTTTTGCTTTAGATCTAATTCCTTTTGTTTTAATTCTTTCTCTTGATCTAATTGTTTTTGTTTCATCTCCTTATCATGTTCTCTTTCTCGTGCGCGTTCGTCCCTCTCCGCATTCTCTTTTCGTGTTTGTTCCTCTTTTGTTTCTTTAAATTTCTGATCAGCATATTGTTGTAGTTCTTTTCCTGTTAATTCTAGTTCTTTGCCTGCTTTTATGAAATCTGATAAAGTTGCCATCTTACTTTAGTACTTGGCTAACAGTGATAGGCAATGATGACTTTAATCAGTTATTTATCTTTGATATGTTATGTTTGTTCTTATCTGATCACTATCAGTTGTGCTTTCTGTTTATACCCTGCCCAGATTTATCTTGCAGAAAAACAGAGTATACAAATATGTCAACGCGTTACAAGCTGAAAAAGAGATGCACTATTAATCAAATTGCATGACAAAATATATAAGTGTACTCAGCTTAATGTGGGAACGAAGCTCCTTTGACACGGGTCACCTTGTTTGGTACACTGGGGTGGCGACACGTTTCGTACGTAGTACACGGTATTTGGCCCACAGGTGTATGTGCACAGCTGTTGTTTGCCCTCTGATATATAGGGCAGCAGTAAACACGCCTACTAAACGATATGATTTACTCGACAACTAAGGACAATGACTTAGACAATGACAGACTTACGAACACCTAGAATATGTATTAATTAATTTTAATGTCAATGTCCTGTCTTTGTTTTAAACAATAATTGCCTTTCGTTACTAACCTAGTTAATTTCTGTAAACGTTGTGCAGCTAAGTATTAGATGCTTAGCCCGAAAATAGTTCCATCGTGACGATAAGCAAAGAGAACATAGACCCAAAAATGAATAAATGCTTGTAAAGAAATCAAAATAACATAATAATGTGTCAATAAATAAATATATTCATTTAGTAACCTAAATAAGTAAATAATAAACAATATACAGCACAGATTCAGGCGGGCCGCCGCTAAGCGATCTTGTAAACACTCGACTGCTTTATGCTAATGACGCAGAACAACTGTCTGTCAATCACTCTACGTCATCGCGCAGCGCTATTTTTAGATCTCAAAAATCAATATTGTCGGCTGCCTGTGTATTCCTGCGCCGTGAATCATGTTTGGTGCTTATTCAAGAATAAATTGGTAAATATATGAATAAATATAAGAAAATAAGAATATTAATACTTACAGCTTTGATGAATACATACTTTGACTAAATAAATATTTCATAAACACAATTAAACAGTTTAATACGTCACGATAGGCACATTTCTAGCTTGCAAAATTTCTCTCGTCTGCACAAATCACCGTCACTACACAAATTAAACCCTAGTTTAGAGTAGTATAGAGCTTCGTGGACGAGTGGAGTAGCTTGAATATTACATTCAAGCTTCACTTCTGACAACCACAATTACCCTGGCCTGTCAACAACTTAACTGACAGGCATCATCGGGTACTTCTCACACACCCATACAAGACAACTTGCAAGTCGTGTGGGAGGCAAAATGCATGGTCCATTTTATTGCCGTTGGCTCGCTTACAAGCGGTAAACAGTCGCTAATGCAATACACAATATACAGCCACAGAATTATCTAACACAAACTGCTAACCCTATGCTAGTTCTATCTATTAGTGAACACAAAACTCCTAACGCTATTCTAAACGATGTGAACGCCTCAAGTCCAGTCTCCCGTCTGCCTAACCTCTCTCCCGTGGTTACCCACCACGCGGGGTGACCTTCACCTTCGTGCGTGTTACCTCACATCGCACTCTGCTGGCAAACGTGGCCTGTTGAGTGTCTACTCAACTGTGCTATGGCTTCACGAGGTGTGGCACTATCGTGATTAGAGTGCTAACTCTCTGAACACCGCCTGCGTGTCTCATGAGGGAGTGGCTAACCCTCTCCTATTACCTCATCTCCCCTGCCCTTGCCTCGGGCACCGTATCTCCTCCTGGTCTCTTCAGGGTTGACCGCTCTCCCTGGCGGAGGGGATGCGGTCGAGTCTTTGACATCACGGAGACCCCGCTATGGATCCTGTAATGATGATCCCACTATGGGTCCTTTATTGGATACCCCACTATAGGTCCTTTGATGGTTCTCCTTTATGGATCCCCAGCAATGGGTCTTTTACTGGGGACCTCACTATGGGTTCTTTACTGATTCCCCCGCTATGGGGACTTTAATGGGGACATCACTATGGGTCGTCCTTTTATTGGGACCCCGATATAAGTATATTAATAGTAACTCCGCTATGGATCCTTTAATGTGTACCCCTGTTACGGATCATTTAATGGAGACATCAATAATTAAAGTAATAGAGAACCCCTCTATGGGTCCTTAAAAGGGAACATGATATGTATCCTTTAATGATGATCTCGCAATGGGTCCTTTAATGAAGACCCCACTTTGAATCCTTTGATGGGGATCCCGCTAAGGGTACTTTAATGGGGACTCCAATATGAATAGTTTAACATATACTCCGTTATGGACCTTTTAAGAGGAATCCCACTGTATATAGTTAAATGGAGACCTCGTAGAGGTTCCTTCTACCACGCAATGAGTCGTTTAGTGGAGAGCCAGCTAAGATTCTTTTAAAGGAGACATCGCTATAGTTCATTTAATGAGGAATCCTCTATGGATCATTTAATTGGGACTCCGCTTGAATTATTTAATGTATACACACAAACACACAAATACATAAACACGCATAAACGCATAAACGCAATCACGTATACACGCATACACGCATAAACGCAAACATATACATACATACATACATACATACATACATACATACATACATACATACATACATACATACATACTAACATACATACATACATACATACATACATACATACATACATACATACATACATACATACATACATACATACATACACTCATACACACACACATGCATACATACATACATACATACATACATACGTACATACATACATACATACGTACATACGTAC
This sequence comes from Cepaea hortensis, assembly GCA_963921405.1. Lineage (NCBI taxonomy): Eukaryota > Metazoa > Mollusca > Gastropoda > Stylommatophora > Helicidae > Cepaea > Cepaea hortensis. Next base: position 220,213,950 of record OY992876.1, on the reverse strand, counting down.
ATACGTACATACGTACATACGTACATACGTACATACGTACATATGTACATACATACATACGTACATACATACATACGTACATACATACATACATACATACATACATACATACATACATACATACATACATACACACACACACACATACATACACACACTCACACACATACATACATACATACATACATACATACATACATACATACATACATACTTACATACATACATACAAACATACATACATAAATACATACCTACATACACACATACATATAAACACACACTCACACACACATACATACATACATACATACATACATAAATGCATACATACATACATACCTACCTACCTACCTACCTGCCTGCCTACCAACCTACCTACCTACCTACATACATACATACATACATACATACATATATGCATGCATGCATACATACATACATACATACATACATACATACATACATACATACATACATACATACATACATACATACATACATACATACATACATACATACACACACATACATACACACACTCACACACATACATACATACATACATACATACATACATACCTACATACTTACATACATACATACAAACATACATACATACATACACACATACACACATACATATAAACACACACTCACACATACATACATACATACATACATACATACATACATACATAAATGCATACATACATACATACATACCTACCTACCTACCTACCTGCCTGCCTACCTACCTACCTACCTACATACATACATACATACATACATACATATATGCATGCATGCATACATACATACATACATACATATATGCATGCATGCATGCATGCATACATACATACATACATACATACATACATACATACATACATATGTACATACGTACATACATACATACATACATACATACATACATACATACATACATACATACATACATACATTCATACATACATACATACATACATACATACATACATACATACATACATACATACATACATACATACATACGTACGTACATACATTCATACACACACACACACACACACACACACACACACACACATACATTAATACATACATACTGTCACGGGAATACTGTGAGTTTAATGATTCCCTGATAAACTCGAATAGTAAGATTAATGACAATGTAGGAGAAGGGTTAACAGTCGAGTACTTCATTCTGAGATGAGGACGAATTAAAGAGCAGTGACCGACTGGTATAATAATAGGATATTGTGAGGAGTCATTGACCAGCGATGTTAACGGACAGAACAACAGGGAGACTTCGAGAACGGGAAAATGAACGGAGAAGGCGATCAACGGGTTCGGACGCTTTGAAGTATTAGCGTAAGGGGAACCCAGGGAAACAGCGTAAGAACGGAACGAAACGATCAACTAATCACTACGTGATTTCACCGCCTTTTGATGTGCAGGATACGTCAAGGCACGAGTGTTGAGGTATGAACATCAAACAATAACGGAGGATGGGCCACTCGATATAAATAGTAGAAATTGGGTTTTCTGTTTTAGTGTGTGTTCCAAACTAGACAGAGATATCTATTAATCCCAGGTGTGGAAAAGAAATTATAGTCCCGTATTGTTTAAGGCAATGGGATATTAGTGCCGATGTGCTTAATTATTAATTTCGATTCCGGGATGATAATAGAAGATATAAGGTAAACTAATCTTAGCGTAATAGTAGCATAGGGATATAGGTGTTTGTTCTTGACTTGTGGCATTGCATTCGTTTATCTAATCGTGTAAACTTTAGTGCACTCATAAATCGTATGTCCGTATGTTTTTCGGAGGCTTCTCAGTATGGCTAGAGAAGGACTCTCACATAAGAAAATAATATGAAGCAGACTCATATCACAGGATTACCTATCTTCTCCACAGGTTCCAATTCCCCTATTGAAATCAGAGAAGAAATGAAGGTTTCTTCACTTGAGCAAATAAAGTACCTACTTAGAACCAACAAGAACATAGATATGTTTAATACGAAGAAGTGATAACGTAACGTCAAATACAGAACACTGTATGCTCAAACGAATATACAACTAAAGCCCGTAAAAGGAAAAGACGTTAACCTGTGGCAAGCAGGTATACTTAACACTGCATGCAATTGCACTGTGCAGAAACATTAAACTTTATTAACCAGAGACATTGTGTAGAACAGTTATAGTAACTCTAGACAATGTTGGATAGTGGCGGTGTGTATTCAGAGGTGGACTATAATACCTTCCAAAACGGGAAATATATGGATTTCAGTGACTTACCAAATCGGATTATTTTCTGGTGATAAGACATTGAACAGTTGTTTTCTTCAAGAATTGGATTAAGTCCAGACTTAAGCAGGAGGAGATCATCCAGGGTGAGATCACTCCATTTCTATGTGTGCTGTCCTGTGTTTTGGCGACAGAAGAGGCGAGAAAATCTACGGCACATACAAAGTCAAAAGTCCTATCTTGCATTCACACTAGTAGACAATACCAACTACATATACACAGTCCATCCATACACCAGACATAGTTTTATTTAATATATATTTTATTAATTGTTGAAGGAAACTGTTGTCGGGGTATGTGATGATGGAATAACAGAGAGAGAGAGAAAGGAATAGATATATGGAAGGGAAGACAGAAGGGAGGAGTGTAGACAGAAGTCAGTCAAGATTCCCAAAGAAGAAGAAGTAATAAGGTGTGCTTGTTCATTCCACGTTCCTCCCGGGACGACAAGCGACATTAAATGGTGGAGAAGTGGGGTAAGAACTACTGCATAATTGTACTTGCCTAGCGGGGCAGCTTTAAAAGCGGGATAGCTTTAAAAGTGGGGTAACTGTATAAGAAAGGTAACTGCATAGCAGGGTACATGCATATTGATACCTACATATTGGGATAAACCTATAAGTATAGATATTGATGACTTTTAATGGAAGCCTGTCCATTGGATATATGGTGCCATTACTTTAATGTTGTGGACCTTACAGTGAGAAAGATCCAGACAGGATAATTGTGGATAGGTGTTCAAACACAGTACTTACCTGTTCACACTTTCACACGTCTACATAAGTCTTTATCCTATATCTTCTCGTGAGGTTGTGCGAGTAGTTGTGGTGTACTGTGTGATGTCATATATAACATATAGATATTGACATATATATATTTATGTGAGATAAGTAGTACGTACTTACTGCCTTAGGGTCTCTTTACTCAACCTGCTGACTTACCTTCAGTTACCATGGCCACTCACAAACTAGAGATGGATGAATTGAGGGAAAGGGGTGAAGCAATTGGGTTGTCTGGACAAGCCCTATCCGAGTATATACAAGTGGTAGAAAGAGAGCGTCGTCAAGCAGAACGAGAAGATCGAAAGGCAGAGCTCGAGCTTAGAAGAATGGAACAGGAGGCCAAGAAACTGGAAATGAAACAGGAGGCCAAGAAACTGGAAATGGAACAGGAGGTCAGGAGACTGGGACTGGACCAGGACAACAAGAGGTTGCAAGCAGAGGAAGCCAACAAGATAAGGGAACACGAATACCGCATGCGAGAACTGGAGCTCAAGACACAAATGAAGGGAGAAACTGACGGGGCAGAAGGAGGATCCTTTTCCCACGGTTCACTCAACATGAGTGGACATGGTTACCATGCCATGAAGTTTCCCTTGGCTGTCTTTGATGAAAGTAAAGAGAAGATATACCAGTTTTTGGATCGGTTCGAGGCCATGGTAGGCGCTATGTGACTGGATAGAAGCCGATGGGCTCTTAAATTATCCCAGGCATTACGTGGTTCGGGGTACGAGGTCTACACACGCCTACCTCCAGGACATGAAAATCATTACGAGGAATTAAAAGCCGCTTTGATGAATCATTATGAAGTCACAGCACAAACGTATCGGAAGAAGTTTAGATCGTCTAGACGAGAGCCGGGAGAGCTATTCGCCGCCTACAGTCTGAGGCTGAAATCATATCTCCAGAAATGGATGGACTTGGCAGAGTTCAAGCGGGACTATGACAGTTTGGAAGAGCTCATGGTGGTCGACCAGATGCGACAGCAAATGTCAGAACCACTGAAGACATTTTTAGGAGAACAAGGGGCGGAACGGCTGGACGTTGTGAATAAGCTGGCGGAAAGATTCGTAGAAGTCCATGGGGAAGCTAAAGAAACCAATATACAACCCACAAAAGGTCAGGAGAAACAAGACCGAATGAAACCTAAGAACTCGGAAGGAGGAAAAGTGGAACATTATATAAAGGCGTCAACGGAGAGTTCAGAGAAGGTGAAGGAAGGAAACCATAACACCTCGAATTCTCCAGCTAAACGACCGTGGTCCGAGAAGTGGTGTTCAATCTGCAAGGTGCCCTCTCATAACACAAAGGACTGCAGATCGAAGTCGAAAAGTTATTACTTCGCGGCATGCCAAGTGATTCATAAGAAGGTAATCACAGACGAGGCTGAGGTCGGTGAAGAAACGCTGAACAAAGAAAGCACACGGAAAGTTTGGAAGGGAAAATGGTGCACACACTGCAGATCTAAAACACATAGTACTGTGGACTGCAGATGCAATGAAAAGGTCGAGGAGATGGAACACACTCAAGACCAAGAGAGACCACCTGTGGTTGAACTGATTGAAGTCAATGGCCAGCAGGTGGCTTGTCTCTACGATTCGGGTTTGGATGGGGAAGCTGTGATAGATGCCAGCCTGATAAGCCCAGACCAACTTACAGGGGAGACCATAGAGGTACAGCCGGCAATGAGGAGTGCTGTTACCATGACGCTGCCAATCGCCAAGGTGGAGATTAAATCCAGGTACGTCGCGGGCATTATTCCAGCTGCTGTATTATCTGACTCCTTATTTCCCATGATCATTGGCACGAATTATTTCTTTTTGGGGATGCCCAACCAGCCAGCCCACAGGGGAGCAGTAGCCAGTGGATCTCAAGGGAAGGAAAAAGAGGCAGAGACACTATGCGACAACTCAGAGATAGGAGAATTGCACACTGCCCAGAGGAAGGATACTATGTTGCGTCCTTGCTACAGGAAGCTGCAAAGAAGTGCTGAGCCACCAGAACGGGGACAGTACTTTCTGAAGAATCGACTACTCTATCGGAGAGCTGGGAGGGGAGACAACCTGCACGAGCAGTGGGTGGTTCCAGAGACCCACCGTCTTCACATTCTTCAGAGTGGACACATCATAGGCGAGAATCGACATATGGGTGTCAGAGAGACCTTGCAGCAAATTTCCGGCCATTATTGCTGGCCAGGAATTACCGGAGATGTACGCCGGTGGGTGAAATATTGTTCAGAGTGCCAGAAAGCACCACCCAACAAGTGGACTAAGAGTAAAATAGCTCTTAAAGTGGAAGACCAAATGGAAGTATGGGGTCCAGCCGAGACTAATATACTCCAAGTAGGATGGAAAGGACCTTATCCTGTGGAAAAAGGTTGTGTCCAAGAATACCTACGGAATCAGGATCGGGGGAGAAAGGAAAAATCTCCCTAGGCATCTCATTAAGAAATATGAGGAGAGATCCGAGAGCAAAGCTTCGCACTTTATGATGATGGCAGCCATTGAGAAAAAGGTTACCAGTCCAGACGAAGACCAGAGATCGCCAGTACAACATAGGAGGGCCTATGGGATAGTACGTGATAGGTCAGATTTACCTAACGAAGGAAGGAGGGAAATCACACGTCAGGGAAAGGACAAGAGGGAAACTTTCACTAGTAACCAAGTTCAGGAGGGGTGGGTAACGTCGGGAAAGGCGAGAAATACCCAGGACTCCAACCGAAGATTGGCTGACCAGATCCGATATCGCCCAAGATGGTCCTGGAAGCAAAAGTCCATGAGGTTTGGGAAAGACGACTCGGTCCAACACGGACGAGGTGGAACATCCCCAGAGGCAAAGCCGGGGGAAACCAAGAGGACATGGAAGCAGTGTTACAATCAGGATGGGACAATCCTGTGATGTGAGCCGTCGTTGACGCAAGACGAAAGAAGGTCGACAGGACGTACAGGGGCGATGTGCCAACACTAGTTTCGGTCATGAGTAGTATAGTAGCGTGTCTATGAGGTCGCCTACTAGATGAGGAGGTGAGCCATGTGAGGATCCAGTCATATCATCAACACGTGATGTTCATAGCTACTTCGTTGAAGCTCAACGCACGGTGGATGTGATGGTCGGTGTTGCGGCAGCAGTACAACTTCACAGTGGAATACATCCCGGATAAGGAGAATGTAGGAGCGGATTTCCTATCTAGACATCCAACTCCAGAGGAAGAGGAATAGGGTGGGGAATCATTGGAATCAAAACTACAGTGAAGAAGAGTCGACGCGGTCTACTCTCTTAAGAGGGGGCCTATGTCACGGGAATACTGTGAGTTTAATGATTCCCTGATAAACTCGAATAGTAAGATTAATGACAATGTAGGAGAAGGGTTAACAGTCGAGTACTTCATTCTGAGATGAGGACGAATTAAAGAGCAGTGACCGACTGGTATAAAAATAGGATATTGTGAGGAGTCATTGACCAGCGATGTTAACGGACAGAACAACAGGGAGACTTCGAAAACGGAAAAATGAACGGAGAAGGCGATCAACGGGTTCGGACGCTTTGAAGTATTAGCGTAAGGGGAACCCAGGGAAACAGCGTAAGAACGGAACGAAACGAGCAACTAATCACTACGTGATTTCACCGCCTTTTGATGTGCAGGATACGTCAAGGGACGAGTGTTGAGGTATGAACATCAAACAATAACGGAGGATGGGCCACTCGATATAAATAGTAGAAATTGGGTTTTCTGTTTTAGTGTGTGTTCCAAACTGGACAGAGATATCTATTAATCCCAGGTGTGGAAAAGAAATTATAGTCCCGTATTGTTTAAGGCAATGGGATATTAGTGCCGATGTGCTTAATTATTAATTTCGATTCCGGGATGATAATAGAAGATATACGGTAAACTAATCTTAGCGTAATAGTAGCATATGGATATAGGTGTTTGTTCTTGACTTTTGGCATTGCATTCGTTTATCTAATCGTGTAAACTTTAGTGCACTCATAAATCGTATGTCCGTATGTTTTTCGGAGGCTTCTCAGTATGGCTA
>OY992876.1:220159322-220199322 GCA_963921405.1 Cepaea hortensis | reverse complement strand
TCAGTGGTGACCAACATAATACAATGGCAACTGTAACTTTCTACCCAGCACCAGCAATTATCAGACAACAAGATGGGACAGAGGTTCTGCTCAACAATTAGATATTTGCAATGCCCCGTTAAACTAAAATTACTACCACCATGTAACCTTTTGCAGTGTATAAATTCATTCATGAGTAAACAAGTATTTTCGGCCCTACTTCATTACCATCGCAGTTGCCATATATCATAGCTGCTATCACTATTGTGTTCCATCATCATTACTAGAAACATGGCCCCACATCATCGACTATAAAATTCCCTCTCGTTATCGATATAGGCCAACAATCGGCATCACAGTTAGCATATTTAAGCCTCGTAATTGACCCTCAACGTGTATGCCACTAGTAAACCTAGCTCCCAATGCGTTATGTACTGTTAAACTAAACCGTTAACCACTACGACTTTTATTTCCAATTTTTCGTGAAGGTTCAAACCCATGCTTCCCCTATCGCACGACTGGCCCATAGCTCGCCTCAACAACGTGGCCACATAATCTGACCTCGGTTCCTCATTTTGCGTGACAACAAAACACACACATTCTTTCCTTTGTAGGCCCCGATTCTGACCGCGATTCAATTACCTGACATAGTCTCTTGGTTTGGTACAGTGACAGCATACGTCTGAAGTGAGTGTTTACATTCTCACATCTGTAACTTCGACCTCGATATTTCTCTGCGCTACCAGTCTATAAATACCTGCTAGTAAGTCTAATTGCTTAATTTAGTTTCTCTATCCTCTATTTGGTGGTTAATTACTCAGACCTACAGTATTCTGTTTTAGTTGGTTGATCCGCCGTGTGTCCCTTGCAGTACGTCGCAACCACCCCTGATATGGTTCGATTGTTTGTGACTCCTTAGCGGGTTTACATTCAGTAGTTTGCATCACTTTCTGAAATAAACCGCTGTCAAAATTAGTTAGTTAGATATGTGTGCTTTACAGGACGCCGTAGTCAATCCCAGTTTTGACAAGCTGCTTATGATTCCTTTGGCAAGTTTGCCTGCATTAATTTACAATTGCTTTCTGAACTACGGTAGCGCTACTCGCGTCCTACTATAGTCAAACAAGTATCTAACTAAATCTTACACCAACTTATGTAAGTTCCTGTCATTCAACGAAGACTTGCATGTGATTTGGTGTCAAACCAAGAGGTAAACTAGGGTATGCCTACCCAGCATGTGAAGACAGGATTCGGAAGACTGCGCGGAAGAAATCATTCCTGATTCAACGGGCAAGACGGCGTTTACCTGCAAAGCGTTGTGGAACGTAATGAGCACGGCAAGGCACGTAGAGCGCCCTGGTCATCCACTGCACCTGTATTCGTCTCCAATCGTCTCGACTTGTCTTGCCACTGGACTCAGATGGACTCAGACGAGAGAGTGAGGTCGACGAATTGCGCAACTCTTCCTCACTTTAATCCAAGTCATCGCGCAAGTCATTCTTCATCCAACGTCACATATCACCTTCAAGCCCTGTGGCGATGGGCGAGCGGCAAAGCGGCAGGCGTGGGTACGCTAGCAGCCGTAGTCGCAGACCTGCACACAGGCGGCGCAGGCCATATGGTCGTCTTCTACTGACCGGAGCAGCAGTGGGATTCGGCAGCCCCCTGAGCGACTGAGCAGCCCTCTATAGGAACACACTGCTCACCTCCATAGCATGAGGAAGGGGCTAGAAAAGGTGCCCTAAACATTGTCTGCTTCATCACTACCTAACCAGCTAGCCGCGGTTGGTGGGTACCCTTAACTGCGGTCGACATACAAAGAAAGATAAAACAAGCAAAGCTAAAAGAGTAAACCATATTCCCTTAACAATTGGAACTTGGAATGTACGCACCCTACTTGACAGAGACGGCGCGTCGGGTCCAGAGAGACGAACAGCACTGATTGGGAGAGAGCTGGGCAGGTACAACATCGACATTGCAGCCTTGAGCGAGACACGACTTGCAGAAGAAGGCCAAATCTGTGAAATTGGTGCCGGCTACACATTTTTCTGGAGTGGAAGGAAAAGCGAGGAAAGACGCCAATCCGGTGTGGGATTTGCCATTAAGTCGGCCCTGGTCGGCAAATTAGCTGGATTTCCAAAGGCTATAAACGACAGGCTCATGACCATGAAGTTGCCTCTGCTGAATGGAAGGAAGCACGCAACCATTGTGAGTGTCTACGCACCAACTATGACCAACGAAGATGATGTCAAGAACAAGTTCTATGAGGACCTGCACAGTGTATTAACATCTGTTCCCAAAGGAGACAAACTTATACTCCTTGGGGATTTCAATGCCAGAGTAGGCACGGACACCACCTCTTGGAGTGGCATTATCGGAAAGCATGGAGTCGGAAATTGTAACAGCAATGGACTCCGCCTCCTTCAGACATGTGCCGAACATGATCTCGTGATTACGAACACAATTTTCCGTCTCCCCATGAGAAATAGGACATCGTGGATGCACCCTCGCTCGAAACACTGGCACCTCATTGACTATGTCATCGTCAGGAGGAGTGACAGACAAGACGTTCGAGTGACAAAATCCATGTGTGGTGCCGAATGTTGGACAGACCATCGTCTCATTGTCTCGAAAATGAACATCCACATCAGGCCACCACGGCGTCCTCAAGGGGCGAAAATGCAAACAAAGCTAAATGTCACCCGCCTAAACAGCAAGAAAATGCAGCAGTCGTTTGAAAATATGCTGGAAGACCGCCTCAAGCCCAATGCTGAAGCTAAACAGGATACAGAAACAGAATGGAGAGCCCTAAAGGACACAATTTACAACACTGCTATGGAAATCCTGGGTCCAGCCCCCCGAAAGCATAAAGACTGGTTTGATGAAAATTCCGAAGACATCAACCAATTGCTGGCCGAGAAACATCTTCTCCTCAAGGCACATTTGAATGACCCAAAGTCAACATAAAAAAAAGATGCTTTCAAGAACATTCAGAGAGTAGTGCAGCAGAAACTTCGGCACATGCGGGACTCCTGGCTGAGCAGCAAAGCTGATGAAATTCAGGGCTTTGCTGACAGACATGATAGGAAAAACTTCTACGACTCACTGAAAGCGGTCTATGGTCCTTCATCACCAGGCATAGTTCCCCTCCTCAGTGCAGATGGGGGAACATTGGTCACAGATAAGAAAGAAATCCTTCAACGCTGGGCAGAGCATTTCAGCAAAATCCTAAATGCAACTTCCTTCTTCGATGATGAAACCATCAACTGCCTTCCTCAAGTTCCCACCAATGAGACACTTGGTGACCTGCCAACCATAGTGGAAATAAACAAAGCCATCCAGCAACTCTCCAGCGGCAAGGCACCTGGTCCTGACTCCATCCCAGCAGAGATATACAAGGCAGGTGGGCCGGTCCAAACAGAGCAGCTTCACCAAGTCTTCACAAACAAATGGATGAACGAGACCATGCCACAAGATTTTAAGGACGCGTCAATAGTCCACCTTTACAAACGTAAAGGAAACCGCCAATCCTGTGACAACCACCGAGGCATCTCCTTGCTTTCAATTGCAGGGAAGATACTCGCCAGAATTCTTCTCAATCGCCTCACAGCCCATCTCGATCAAGGTCTTCTTCCTGAGAGTCAATGTCGCTTCAGAAAAGAACGTGGAACTGGACATGATTTTCGCTGCAAGGCAGCTGCAAGAGAAATGTCAGGAACAGAACTGCGAAATGTTCTCCACTTTCATTGACCTTACCAAGGCTTTTGATACAGTCAGCAGAGAAGGACTGTGGAAGATTATGGCAAAATATGGCTGTCCACGAAAGTTTGTCCAAATAGTGCGGCTATTTCATGACGGCATGCAGGCAAGAGTACAGGAAAATGGTGAACTGTCTGAACCCTTTCCTGTAACCAATGGAGTGAAGCAAGGATGTGTCCTGGCACCAACACTGTTCAGCCTCATGTTTTCAGCTATGTTGATGAATGCCTTCGAGAACGACGACATTGGAATAGACATCAACTACCGTATGGATGGAAAGTTATTCAATCTCAGAAGGCTGAAAGCTAAAACCAAAATTGACAGCGGCACCGTCAGAGAGCTCCTGTTTGCTGATGATTGCGCTCAATACGCCAACTCAGAGGCGGACATGCAACATAATGTTTCAGCTTTCTCACATGCCTGTGCCAACTTTGGGCTCAATATCAACTTGGAGAAGACTGTAGTTATGTACCAGCCAGCTCCAGGGAATAATCACACTGTGCCGAATATCAAACTGAATGATCATAGACTAAGTGTTGTGGACAAATTCACCTATCTTGGCAGCACTGTGTCACAAGCTGCCACAATCGATGACGAAGTGAATGCAAGAATCTCCAAGGCCAGTGCAGCCTTTGGCAGAATGTACAAGAATGTATGGGACAGAACTGGAATAAGCCTGCAAACAAAGCTAAAAGTCTACAAAGCAGTTGTGTTATCCACACTGCTATATGCTTGTCAAACCTGGACTGTTTATCAGCGACACGCTAGGACATTAAACCACTTCCACACAGTCTGCCTAAGGAAGCTACTGAAGATTAAATGGCAGGACAAGATTCCAGACACTGAAGTCCTAGAAAGAGCATCCATGCCCAGTATCCACACTCTACTGATGAAGAATCAGATTAGCTGGGCTGGTCACTTGACCCGCATGCCAGATTACAGGCTCCCTAAACGAATTTTCTACAGCGAACTGCGTTGTGGTAAACGCTCCCAAGGTGGCCAGAGGAAACGTTTTAAAGACACTCTGAAAATTTCACTGAATGCTTTTGGAATTCATCATGACACCTGGGAGGCTGCAGCCAGAGACCGAAATTCGTGGCGTGCATCATTACACAAAGGTGCAGTCATATGTGAGGCAACCAGGACTGCAAGAGCTGTGAAGAAAAGGCAGGACAAAAAAAACCACTGCAGGAAATCCTCCTCCAGAGACGTCAAGCATTCTTTGCCCACCTTGTCAAAGAACATTTCGAGCCAAAATAGGCCTTATCAGCCATCTTAGAACCCACGGATCCACACCTTCAACCCCACTGGATGAAATGAATGGTCATCATCATTCTTGATGGACAAACAACAATGGCATGTGTGTATACGGATGCTCTGGTTTGATCACCACACTCATCTTATAGTGATTGCACATTATTCCAATATAGGCAGGCTTTTTTTCACAACTTCGTGATTCCACAAGTCCGTGTTTCTTCTGCTCCTTAGGGTTATCTTCCTGAATAGATTTGCTAGTGTCTTCTTGGTCCCAACGGTTTTTGAGTCTAGTCACTCGCCATCACAAGAGTCAAACTGCTAATCTCCCCAACTGCCTCTGTACCTTGCATACATCTTAGCAAACTTTGCGCCTTTCTGGAGTCACATGGCCTTGCCTTCCCTCCGTCTCGTGGGGAACCCTCCAATCAACTTACCGCATCGATTTGACCCATATGTATCTTTCTGTTTATCTAGGCCCGCTACGTCCTAACCTGGGTTCATTACTCTCCGCCATATTGTTTCAGGCCACTGGGCGTGTCCTTCCCCATTTATCTTACGCATCCAGAGTCAACCTTTGTCTCTTGACAGTTCGGGACAAAAGCATAGGTTGATTTTTACCACATTTGACTGGAAAACGCGACATTATTTCCCGTTATGGGTGTCATATATTTTTGAAGGGAGTGGGAGATCACTGTAGTGCATGCCCCATCTCTAACAAAAGAAGTAGAGCCCCATCCTCTTCTATCTTCAATAACCCCAGAATATGAACCTTGAGTTATCTGCAGGCCTCGTTCTATTAAGTATGTCTAGGAGATATAGATTATGGCCCTGGTGAGAATGGTAATTACTAACTGGGAATCTGTCCCTTCTCCGAGGATTCTGTAGCTCTGGAGCCCCCTTTTATTGGTTATCAAATCTGAGGAAAGTCTGGAGAATTTTCTCAGTCTGATTTAGATGAAGAAAACATGGATATTGAGCAGTTGATAGATCTAGAGTCTTCTCTCCCCCATTTTAGTAAGTCATTATGAGTGGATTATTTTTAAACAATCAAACACATAATCAATCACATTAGATTCTGACAACATGATGTACACAGAAGTTGTTGACTCACAGATAGGTTTGAACTGATAAATTAACAGAAGGTCAATTCATGTTAATCATTTATTGACTGGGCCTGAGCCTTCTGGCCAGTACATACATCTCCATTGTGATTTACACAAAATATTAGAAAAGTTGCATATTGGACCAGTTACACAGACCATCAATAAACAAGCATCAATACATGAGAGGTCAACAAGTGTGAAAACATATTAAACATTTTGATGTTGCACATGTTAAGTGTGATGGTAATTCAACAATTAACTATCAGTTTCCTGAAATTGGGTGTGGTGTGTACCAAGGAAAATGTAACCTGGTGACTGGAAGATTAGGTAAGCCAGGGTCCATTGACTGATGGATCCACTTCAGGTCTGCCCGTATAGCTCCACTGAAGGCCTCCCCATACTCTGCTCATGGCCAAGTCATCTTCCATCTCACTTGTGGTTCATCTCTTTCTCTCGGCTTTCCTCTCTCAGGTCTGATTTAGGTGGTTAGTTTGCTGATGTGTTGGGTGGTTGTTGGTATGTAGCCACCAAGATCACTGATGAATATTCACATAAATATATACAATCTTCCCAATACAATAATAAGAAGTAGGTCGGAAGAATCTAAATTCCTGAAGTAGGAACTAGTCCCCCTCCCCTTCTTTTTTCTCTAAGCTAGTGTTGGGTTAATTTGGGGTGGTCAGAGTTTATCACACTGTGTACGCCTTGTATCAACTGGTTCCTGCTGTATGTAAGTTCTCATTTGACCTGGGGTCAGTGAACGTGTACAGTAAGACAGTGACAAGAGTGAGAATGTGTCAAGATGCATGTAAATAAATGACATACATTTATAACATTTCTTCCACTCAATGGTGTTTATAATGTGTATAAATAATTCTCTGTGTTTTCCCAATTAACCAACTTCTTCTTCTGTGTCTAATAACTCTCTCCCATTATCTGTTGTTGTTGTGATGTTGAGTGTTGGGTTGTGTGGTGATGAGTGGTGTTGAGTGGTGTTGTGTTTTAAGTTATGTTGAGTAATGAGTTAAGTTCACTGCGCGTGATGGTGTTCCGCGAAGCACAACTTTCTCATGTAATGCAGTTCATAAGTGCTCTTATCTAATTAAAATTTGACATAAATATAAATATTTATTCCGTCAAACCCAATTGATTCAATAGATAAAGGAGAAAGGAAAGATTGATTTCTCTTTCAGCTTTCTAGATTGTAAATAGGCATAGATAAGTCTGTTTTAGAACAAGGCACTTGTTCTAGTACACGAACTGTCATTTTAGCTGTAGATAGTGATAGCATCTTTTATCGGTGTTTCTGGTGAAATGCACAAGATTGCTTTAGAATCATCACTTCGTACAGTTGTTCAGAATAGAATGGAGTAGTATAATGCACTTCTTAAAGTTAATAATTATCTCTAAGAATATCAGAGATTGCAGTTTCATCGAAGAGAGTATTGGAGTGTCATTTTGCCCGGGAACGGTTCTGCGTCGTTAGAATCTACAGTCGAGCATTTTTACATTTCAGAGGTTTTAATTAATAATAATACATTTCAATTGACATTACAAACACGGGTTACCATTACTTGATACTTGATACATCGGGTTCTTAGTCTAATCTCGGGAATCACAAGCTTACCTCAGATCTAGACACCCCGCAATTCCATGTTTGAAAATTTGGTCACACCAGCTTCTCACATCTATTCATCAGGCTGGTTGCAGGAAAAAGTGCGGGCTTACCAGATTCTGATGAAATATTAACATATGCAAATCCGGCGTTGGCGAGAAAGCGGGTCACATGTCTCCTCCTATCCAATAGGTTTCCGAGCTTTCTCTGATGAAATCTTTCTAAGAATCCACGTCATCAGTCACTTATGCAGTTCCAGTTTCGATGTTAAGTTTTAAGTCCTAGTCTCCGTTTGCGGTTGTGAAGTCAATTGTTTTTATGTTGTTTCCTCTTCTTGCGGCATGTTTTGGTAAATGAATAATGGTGGTTAGCGTTATGCCACATGGCCCCACTCCAGATTGTTCTATGGTATGGAACTATGTTTCCAACATTTTCAGTTATCAAGCTGTTCCCATTTTTCCTCCCCTGTATTCTCTTCTGCATCTGATTGACCTTGTTCAACAGGCACTGGGTGTCGACTCAGGAAGTCCGCTCCCACATTCATTTACCCAGGAACATACTCAACCTGGAACGAGTAAGGTTGAAGAAGCAGCGACCACCTCATAAGTCGGGCATTCAGAGTCTTAGATGCTGCGAGAAACATGAGTGGTTGATTGTCACATTGCACTGTGAAATGTTTGCCATATAGTTATGCTTGAAATTTCTGTACACTCCATAAGAGCGCAAGACATTCTCTCTCGATAGTACTGTAATTTCTCTCTGCTGCATTCAATTCCCTGCTAGCATAGGCTACAGGGAATAGCTCTGATGGTACATCTCCCTTTCTCTGCAACAACGTTGCCCCAATTCCTATGTTACTGGCATCGGTGCGCAGCACGAATGGTTGGTCGAGGTCTGGTAGATGTAAGACTGGATGAGCAGTTAATGCCTGCTTTAGTGCTGTGAAAGCTCTCTCACAGTCAGCTGACCAAGTGACTTTCTCTGGTTTCCCCTTTTTGGTAAGATCCGTTAAAGGTGCTGACAGAGTATTGAAGTCCTTGATGTATTTTTGATAGAATTCACATAAGGATACAAATGGTCTTACATCCTTCTTTGTTTTTGGACGAGGTGCTCTCTGGAGTTTGTCCACATTTCCCTCTTGTGGAGTTATCAGTCCATGAGATATCTTATGACCTAGAAAGTCCAATTCTTGGAATCCTATCTGACACTTCTTTGGTCTAGCCGTCAATCCAGTTTCACTGAGGCGACTGAACAAAAGATGCAGGGTTTCTACATGCTCTTCAAATGTTTCAGTGGCGATCAGGATATCATCCATGAAGTGACTGATGTCTGGATGCTGTAGTGGGTCAAGTAATTTTCTCATCATACGTGTAAAGACGCTGGGAGCATTACTTAATCCGAATGGAAGAACGTTGAACTCATAGTGTCCTCCAGGCGTGCTGAAAGCTAACCATGGTCTAACTTCCGGTTTTACAGGAATCTGGTAATATCCTTTACTGAGATCAAACCTAGTAAAGTACTTAGCTCGGTTGAGTGCTGTGAGGAGTTTATACTGATCAGGCAGAGGTTCTGCTTGGAATTCAGTTATAGCATTGAGCTGTCGATAATCGATGCACAATCTATGTTCTCCACTTGGCTTTCTCAATAAGACGACGCTAGCACTGTAAGGTGATTCAGATGGTGAGATTATTCCTGCGGTGAGCAGCTGTTGTATTTCTTCCTCTAAAGTCTTTTGCTTTAGATAAGGAACTGGGTAAGTCTTGACTCGCACAGGCACTGTGTCATTTAACTTCATGTCAAATTCCTCCAAATCAGTTCTTCCTGGCTTATCAGTAAGTACTTCTGCATATTTTGCCATAAGTTCCCTAATCTGCTTTTGCTGATCCTTTGTTAAGTTGGGATTGATTTCCACATCCTTAAAGGTCTCTTTGGCTTGCAGTTGGCACTCGACTCCCATTGTTGATCCTTCTTCGACTTCAGTAGCCACACTCATGGCCATCAGATGTGCAGGTTCGGTGGTTGAGGGTCTTTCATGATATTTCTTCAAGAGGTTTATGTGAAATACTTTCATCTTGCCTTTGACTGAAATTCTGTAGTTGGTACGTGAGATCTTCTCCGTCACTACATAAGGTCCTCTCCATCCTATTTGCAGCTTATTCTGACTGGTTGGAAGCAGCAACATCACCTTCTCTCCTACCTCTAACTCTCTATCCTTTGCCTTGCGGTTGAAGTTACGAGCAATTCTTCGTCTGGCTTGACGTAGATTGACATTCGCTTGTTTCCAACTGTGTTGTAAACGATTTTTCAACTCGGCAACATATGTAGATGCAGTCACGACTGTATCATCTGTAGTATTATCAGTCCACGTTCGAAGTAACGCCTCCAGTGGTCCCTTGATCGGTCGTCCAAACAACAGTGTGGCTGGAGCAAAACCTGTTGAGTGATGGGGTACTTCCCTGTAAGCGAATAAAGCTGCGGGTAAATACAAGTCCCAATCCTCTGTCTTCTCCTGGGCAATTTTGCGCAGGATACTAATCAATGTCCCGTTCCACCTTTCCACAAGTCCATTTGACTGAGGGTGATATGGTGAACTGAAGATATGGCGTGCATGAAAAAGTCTGAAGGTCTCTTCCATGAGCTTACCACGAAACTATGAACCGTTGTCCGTCAAGATCCTTTGTGGGAATCCTAGACGTGTGAATATTCCTAATAATGCAACAGCGACGTGTTTGGAGTCACAGCTGGGCATAGGAACTGCTTCGGCCCACATGGTTGTTGTGTCCACAAGCGTTAATATGAATCGGTTTCGCCTCTTCGTTGCTGAGAGAGGTCCGATTATGTCTACAGCCACTTTCTCAAATGGAATTCCAGTGATTGGCGATTCACCCAACATTGCCGGTGGTGTCCGGTGTTTTGGTGATACTTTCTGACACTGTGGGCATGATTTTACAAACCGTTGTATGTCTGAATTCATCCCTGGCCAAAAGTAGTGAGTGATAATCCACTGTGTAGTAGCGTTGATACCCATGTGCCCACTGAATGGTAGACTATGACCCATCTCTAAGATCTGAGTCCTCTATTGAGTTGGTACAACAAGTTGATTAAACTCTTGTCCAGCTCGTCCTGCTTTTCTGTAAAGAAGTGCTGACTTCATGAACAGATCACCTTTACGTAGAGGTAAATGTGATTTTGGCAGTTTTCTGAAGCAGGGTTCCAAGGTGCTGTCGGCTTCTTGTGCCCTCTTCAGTTCCTCCGTTCGAGGGATTGGCGTAGTTGTTTCTGGAGGTTTTGCCGCCTGGGATCGAGTGGTCATGGTCGCCATCGCCACAGGTTGAACAGGTTCTCATAGAACGATAAATCTACAGCCGAGGATTACAGGATATATCGGATCGTCCGAGACTGCTGCCTTGATTGTCCCAGTGACATACCGCGAGGCTATGTTCACTTTTGCCACTGGAAGAGACATATTTGTTGAACTCTTCAGTGGTCCCTGTAATTCCACTATTTCCTCTGTCACCTGTTCAGGGTGAACTAAGGATGATGAAACAACACAGTCATACGATAATCCAGTATCATATAGACAGGTCGTTTTGAATCCATTTAGCAAGATGGATTCTACAACCGGAATACGAGATGATGTGTTTTGATGAAGTGTCTGTTTGGACGTTTCACCAGTGCTCACTTTTTTCTCTTTTCGGTTGGCCAAACATGCCGCTGTGTGTGGAGGTGGCTTTTTCCTGCAATTCTGAAATGTGTGACCTCTATCTTTGCAATGGGTACAGAATGGTTTGTCCTCCTTCGGCGCTGTTTGGACTGAGTTTTGAGTGTTTTTCTGGGATTTCCCCTTTTTCTTGGTGGCTACAGTGTTTTCACCCTCTTTTGGCTGTGGAGTTTTGTTTTGAGAGGGGGTGTTGTTCGAACGTCCCTTTCCTCCCATCTCCTTCTGAGATTTCTCAAATCTCTCTGCCAGGATGATTATAGTTTCCAGGCGGTCAGCCCCGTTTTGGGTTAAGAATGCCTTCATTTCGTTCTGCATTTTCCCCTTGATCTGATCAATGATGATCATTTCACGGAGTCCTTCAAAATTTTCCTCAAATCCTCCCAAGCAAGTCCATCTTTGTATGCATGACTTCAGTCTTTCGACTAGTTGCGCGTAACTCTCACCCGGTTCCTTCCTTGCGGCTTTGAACCTGAGATTATAAGATTCGGCGTCCACTTCGAAGCGGCTCAAGAGTGCCGTCTTAAGTGTTGTGTAGTTCTGTTGTTCCTCTCTAGTGAGGCGCGAGAACACATAATACGCCGTGGATCTTAAGGCCTGCGCTAACTTCGTCGCCCATCTACTTTCTTCAAGCCCACAGCTGACAGCCATTGCCTCGAAGCGTGATAAAAATCCTTCGATGTGGTCAGTCTGTTCATTAAAGGGTTCCAGAGGAAATGACATAGCTCCTGAATTAAGGTGAGAGACGTGAGGAGGTGGTTCTGTCACTGGCGATCCTGATGAGGTTGAGGGTGTAGGGCCACTCCCTTTCTCTATTCTCCGGATCTCCACTTCAATCTCCATTCTCCTCAACTCCAGTTGGTGTTGGCGCTCTCTCTCCTTATCTTCCATTTCAGCCTGTAGTCGTTTCTCTTTCTCCTCCAATTCTGCTTGAAGCTGTTTTTCTTTCTCCTCCAATTCTGCTTGAAATCGTTTCTATTTCACAGCCAATTCAGCCTGAAGCTGTTTTTCCTTGAGAGCCAATTCAGCCTGAAGCTGTTTTTCCCTCTCAGCCAATTCAGCCTGAAGCTGTTTTTCCTTGAGAGCCAATTCCGCTTGCAGTCTTTCTCTTTTGTCGAATGCATCTGAAACATAGTTAGCTAGCTCAAGGCCATCTAACCCGCATTCCCTACCTGTTTCTGTTATTTGGGCTCTAAACTTTGCAGTTTCCGCCATGTCTATAATGTATTGCTTTGTTCTGCCTAAAAAATATAATTGCAGTTAGTCTGATCCGCGTAAGCTTGTCAGTCCCTGATCTGCAAATATAGAACAGAGCATGTGCAATATTAAAAACACCCTATGTTATGTCTGTCTGTCAATGCTGGAAAAGCCAAAGGCAGCAGGCACCGAAGTAACCAGATTTAATTCCTAGTAAAGAAAAGAATCTGAAATTAGACAGAGTTTTCCCAACGGATAAGATTTTCCGGTGGTTGATGAAATGCTGTTAAGTTCAGACTCCACAGGAAAAGAACACCTTCCCTGGAAGAGAAGTAGTGTTGGTATAGTAGATACACACTATATATTTCACCTGGAGCACCTCTTTCTGAAGTATAAGCCTATTTGAACATGGCCCCCTTCTTCAGGAGGAATGATCAGTCACCTACTCTTATTTATCTGTAAATGCCCTTCATATCATGTGGCTGTCAATCAATATAAGAAAATGACAATGTTCAAAATCTAAAGATAATTGTGTTAATGTTTTATGTAATTGTTTAAAGGTTAATATATGGGAACCATCCAGGACGTAGCCGACAATATGTCATATATTTTTGAAGGGAGTGGGAGATCACTGTAGTGCATGCCCCATCCCTAACAAAAGAAGTAGAGCCCCATCCTCTTCTATCTTCAATAACCCCAGAATATGAACCTTGAGTTATCTGCAGGCCTCGTTCTATTAAGTATGTCTAGGAGATATAGATTATGGCCCTGGTGAGAATGGTAATTACTAACTGGGAATCTGCACCTTCTCCAAGGATTCTGTAGCTCTGGAGCCCCCTTTTATTGGTTATCAAATCTGAGGAAAGTCTGGAGAATTTTCTCAGTCTGATTTAGATGAAGAAAACATGGATATTGAGCAGTTGATAGATCTAGAGTCTTCTCTCCCCCATTTTAGTAAGTCATTATGAGTGGATTATTTTTAAACAATCAAACACATAATCAATCACATTAGATTCTGACAACATGATGTACACAGAAGTTGTTGACTCACAGATAGGTTTGAACTGATAAATTAACAGAAGGTCAATTCATGTTAATCATTTATTGACTGGGCCTGAGCCTTCTGGCCAGTACATACATCTCCATTGTGATTTACACAAAATATTAGAAAAGTTGCATATTGGACCAGTTACACAGACCATCAATAAACAAGCATCAATACATGAGAGGTCAACAAGTGTGAAAACATATTAAACATTTTGATGTTGCACATGTTAAGTGTGATGGTAATTCAACAATTAACTATCAGTTTCCTGAAATTGGGTGTGGTGTGTACCAAGGAAAATGTAACCTGGTGACTGGAAGATTAGGTAAGCCAGGGTCCATTGACTGATGGATCCACTTCAGGTCTGCCCGTATACCTCCACTGAAGGCCTCCCCATACTCTGCTCATGGCCAAGTCATCTTCCATCTCACTTGTGGTTCATCTCTTTCTCTCGGCTTCCCTCTCTCAGGTCTGATTTAGGTGGTTAGTTTGCTGATGTGTTGGGTGGTTGTTGGTATGTAGCCACCAAGATCACTGATGAATATTCACATAAATATATACAATCTTCCCAATACAATAATAAGAAGTAGGTCGGAAGAATCTAAATTCCTGAAGTAGGAACTAGTCCCCCTCCCCTCCTTTTTTCTCTAAGCTAGTGTTGGGTTAATTTGGGGTGGTCAGAGTTTATCACACTGTGTACGCCTTGTATCAACTGGTTCCTGCTGTATGTAAGTTCTCATTTGACCTGGGGTCAGTGAACGTGTACAGTAAGACAGTGACAAGAGTGAGAATGTGTCAAGATGCATGTAAATAAATGACATACATTTATAACATTTCTTCCACTCAATGGTGTTTATAATGTGTATAAATAATTCTCTGTGTTTTCCCAATTAACCAACTTCTTCTTCTGTGTCTAATAACTCTCTCCCATTATCTGTTGTTGTTGTGATGTTGAGTGTTGGGTTGTGTGGTGATGAGTGGTGTTGAGTGGTGTTGTGTTTTAAGTTATGTTGAGTAATGAGTTAAGTTCACTGTGCGTGATGGTGTTCCGCGAAGCACAACTTTCTCATGTAATGCAGTTCATAAGTGCTCTTATCTAATTAAAATTTGACATAAATATAAATATTTATTCCGTCAAACCCAATTGATTCAATAGATAAAGGAGAAAGGAAAGATTGATTTCTCTTTCAGCTTTCTAGATTGTAAATAGGCATAGATAAGTCTGTTTTAGAACAAGGCACTTGTTCTAGTACACGAACTGTCATTTTAGCTGTAGATAGTGATAGCATCTTTTATCGGTGTTTCTGGTGAAATGCACAAGATTGCTTTAGAATCATCACTTCGTACAGTTGTTCAGAATAGAAAGGAGTAGTATAATGCACTTCTTAAAGTTAATAATTATCTCTAAGAATATCAGAGATTGCAGTTTCATCGAAGAGAGTATTGAAGTGTCATTTTGCCCGGGAACGGGTCTGCGTCGTTAGAATCTACAGTCGAGCATTTTTACATTTCATAGGTTTTAATTAATAATAATACATTTCAATTGACATTACAAACACGGGTTACCATTACTTGATACTTGATACATCGGGTTCTTAGTCTAATCTCGGGAATCACAAGCTTACCTCAGATCTAGACACCCCGCAATTCCATGTTTGAAAATTTGGTCACACCAGCTTCTCACATCTATTCATCAGGCTGGTTGCAGGAAAAAGTGCGGGCTTACCAGATTCTGATGAAATATTAACATATGCAAATCCGGCGTTGGCGCGAAAGCGGGTCACATGTCTCGTCCTATCCAATAGGTTTCCGAGCTTTCTCTGATGAAATCTTTCTAAGAATCCACGTCATCAGTCACTTATGCAGTTCCAGTTTCGATGTTAAGTTTTAAGTCTTAGTCTCCGTTTGCGGTTGTGAAGTCAATTGTTTTTTATGTTGTTTCCTCTTCTTGCGGCATGTTTTGGTAAATGAATAATGGTGGTTAGCGTTATGCCACATGGCCCCACTCCAGATTGTTCTATGGTATGGAACTATGTTTCCAACATTTTCAGTTATCAAGCTGTTCCCATTTTTCCTCTCCTGTATTCTCATCTGCATCTGATTGACCTGGTTCATCAGGCACTGGGTGTCGACTCAGGAAGTCCGCTCCCACATTCATTTTCCCAGGAACATACTCAACCTGGAACGAGTAAGGTTGAAGAAGCAGCGACCACCTCATAAGTCGGGCATTCAGAGTCTTAGATGCTGCGAGAAACATGAGTGGTTGATGGTCACATTGCACTGTGAAATGTTTGCCATATAGGTATGCTTGAAATGTCTGTACACTCCATGCGAGCGCAAGACATTCTCTCTCGATAGTACTGTAATTTATCTCTGCTGCATTCAATTCCCTGCTAGCATAGGCTACAGGGAATAGCTCTGATGGTACATCTCCCTTTCTCTGCAACAACGTTGCCCCAATTCCTATGTTACTGGCATCGGTGCGCAGCACGAATGGTTGGTCGAGGTCTGGTAGATGTAAGACTGGATGAGCAGTTAATGCCTGCTTTAGTGCTGTGAAAGCTCTCTCACAGTCAGCTGACCAAGTGACTTTCTCTGGTTTCCCCTTTTTGGTAAGATCCGTTAAAGGTGCTGACAGAGTATTGAAGTCCTTGATGTATTTTTGATAGAATCCACATAAGGATACAAATGATCTTACATCCTTCTTTGTTTTTGGACGAGGTGCTCTCTGGAGTTTGTCCACATTTCCCTCTTGTGGAGTTATCAGTCCATGAGATATCTTATGACCTAGAAAGTCAAATTCTTGGAATCCTATCTGACACTTCTTTGGTCTAGCCGTCAATCCAGTTTCACTGAGGAGACTGAACAAAAGATGCAGGGTTTCTACATGCTCTTCAAATGTTTCAGTGGCGATCAGGATATCATCCATGAAGTGACTGATGTCTGGATGCTGTAGTGGGTCAAGTAATTTTCTCATCATACGTGTAAAGACGCTGGGAGCATTACTTAATCCGAATGGAAGAACGTTGAACTCATAGTGTCCTCCAGGCGTGCTGAAAGCTAACCATGGTCTAACTTCCGGTTTTACAGGAATCTGGTAATATCCTTTACTGAGATCAATCCTAGTAAAGTACTTAGCTTGGTTGAGTGCTGTGAAGAGTTTATTCTGATCAGGCAGAGGTTCTGCTTGGAATTCAGTTATAGCATTGAGCTGTCGATAATCGATGCACAATCTATGTTCTCCACTTGGCTTTCTCAATAAGACGACGCTAGCACTGTAAGGTGATTCAGATGGTGAGATTATTCCTGCGGTGCGCAGCTGTTGTATTTCTTCCTCTAAAGTCTTTTGCTTTAGATAAGGAACTGGGTAAGTCTTGACTCGCACAGGCACTGTGTCATTTAACTTCATGTCAAATTCCTCCAAATCAGTTCTTCCTGGCTTATCAGTAAGTACTTCTGCATATTTTGCCATAAGTTCCCTAATCTGCTTTTGCTGATCCTTTGTTAACTTGGGATTGATTTCCACATCCTTAAAGGTCTCTTTGGCTTGCAGTTGGCACTCGACTCCCATTGTTGATCCTTCTTCGACTTCAGTAGCCACACTCATGGCCATCAGATGTGCAGGTTCGGTGGTTGAGGGTCTTTCATGATATTTCTTCAAGAGGTTTATGTGAAATACTTTCATCTTGCCTTTGACTGAAATTCTGTAGTTGGTACGTGAGTGAGATCTTCTCCGTCACTACATAAGGTCCTCTCCATCCTATTTGCAGCTTATTCTGACTGGTTGGAAGCAGCAACATCACCTTCTCTCCTACCTCTAACTCTCTATCCTTTGCCTTGCGGTTGAAGTTACGAGCAATTCTTCGTCTGGCTTGACGTAGATTGACATTCGCTTGTTTCCAACTGTGTTGTAAACGATTTTTCAACTCGGCAACATATGTAGATGCAGTCACGACTGTATCATCTGTAGTATTATCAGTCCACGTTCGAAGTAACGCCTCCAGTGGTCCCTTGATCGGTCGTCCAAACAACAGTGTGGCTGGAGCAAAACCTGTTGAGTGATGGGGTACTTCCCTGTAAGCGAATAAAGCTGCGGGTAAATACAAGTCCCAATCCTCTGTCTTCTCCTGGGCAATTTTGCGCAGGATACTAATCAATGTCCCGTTCCACCTTTCCACAAGTCCATTTGACTGAGGGTGATATGGTGAACTGAAGATATGGCGTGCATGAAAAAGTCTGAAGGTCTCTTCCATGAGCTTACCACGAAACTGTGAACCGTTGTCCGTCAAGATCCTTTGTGGGAATCCTAGACGTGTGAATATTCCTAATAATGCAACAGCGACGTGTTTGGAGTCACAGCTGGGCATAGGAACTGCTTCGGCCCACATGGTTGTTGTGTCCACAAGCGTTAATATGAATCGGTTTCGCCTCTTCGTTGCTGAGAGAGGTCCGATTATGTCTACAGCCACTTTCTCAAATGGAATTCCAGTGATTGGCGATTCACCCAACATTGCCGGTGGTGTCCGGTGTTTTGGTGATACTTTCTGACACTGTGGGCATGATTTTACAAACCGTTGTATGTCTGAATTCATCCCTGGCCAAAAGTAGTGAGTGGTAATCCGCTGTGTAGTAGCGTTGATACCCATATGCCCACTGAATGGTAGACTATGACCCATCTCTAAGATCTGAGTCCTCTATTGAGTTGGTACAACAAGTTGATTAAACTCTTGTCCAGCTCGTCCTGCTTTTCTGTAAAGAAGTGCTGACTTCATGAACAGATCACCTTTACGTAGAGGTAAATGTGATTTTGGCAGTTTTCTGAAGCAGGGTTCCAAGGTGCTGTCGGCTTCTTGTGCCCTCTTCAGTTCCTCCGTTCGAGGGATTGGCGTAGTTGTTTCTGGAGGTTTTGTCGCCTGGGATCGAGTGGTCATGGTCGCCATCGCCACAGGTTGAACAGGTTCTCCTAGAACGATAAATCTACAGCCGAGGATTACAGGATATATTGGATCGTCCGAGACTGCTGCCTTGATTGTCCCAGTGACATACCGCGAGGCTATGTTCACTTTTGCCACTGGAAGAGACATATTTGTTGAACTCTTCAGTGGTCCCTGTAATTCCACTATTTCCTCTGTCACCTGTTCAGGGTGAACTAAGGATGATGAAACAACACAGTCATACGATAATCCAGTATCATATAGACAGGTCGTTTTGAATCCATTTAGCAAGATGGATTCTACAACCGGAATACGAGATGATGTGTCTTGATGAAGTGTCTGTTTGGACGTTTCACCAGTACTCACTTTTTTCTCTTTTCGGTTGGCCAAACATGCCGCTGTGTGTGGAGGTGGCTTTTTCCTGCAATTCTGAAATGTGTGACCTCTAATTTTGCAATGGGTACAGAATGGTTTGTCCTCCTTCGGCGCTGTTTGGACTGAGTTTTGAGTGTTTTTCTGGGATTTCCCCTTTTTCTTGGTGGCTACAGTGTTTTCACCCTCTTTTGGCTGTGGAGTTTTGTTTTGAGAGGGGGTGTTGTTCGAACGTCCCTTTCCTCCCATCTCCTTCTGAGATTTCTCAAATCTCTCTGCCAGGATGATTATAGTTTCCAGGCGGTCAGCCCCGTTTTGGGTTAAGAATGCCTTCATTTCGTTCTGCATTTTCCCCTTGATCTGATCAATGATGATCATTTCACGGAGTCCTTCAAAATTTTCCTCAAATCCTCCCAAGCAAGTCCATCTTTGTATGCATGACTTCAGTCTTTCGACTAGTTGCGCGTAACTCTCACCCGGTTCCTTCCTTGCGGCTTTGAACCTGAGTTTATAAGATTCGGCGTCCACTTCGATGCGTCTCAAGAGTGCCGTCTTAAGTGTTGTGTAGTTCTGTTGTTCCTCTCTAGTGAGGCGCGAGAACACATCATACGCCGTGGATCTTAAGGCCTGCGCTAACTTCGTCGCCCATCTACTTTCTTCACGCCCACAGCTGACAGCCATTGCCTCGAAGCGTGATAAAAATCCTTCGATGTGGTCAGTCTGTTCATTAAAGGGTTCCAGAGGAAATGACATAGCTCCTGAATTAAGGTGAGAGACGTGAGGAGGTGGTTCTGTCACTGGCGATCCTGATGAGGTTGAGGGTGTAGGGCCACTCCCTTTCTCTATTCTCCGGATCTCCACTTCAATCTCCATTCTCCTCAACTCCAGTTGGTGTTGGCGCTCTCTCTCCTTATCTTCCATTTCAGCCTGTAGTCGTTTCTCTTTCTCCTCCAATTCTGCTTGAAGCTGTTTTTCTTTCTCCTCCAATTCTGCTTGAAATCGTTTCTCTTTCACAGCCAATTCAGCCTGAAGCTGTTTTTCCTTGAGAGCCAATTCAGCCTGAAGCTGTTTTTCCCTCTCAGCCAATTCAGCCTGAAGCTGTTTTTCCCTGAGAGCCAATTCCGCTTGCAGTCTTTCTCTTTTGTCGAATGCATCTGAAACATAGTTAGCTAGCTCAAGGCCATCTAACCCGCATTCCCTACCTGTTTCTGTTATTTGGGCTCTAAACTTTGCAGTTTCCGCCATGTCTATAATTTATTGCTTTGTTCTGCCTAAAAAATATAATTGCAGTTAGTCTGATCCGCGTAAGCTTGTCAGTCCCTGATCTGCAAATATACAACAGAGCATGTGCAATATTAAAAATACCCTATGTTATGTCTGTCTGTCAATGCTGGAAAAGCCAAAGGCAGCAGGCACTGAAGTAACCAGATTTAATTCCTAGTAAAGAAAAGAATCTGAAATTAGACAGAGTTTTCCCAACGGATAAGATTTTCCGGTGGTTGATGAAATGCTGTTAAGTTCAGACTCCACAGGAAAAGAACACCTTCCCTGGAAGAGAAGTAGTGTTGGTATAGTAGATACACACTATATATTTCACACGGAGCACCTCTTTCTGAAGTATAAGCCTATTTGAACATGGCCCCATTCTTCAGGAGGAATGATCAGTCACCTACTCTTATTTATCTGTAAATGCCCTTCATATCATGTGGCTGTCAATCAATATAAGAAAATGACAATGTTCAAAATCTAAAGATAATTGTGTTAATGTTTTATGTAATTGTTTAAAGGTTAATATATGGGAACCATCCAGGACGTAGCCGACAATATGTCATATATTTTTGAAGGGAGTGGGAGATCACTGTAGTGCATGCCCCATCTCTAACAAAAGAAGTAGAGCCCCATCCTCTTCTATCTTCAATAACCCCAGAATATGAACCTTGAGTTATCTGCAGGCCTCGTTCTATTAAGTATGTCTAGGAGATATAGATTATGGCCCTGGTGAGAATGGTAATTACTAACTGGGAATCTGCACCTTCTCCAAGGATTCTGTAGCTCTGGAGCCCCCTTTTATTGGTTATCAAATCTGAGGAAAGTCTGGAGAATTTTCTCAGTCTGATTTAGATGAAGAAAACATGGATATTGAGCAGTTGATAGATCTAGAGTCTTCTCTCCCCCATTTTAGTAAGTCATTATGAGTGGATTATTTTTAAACAATCAAACACATAATCAATCACATTAGATTCTGACAACATGATGTACACAGAAGTTGTTGACTCACAGATAGGTTTGAACTGATAAATTAACAGAAGGTCAATTCATGTTAATCATTTATTGACTGGGCCTGAGCCTTCTGGCCAGTACATACATCTCCATTGTGATTTACACAAAATATTAGAAAAGTTGCATATTGGACCAGTTACACAGACCATCAATAAACAAGCATCAATACATGAGAGGTCAACAAGTGTGAAAACATATTAAACATTTTGATGTTGCACATGTTAAGTGTGATGGTAATTCAACAATTAACTATCAGTTTCCTGAAATTGTGTGTGGTGTGTACCAAGGAAAATGTAACCTGGTGACTGGAAGATTAGGTAAGCCAGGGTCCATTGACTGATGGATCCACTTCAGGTCTGCCCGTATAGCTCCACTGAAGGCCTCCACATACTCTGCTCATGGCCAAGTCATCTTCCATCTCACTTGTGGTTCATCTCTTTCTCTCGGCTTCCCTCTCTCAGGTCTGATTTAGGTGGTTAGTTTGCTGTTGTGTTGGGTGGTTGTTGGTATGTAGCCACCAAGATCACTGATGAATATTCACATAAATATATACAATCTTCCCAATACAATAATAAGAAGTAGGTCGGAAGAATCTAAATTCCTGAAGTAGGAACTAGTCCCCCTCCCCTTCTTTTTTCTCTAAGCTAGTGTTGGGTTAATTTGGGGTGGTCAGAGTTTATCACACTGTGTACGCCTTGTATCAACTGGTTCCTGCTGTATGTAAGTTCTCATTTGACCTGGGGTCAGTGAACGTGTACAGTAAGACAGTGACAAGAGTGAGAATGTGTCAAGATGCATGTAAATAAATGACATACATTTATAACATTTCTTCCACTCAATGGTGTTTATAATGTGTATAAATAATTCTCTGTGTTTTCCCAATTAACCAACTTCTTCTTCTGTGTCTAATAACTCTCTCCCATTATCTGTTGTTGTTGTGATGTTGAGTGTTGGGTTGTGTGGTGATGAGTGGTGTTGAGTGGTGTTGTGTTTTAAGTTATGTTGAGTAATGAGTTAAGTTCACTGCGCGTGATGGTGTTCCGCGAAGCCCAACTTTCTCATGTAATGCAGTTCATAAGTGCTCTTATCTAATTAAAATTTGACATAAATATAAATATTTATTCCGTCAAACCCAATTGATTCAATAGATAAAGGAGAAAGGAAAGATTGATTTCTCTTTCAGCTTTCTAGATTGTAAATAGGCATAGATAAGTCTGTTTTAGAACAAGGCACTTGTTCTAGTACACGAACTGTCATTTTAGCTGTAGATAGAGATAGCATCTTTTATCGGTGTTTCTGGTGAAATGCACAAGATTGCTTTAGAATCATCACTTCGTACAGTTGTTCAGAATAGAAAGGAGTAGTATAATGCACTTCTTAAAGTTAATAATTATCTCTAAGAATATCAGAGATTGCAGTTTCATCGAAGAGAGTATTGAAGTGTCATTTTGCCCGGGAACGGGTCTGCGTCGTTAGAATCTACAGTCGAGCATTTTTACATTTCAGAGGTTTTAATTAATAATAATACATTTCAATTGACATTACAAACACGGGTTACCATTACTTGATACTTGATACATCGGGTTCTTAGTCTAATCTCGGGAATCACAAGCTTACCTCAGATCTAGACACCCCGCAATTCCATGTTTGAAAATTTGGTCACACCAGCTTCTCACATCTATTCATCAGGCTGGTTGCAGGAAAAAGTGCGGGCTTACCAGATTCTGATGAAATATTAACATATGCAAATCCGGCGTTGGCGCGAAAGCGGGTCACATGTCTCCTCCTATCCAATAGGTTTCCGAGCTTTCTCTGATGAAATCTTTCTAAGAATCCACGTCATCAGTCACTTATGCAGTTCCAGTTTCGATGTTAAGTTTTAAGTCCTAGTCTCCGTTTGCGGTTGTGAAGTCAATTGCTTTTTATGTTGTTTCCTCTTCTTGCGGCATGGTTTGGTAAATGAATAATGGTGGTTAGCGTTATGCCACATGGCCCCACTCCAGATTGTTCTATGGTATGGAACTATGTTTCCAACATTTTCAGTTATCAAGCTGTTCCCATTTTTCCTCCCCTGTATTCTCTTCTGCATCTGATTGACCTGGTTCATCAGGCACTGGGTGTCGACTCAGGAAGTCCGCTCCCACATTCATTTTCCCAGGAACATACTCAACCTGGAACGAGTAAGGTTGAAGAAGCAGCGACCACCTCATAAGTCGGGCATTCAGAGTCTTAGATGCTGCGAGAAACATGAGTGGTTGATGGTCACATTGCACTGTGAAATGTTTGCCATATAGGTATGCTTGAAATTTCTGTACACTCCATACGAGCGCAAGAAATTCTCTCTCGATAGTACTGTAACTTCTCTCTGCTGCATTCAATTTCCTGCTAGCATAGGCTACAGGGAATAGCTCTGATGGTACATCTCCCTTTCTCTGCAACAACGTTGCCCCAATTCCTATGTTACTGGCATCGGTGCGCAGCACGAATGGTTGGTCGAGGTCTGGTAGATGTAAGACTGGATGAGCAGTTAATGCCTGCTTTAGTGCTGTGAAAGCTCTCTCACAGTCAGCTGACCAAGTGACTTTCTCTGGTTTCCCCTTTTTGGTAAGATCCGTTAAAGGTGCTGACAGAGTATTGAAGTCCTTGATGTATTTTTGATAGAATCCACATAAGGATACAAATGATCTTACATCCTTCTTTGTTTTTAAACGAGGTGCTCTCTGGAGTTTGTCCACATTTCCCTCTTGTGGAGTTATCAGTCCATGAGATATCTTATGACCTAGAAAGTCCAAGTCTTGGAATCCTATCTGACACTTCTTTGGTCTAGCCGTCAATCCAGTTTCACTGAGGCGACTGAACAAAAGATGCAGGGTTTCTACATGCTCTTCAAATGTTTCAGTGGCGATCAGGATATCATCCATGAAGTGACTGATGTCTGGATGCTGTAGTGGGTCAAGTAATTTTCTCATCATACGTGTAAAGACGCTGGGAGCATTACTTAATCCGAATGGAAGAACGTTGAACTCATAGTGTCCTCCAGGCGTGCTGAAAGCTAACCATGGTCTAACTTCCGGTTTTACAGGAATCTGGTAATATCTTTTACTGAGATCAATCCTAGTAAAGTACTTAGCTCGGTTGAGTGCTGTGAAGAGTTTATTCTGATCAGGCAGAGGTTCTGCTTGGAATTCAGTTATAGCATTGAGCTGTCGATAATCGATCCACAATCTATGTTCTCCACTTGGCTTTCTCAATAAGACGACGCTAGCACTGTAAGGTGATTCAGATGGTGAGATTATTCCTGCGGTGAGCAGCTGTTGTATTTCTTCCTCTAAAGTCTTTTGCTTTAGATAAGGAACTGGGTAAGTTTTGACTCGCACAGGCACTGTGTCATTTAACTTCATGTCAAATTCCTCCAAATCAGTTCTTCCTGGCTTATCAGTAAGTACTTCTGCATATTTTGCCATAAGTTCCCTAATCTGCTTTTGCTGATCCTTTGTTAAGTTGGGATTGATTTCCACATCCTTAAAGGTCTCTTTGGCTTGCAGTTGGCACTCGACTCCCATTGTTGATCCTTCTTCGACTTCAGTAGCCACACTCATGGCCATCAGATGTGCAGGTTCGGTGGTTGAGGGTCTTTCATGATATTTCTTCAAGAGGTTTATGTGAAATACTTTCATCTTGCCTTTGACTGAAATTCTGTAGTTGGTACGTGAGATCTTCTCCGTCACTACATAAGGTCCTCTCCATCCTATTTGCAGCTTATTCTGACTGGTTGGAAGCAGCAACATCACCTTCTCTCCTACCTCTAACTCTCTATCCTTTGCCTTGCGGTTGAAGTTACGAGCAATTCTTCGTCTGGCTTGACGTAGATTGACATTCGCTTGTTTCCAACTGTGTTGTAAACGATTTTTCAACTCGGCAACATATGTAGATGCAGTCACGACTGTATCATCTGTAGTATTATCAGTCCACGTTCGAAGTAACGCCTCCAGTGGTCCCTTGATCGGTCGTCCAAACAACAGTGTGGCTGGAGCAAAACCTGTTGAGTGATGGGGTACTTCCCTGTAAGCGAATAAAGCTGCGGGTAAATACAAGTCCCAATCCTCTGTCTTCTCCTGGGCAATTTTGCGCAGGATACTAATCAATGTCCCGTTCCACCTTTCCACAAGTCCATTTCACTGAGGGTGATATGGTGAACTGAAGATATGGCGTGCATGAAAAAGTCTGAAGGTCTCTTCCATGAGCTTACCACGAAACTGTGAACCGTTGTCCGTCAAGATCCTTTGTGGGAATCCTAGACGTGTGAATATTCCTAATAATGCAACAGCGACGTGTTTGGAGTCACAGCTGGGCATAGGAACTGCTTCGGCCCACATGGTTGTTGTGTCCACAAGCGTTAATATGAATCGGTTTCGCCTCTTCGTTGCTGAGAGAGGTCCGATTATGTCTACAGCCACTTTCTCAAATGGAATTCCAGTGAT
This sequence comes from Cepaea hortensis, assembly GCA_963921405.1. NCBI lineage: Eukaryota > Metazoa > Mollusca > Gastropoda > Stylommatophora > Helicidae > Cepaea > Cepaea hortensis. The sequence continues at coordinate 220,173,582 of OY992876.1, read as the reverse complement.
TGGCGATTCACCCAACATTGCCGGTGGTGTCCGGTGTTTTGGTGATACTTTCTGACACTGTGGGCATGATTTTACAAACCGTTGTATGTCTGAATTCATCCCTGGCCAAAAGTAGTGAGTGGTAATCCGCTGTGTAGTAGCGTTGATACCCATGTGCCCACTGAATGGTAGACTATGACCCATCTCTAAGATCTGAGTCCTCTATTGAGTTGGTACAACAAGTTGATTAAACTCTTGTCCAGCTCGTCCTGCTTTTCTGTAAAGAAGTGCTGACTTCATGAACAGATCACCTTTACGTAGAGGTAAATGTGATTTTGGCAGTTTTCTGAAGCAGGGTTCCAAGGTGCTGTCGGCTTCTTGTGCCCTCTTCAGTTCCTCCGTTCGAGGGATTGGCGTAGTTGTTTCTGGAGGTTTTGTCGCCTGGGATCGAGTGGTCATGGTCGCCATCGCCACAGGTTGAACAGGTTCTCCTAGAACGATAAATCTACAGCCGAGGATTACAGGATATATCGGATCGTCCGAGACTGCTGCCTTGATTGTCCCAGTGACATACCGCGAGGCTATGTTCACTTTTGCCACTGGAAGAGACATATTTGTTCAACTCTTCAGTGGTCCCTGTAATTCCACTATTTCCTCTGTCACCTGTTCAGGGTGAACTAAGGATGATGAAACAACACAGTCATACGATAATCCAGTATCATATAGACAGGTCGTTTTGAATCCATTTAGCAAGATGGATTCTACAACCGGAATACGAGATGATGTGTCTTGATGAAGTGTCTGTTTGGACGTTTCACCAGTGCTCACTTTTTTCTCTTTTCGGTTGGCCAAACATGCCGCTGTGTGTGGAGGTGGCTTTTTCCTGCAATTCTGAAATGTGTGACCTCTATCTTTGCAATGGGTACAGAATGGTTTGTCCTCCTTCGGCGCTGTTTGGACTGAGTTTTGAGTGTTTTTCTGGGATTTCCCCTTTTTCTTGGTGGCTACAGTGTTTTCACCCTCTTTTGGCTGTGGAGTTTTGTTTTGAGAGGGGGTGTTGTTCGAACGTCCCTTTCCTCCCATCTCCTTCTGAGATTTCTCAAATCTCTCTGCCAGGATGATTATAGTTTCCAGGCGGTCAGCCCCGTTTTGGGTTAAGAATGCCTTCATTTCGTCCTGCATTTTCCCCTTGATCTGATCAATGATGATCATTTCACGGAATCCTTCAAAATTTTCCTCAAATCCTCCCAAGCAAGTCCATCTTTGTATGCATGACTTCAGTCTTTCGACTAGTTGCGCGTAACTCTCACCCGGTTCCTTCCTTGCGGCTTTGAACCTGAGTTTATAAGATTCGGCGTCCACTTCGAAGCGGCTCAAGAGTGCCGTCTTAAGTGTTGTGTAGTTCTGTTGTTCCTCTCTAGTGAGGCGCGAGAACACATCATACGCCGTGGATCTTAAGGCCTGCGCTAACTTCGTCGCCCATCTACTTTCTTCAAGCCCACAGCTGACAGCCATTGCCTCGAAGCGTGATAAAAATCCATCGATGTGGTCAGTCTGTTCATTAAAGGGTTCCAGAGGAAATGACATAGCTCCTGAATTAAGGTGAGAGACGTGAGGAGGTGGTTCTGTCACTGGCGATCCTGATGAGGTTGAGGGTGTAGGGCCACTCCCTTTCTCTATTCTCCGGATCTCCACTTCAATCTCCATTCTCCTCAACTCCAGTTGGTGTTGACGCTCTCTCTCCTTATCTTCCATTTCAGCCTGTAGTCGTTTCTCTTTCTCCTCCAATTCTGCTTGAAGCTGTTTTTCTTTCTCCTCCAATTCTGCTTGAAATCGTTTCTCTTTCACAGCCAATTCAGCCTGAAGCTGTTTTTCCTTGAGAGCTAATTCAGCCTGAAGCTGTTTTTCCCTCTCAGCCAATTCAGCCTGAAGCTGTTTTTCCTTGAGAGCCAATTCCGCTTGCAGTCTTTCTCTTTTGTCGAATGCATCTGAAACATAGTTAGCTAGCTCAAGGCCATCTAACCCGCATTCCCTACCTGTTTCTGTTATTTGGGCTCTAAACTTTGCAGTTTCCGCCATGTCTATAATTTATTGCTTTGTTCTGCCTAAAAAATATAATTGCAGTTAGTCTGATCCGCGTAAGCTTGTCAGTCCCTGATCTGCAAATATACAACAGAGCATGTGCAATATTAAAAACACCCTATGTTATGTCTGTCTGTCAATGCTGGAAAAGCCAAAGGCAGCAGGCACTGAAGTAACCAGATTTAATTCCTAGTAAAGAAAAGAATCTGAAATTAGACAGAGTTTTCCCAACGGATAAGATTTTCCGGTGGTTGATGAAATGCTGTTAAGTTCAGACTCCACAGGAAAAGAACACCTTCCCTGGAAGAGAAGTGTTGGTATAGTAGATACACACTATATATTTCACACGGAGCACCTCTTTCTGAAGTATAAGCCTATTTGAACATGGCCCCCTTCTTCAGGAGGAATGATCAGTCACCTACTCTTATTTATCTGTAAATGCCCTTCATATCATGTGGATGTCAATCAATATAAGAAAATGACAATGTTCAAAATCTAAAGATAATTGTGTTAATGTTTTATGTAATTGTTTAAAGGTTAATATATGGGAACCATCCAGGACGTAGCCGACAATATGTCATATATTTTTGAAGGGAGTGGGAGATCACTGTAGTGCATGCCCCATCTCTAACAAAAGAAGTAGAGCCCCATCCTCTTCTATCTTCAATAACCCCAGAATATGAACCTTGAGTTATCTGCAGGCCTCGTTCTATTAAGTATGTCTAGGAGATATAGATTATGGCCCTGGTGAGAATGGTAATTACTAACTGGGAATCTGCACCTTCTCCAAGGATTCTGTAGCTCTGGAGCCCCCTTTTATTGGTTATCAAATCTGAGGAAAGTCTGGAGAATTTTCTCAGTCTGATTTAGATGAAGAAAACATGGATATTGAGCAGTTGATAGATCTAGAGTCTTCTCTCCCCCATTTTAGTAAGTCATTATGAGTGGATTATTTTTAAACAATCAAACACATAATCAATCACATTAGATTCTGACAACATGATGTACACAGAAGTTGTTGACTCACAGATAGGTTTGAACTGATAAATTAACAGAAGGTCAATTCATGTTAATCATTTATTGACTGGGCCTGAGCCTTCTGGCCAGTACATACATCTCCATTGTGATTTACACAAAATATTAGAAAAGTTGCATATTGGACCAGTTACACAGACCATCAATAAACAAGCATCAATACATGAGAGGTCAACAAGTGTGAAAACATATTAAACATTTTGATGTTGCACATGTTAAGTGTGATGGTAATTCAACAATTAACTATCAGTTTCCTGAAATTGGGTGTGGTGTGTACCAAGGAAAATGTAACCTGGTGACTGGAAGATTAGGTAAGCCAGGGTCCATTGACTGATGGATCCACTTCAGGTCTGCCCGTATAGCTCCACTGAAGGCCTCCACATACTCTGCTCATGGCCAAGTCATCTTCCATCTCACTTGTGGTTCATCTCTTTCTCTCGGCTTCCCTCTCTCAGGTCTGATTTAGGTGGTTAGTTTGCTGTTGTGTTGGGTGGTTGTTGGTATGTAGCCACCAAGATCACTGATGAATATTCACATAAATATATACAATCTTCCCAATACAATAATAAGAAGTAGGTCGGAAGAATCTAAATTCCTGAAGTAGGAACTAGTCCCCCTCCCCTCCTTTTTTCTCTAAGCTAGTGTTGGGTTAATTTGGGGTGGTCAGAGTTTATCACACTGTGTACGCCTTGTATCAACTGGTTCCTGCTGTATGTAAGTTCTCATTTGACCTGGGGTCAGTGAACGTGTACAGTAAGACAGTGACAAGAGTGAGAATGTGTCAAGATGCATGTAAATAAATGACATACATTTATAACATTTCTTCCACTCAATGGTGTTTATAATGTGTATAAATAATTCTCTGTGTTTTCCCAATTAACCAACTTCTTCTTCTGTGTCTAATAACTCTCTCCCATTATCTGTTGTTGTTGTGATGTTGAGTGTTGGGTTGTGTGGTGATGAGTGGTGTTGAGTGGTGTTGTGTTTTAAGTTATGTTGAGTAATGAGTTAAGTTCACTGCGCGTGATGGTGTTCCGCGAAGCCCAACTTTCTCATGTAATGCAGTTCATAAGTGCTCTTATCTAATTTAAATTTGACATAAATATAAATATTTATTCCGTCAAACCCAATTGATTCAATAGATGAAGGAGAAAGGAAAGATTGATTTCTCTTTCAACTTTCTAGATTGTAAATAGGCATAGATAAGTCTGTTTTAGAACAAGGCACTTGTTCTAGTACACGAACTGTCATTTTAGCTGTAGATAGTGATAGCATCTTTTATCAGTGTTTCTGGTGAAATGCACAAGATTGCTTTAGAATCATCACTTCGTACAGTTGTTCAGAATAGAATGGAGTAGTATAATGCACTTCTTAAAGTTAATAAGTATCTCTAAGAATATCAGAGATTGCAGTTTCATCGAAGAGAGTATTGGAGTTCATTTTGCCCGGGAACGGCTCTGCGTCGTTAGAATCTACAGTCGAGCATTTTTACATTTCAGAGGTTTTAATTAATAATAATACATTTCAATTGACATTACAAACACAGGTTACCATTACTTGATACTTGATACATCGGGTTCTTAGTCTAATCTCGGGAATCACAAGCTTACCTCAGATCTAGACACCCCGCAATTCCATGTTTGAAAATTTGGTCACACCAGCTTCTCACATCTATTCATCAGGCTGGTTGCAGGAAAAAAGTGCGGGCTTACCAGATTCTGATGAAATATTAACATATGCAAATCCGGCGTTGGCGCGAAAGCGGGTCACATGTCTCCTCCTATCCAATAGGTCTCCGAGCTTTCTCTGATGAAATCTTTCTAAGAATCCACGTTATCTGTCACTTATGCAGTTCCAGTTTCGATTTTAAGTTTTAAGTCCTAGTCTCCGTTTGCGGTTGTGAAGTCAATTGTTTTTTATGTTGTTTCCTCTTCTTGCGGCATGTTTTGGTAAATGAATAATGGTGGTTGGCGTTATGCCACAATGGGTTAACGCCAGTTTATCGTGTCGCCTATTAGTCCAGGTCTTGATCTTTCAAACTGTTTAAAAAAATATTTCAGTCGATGTAGTCAGGAAAAATTTTGCGGTTTGTGGAAAACAATTTCCAGACTGCCACAATCCCACCCTCCAAAATACGTTAGCGTCTCCGCTAAATCTAAAAGTATCTCCTACCGTATTATCGAAGTTCTATCACCTCCTCTCACGACGTCTGATTCTCTCATACCGCCGCCTGTTCATGTCCCAAGGCTCGAACATGTACCGTCCCGTTTCATCCGGAATATTCTGTTCTACCTTGACTGCTGCTAGGATATTGGGTTGGGCTGGCAGTCCAAACATTGTCTCTGACTCTCCTTCCTCTGCTTCGTCTTCACAACGTCGCAGCTCGTGACTGGCTACACTAATTAGCATTTTCATTACGTACTGTCCTCCCGACATGGTTGGTGCTCTGGCAACTATGTACATGTCTCCGGACCACATGTCCTGTAATTTCGCTCTCTCTGTGTGGTGGATTCTTTTTCTGACATGATCGCCAACTAGCAACGGGATAGAGCTTGTCATTTTGTCACTTCTATCATTCCTAATGGCATCGTGTTTCTTTAGCTGCTCACTTGCCTAGACGTGCGCGTCATGCAAACGTGAAAGATGTCATTATAAATATTCACTGGAACTGTCGTCCCTGTCATTGGTGCCTGAATTTACAATGAAGTCCACAGGTAGTCGAGGCTCTTGTCCATTATGTAATGAGGAGCAAATCCTGTTGAGGTGTGAGGCGTTGAGTTGTATACCTGCACCACGTCGGCTAAGTGATCAGACCATCTCCTCTTCTCCTTGTCTTCGAGAGGTCTGGGTAAATCATGCATGGTCTTGTTAAATCAGTCACATTGACTATTTCCTTTCGCGTTTCAACTCGTAGTGCACTCTTATCTATGTCATTCTTTTTGTAAACTCCGCATTTACCGAAGATTCAAAGTTCCAACCTTGGTCAGAGTGCAGTCTCCTCGGCACACCGATATACAAACCATTTTTCTACTAAAACATTTGCCATTGTGACCGCTTTTTGGTCTCTGATTGAAACAGCTATTTATATACCTCAACAGATTTTGTGATTCCACAAGTCCGTATTTCTTCTGCGCCTTAGGTATATCTACCTGAACAAATTTGCTAGTGCCTTCGTCGTTCTAACGGCTTTTGAGTTTAGACACTCGCCGTCACCAGAGTCAAACTGCAAATCTCCCCAACTGCCTCTGTATATTGCATATATCTTAGCAAAATTTGCGCCTTCTGGAGTCCACATGGCCTTGGCTTCCCTGCGTCTCACGGGGAACCCCCCAATCAACTTACCGCATTGCTTTGACCCATATGCATCTATCTGCTTATCCAGCCCCGCTACGTCCTAACTTGGGTTCATTGCCCTCCTCATATTGTTTCAGGCCACTGGGCGTTTAAATCCCCATATATCTACCACATCCGGAGTCTTCCTTTGTCTCTTGATAGTTCAGGACAAACGCATAGGTTGATTGTGACCTCATTTGACTGGAAAACCCGACTTCATTTCCTGTAATGGGTTAACGCCAGTTTATCGCGTCGCCTATTAGTCCAGGTCTTCATCTTTTAAACTGTTTAAAAAATATCCCGGTCGATGTCCTCAGGTTAATTTTAGCGGTTTGTGGAAAACCATTTCCAGAATGCCACATTTGGTTATAGTTATTACCTGTTTTATTTATGCTAATTTTCACGTTTTCTTCCCTATCCAATTCGTTTAAAGTGTTTATGCGGGCTTGTAATTCTGCTTCTGATTTTTTGCATTGTTTCATGATCGTCCGCAAATAGGAGTAATTTGCCGTTGGTTCTTCTTCTGTGTCCTATTCATTATGTGGTGTTGTTGGGGTCATTGTTTCGCTGGTTTCCTTTCATATGTTTTCTATATATGTTATGAGCAAGAGCGAGGTTTGGGTGGAGGTGCGGTGGAGGGGGACGCAAACTTGTACTCGAGATTATAAAGTGAAGCGTTCTGAGTGTCTTCCGTTTGTTCTTACACGTGTATTAACTGTTGTGATATAGGCTTCTACATAAGTTTGTTAGATGTGTACTCATTACATATCTTTACAGGATTTCACACAGCGTGTTTCTATTTACTCTGTCAAATTCCCTTTCTTCGGCAAAGGCTAAGTATAGTGTTTCTTCAATTCGATTGATTTGTGTATTAGTTGTCGAAGAGCGAAGATGCTGCGTGTATGGTCTGGTTTTGCTAAATCCAAATTGTGTTTCGTTTAGCAGGGGTTATAATGGTGGTTGTAGTCTTTTATCTAGAACTTCAAGGGATTGACAAGGGTTCTGGAAGAATTTCAAAACTTAGAGGGAAGACCAGGATAACTTTCAATTAGATAGTGGTAAGGACGGTTAGTAGTATGACGCTAGGCTGCTGTTGAACGAGGGGACCGAGCGCGTATGGGAATATCCTGAGTGCGGTATTGTCGTTTCTTAGCTCAGCTCAACTCAACTCAATTTCTCAGGACATGCTGGTTTGGTGGTGCAGGCGGACAGACTGGCTGGGTCTGCACCACTTGGTGAGGTATTGGAACATGATAAGGCAGATGTGGTCGCGGCTCTTTGGGATCATGTGAATAGTACAGAAGAACAGATAGATCATCATTGCCTGGAGAGAATGGGTTGCAGGGAGGGTCCAGAGGATCTGGCTGACTTTCAAGATTCCAAGAAAAGGCCAGCCGGACACAAAATCAGACTGCTTTTGGTTGGTACTCTTCGCAGGCTGTTGAAGATGAGGACGGGGCACATATTTGGATGTCCCATGTGCTGTGATGTCGGTTTTTGAACCAAATCTGAAAATAGCCATGAGGCAGTAGAGATATGGTGTCTGATGTGAATGTATCGAAAGCCGTGGAAGGCCATGGAAACCAACAACGACTGCCGGGAATAGGCCAATGAAATGAGAGTGTATGAATGAAACAAACATGCTTGTGTTGACCATGCGGTCAATGATAGCAAAGACACATGTAAATACATTGTGAACTCAGGCGAGATGAATAGAAATCTCAGTGGGAAAATTGATAGTAGCAAGGAATAATAATACCAACTATAATAATAATAATGTACCTTGCCAGCTGGTTTCTTTCCACAGATTACAGTCCTTGATACTCTGGATCAACTCTGCAGACTATATTCCTGAATGCCGCAGCATCAGTCCACTCAGCACCATTTCTCCTGATCCGTGTCAGCCTCTTTTCCCACTCTTATTTTCATTTCTCGATATTCTCCAAATATTTCTCTTCTCACCACATGACCAAAGAATTTTATGTGTCGGTCGCTTTCATCAGCCTCTTCAGGCAATCATTATTAGTAATGATGATGATAAAGTAATAATAATAATAATAAAGCCACAAGAGACCGTGATCTGTTGAGAAACACGCGCGTCTAAGTCTTGTGGAAAGGCACACAATGGTTATCATTATCATCATGAGTCTTGTCAGATGGCGAAGGCGTGAATGTCTCGGCACATGTCTCGATTCGTGGTGTGCTGGATCACATGTCCACCCAGCATCATTGCCATAGGTCTGCCTGATGATGATGATAAGTGTAAATATCAACAGAACATCGTGTCTGGCTTGGTTGCAGAGCCATGAGCTGAATGTCGCATCCCAAACCAGCCATGAGGGGAGCTTCAACCATGTTGCTTGTATATCCTCAGGTGACATTGTGACGCCATCCTGGTCATGCTTCTGTACGTGGTCTTCATCCTACTGCCAGCCACCGCCTTAGCCGAGTGCGATAGGAGTGTCTACTGGTCGATATTCAATGTCACTGACAAAAATAACGATGGCAGAGTTGACTGCTTTGAAATTTTTGTTGTTTTCACTGTAAGCAAGCAGCTTTCTTTGATTAACGTATTTAATTTGATATTATGTTCCTTAATAGTTTGTGCCGTATCCTTTACAGTACGTTGCAGTCAACTCAACATTGTTTGGCTCTTTGTGATTTCTCTGAAAGTTTACGTTCAGTAGTTTGTGATTGCGTTCTGAACGACCGGCACTCATACCATTGTATAAAATCTAACGCAAGACGGTCAGCTTCCAAATCGCCAATAGCTGTGTTTACGGTATGCGGGATTACGAATTGCGTCGGTAATTCCAACACCACAGAGCCGGATTATTTTCGTTATACACACGTACATTTCTTAGTTGTACGTACATAATGAAGACAAAAGACAAAGATGATGTGAAGGCCAAAGAGAAGACCGAGAAGAAGTAGAGAAGATTTTGAAATAAAGAGAAGAACTTTCGCACAGTTCTACAAACTAACAGGAACAGATACAGTGGAACGAAAGAAATGTTCCGGGATATAAAATAGAGGTTGAGAATTGACACCTGTTAAACAAGTTATTGAATCACACCGTTTGGCTGCAATAATAACAATGGGTATACAAACACTACTTACACAGACTACACTAGCACACCAGGAACAACTCAAAAGCGCTGTATTTCTTTTCCAATATCTCAAAATTCAGGGAAAAATAATGGCCATGCAAACATACAAGTACAATAAACACAAACATTAAAGACACCTGCAGTCTAGTATCAAACGCAGTCGTGAGTGATTTCTAGCAAATAACCAGACTTTTTACACTCTGTCTAGGCTAAGTCTGCCAGGAATACTAACTTCAACATCTGAATGGTTAATAAATACAACGATTTGACACTACACTAAAAAGGAAGTCTGTAGCAGGCTAAGTCAATCAATCAATCATGTGCCATGCCGGAAAGCTTGGGCGGTCATGACTCGCCATTTCACTCGATCACCAGCGTCGTGGATCAGCTCAGTATTCCTGTCTCGTCCATGCCATGTGGCCAAGCCATCCAGGTATTTTCCTCTCGGTCTTCCTCATGGTCTGTCGCCTTCGATCTTGAACGAATGATGACCTCGCTCACTATCATCTGCTGCAATATAACCCTGACTTTCTATGTTACACAGTATTCACTTACTAAATGTCTCCAATTCAGTGAAACAATCAAATACAGATTCTACACACTCAGATGATGAAATAATAGATCTAATTTACCAAGTTATAGACATCGTTTACTATTAAATACAGCACACAGTATTTAAAGTGGTATTACTCATTTAACACGTGCAGACCAGTAAGCTGAGTGTACACGACGCTCGTCTACTTCTAACAGACCTCAACTTATGTGAAAATCCACTTTGTTTGAGACAAACATTTTAATTCCAAAAAGGTTATTGCCCGATAAGGCTTCTGCACATCAACACTTCCAATATAACATATACATAAATACTATAAACAATGACGTCATGTTACATACATATTTATATAAATTGCATAAGTATATTCATGATTTAAACCCACTCATTATTATTTAATATTATTCACTCTTCTCTGAAATCATCCTGTGTCAGCGTGGCCAGTATACTACTATGTAATCTGGCATGGTTTCAGGTTTTCAGTACATTGAATATTTGATGACATTAATGTATATCTCACACGTCACATTTATGCTAGCTTGGGATTTTTATTTACAGGTGGAATTACAACACCACTTATCACACCAGCTAGTTGATTCCATCATCACAAACATTCAATGATGTATTATCAACACTTCATCTCACCATGCTGAATTACTCATTTTTTGGTGTATTTATTTGTTTCTTATACACTTATTTACATAAAACCCGCGAACATTAAATAACACTGTATAAAAGTTAATTTCATCATCACTTATTTACATTATTTCTTCCTACTATTTCAAATAACTGTTGTATTCACACACATCCTGTTGTTCACTGCTTTGAACCGGTGTCTTCGTGCTGCCGTGGAATTCATCACAAAACATATATATTAAATCAATCTCTAGCAAAATACGCTTCATCAAAGACTGATCCAAAATAATCTATATGCACAGGGCACAACTGCCCCTTCAGCTTGCTTAGTCATAAAGCAGGTGTATGGGACAAACTCGACAAATAAAATCACCGATTTCTTTGTCTCTGCTCTTTTGATTGAAAACAAGCTAAATTTTAAGTATCAATGTAGCACAATGTTATTAAAGTAATAGTGTGTATCTTGTACGCGTGCACATTTCTTAGATCTAAGCACTCTGTGTGATATTATGGTCAATTAACGCATGCAGTTTTCATCGATTTACGTGCTGAATGTAATATCATGATCGATGTACTTTATGTGTTATGATGTTCGATGTTGACACTGGACTTTCTTCGATGTAAGTATTAAATTTGATATTATCTTCAATTTACCAATGAGCTGTTTGCATATCTATCTATCTATCTATCTATCTATCTATCTATCTATCTATCTATCTATCTATCTATCTATCTATCTATCTATCTATCTATCTATCTATCTATCTATCTACCTATCTACATATCTATCTATCTATCTATCTATCTATCTATCTATCTATCTATCTACCTATCTACATATCTATCTATCTATCTATCTATATCAAATATCCTGAACGGACATACCATACATCCAATACGGGATCGCGCCGGACACTTTTAGCTACTCCTGAAACTCAAGCCAGACGACATACTCCCGTCACATCAAGTACCAATAGGACAGAAGTGTGCAGACCACTCATAACCACTGCACCTGAAATCCAAGCCAGACGGGACACTACCACTACACCAAGTCCGTTAAATACTTTCACACAGGAGGGTAATAATTACGAAGATATTTTTCCTATTCTCCCCAGAAAGGAACCAACTCTCAGCAACAACGATGTGCCACCACAACCTCCTGTTAGCCACCAACCAGAGGCTCTAGTTGGTAGTCATTACATACCCATGAGACATCATCAGTACCCATTTCATTGTAACCCAGAATGGTTGCACCTCACACGGTATAGCCCAGCTACACTTCGTCAAGCACTTATAATGTCGCTATACCAACAACCAACACAACCTGGTATTTACTAGCAACTTAGCACAAAGCTACACCGGATCTCGGTACAAGAAAGAGCCTCTCCTAGAACGTGTATCTGCATATTTGGTTACTACTTGATCTAGTGACGTATTAGGTTATAAGCAACTACAAACATTGACTTGTTTTGACTTTATATTAATTGATAGTACTTAGCTGTATAGCTTTTATAATACTTTTCATTGTGTTTTTACTGTGAGTGAGGGGGTCTTCACTGTTCTGCCTTCTGCTTACTGTTTAACGTTATATTTCCCGTGTGGGATACTCCGCTTTAAACAGAGACATTGACTTGTATAGTCATTTATTAATTCTTTTGGATAACAGTTGGTTACTTAGCTTGTGAAGTAGTTTTTTTCAGGTTAATTATTTGTTGTATGTTTTAATTCGTTTTGTTCCGTGTTTGCATTATATTCGTTGGTCTAATTAGTTATATCGTTATAATATTGTCATTTACATATCGATTTGTATTACTGATATTTTGTAAGTTAATGTAATTGTGATTTTTAATGATCTTGTATTTTTGGTTAACTTTGACTAATTTACACTTTCTTCATGGATGAAATGTCTGAGAAGTGGCAACACTGGCTCAATAAGTCAGGAATACTCTTTGGACACTTAAACATTTGCAGCTTATTTAACAAGCTACCAGAGTTATCTTCTATTCTTAATCAACATGTTCATTTATTCGGCCTTAGTGAAAGTAGACTTAATGATAACATTTCAGATGAGGACATATCTATTAAAGGGTACAAAGTTTTTAAAAGGGATCCCTGTAGGAAACAAGAGACAGGCATAGTAACCTATGTTTCTAATTTACTAAATGCTCACCGTAGGCTAGACTTTGAAACTTGCGAAATAGAATGTATGTGGTTAGAGCTAAAACTTCAAAACCGCACACCCCTGATAATTGGCTGCCTCTATCGAAATCCCAGTGCTGGACACGTCTGGTACGAAAACTTCACTACCATGATGGATGTGGTTTTCGCTTCCGGGAAGGAAATTATACTACTCGGAGACTTTAACATTGACACCAACAAATCCAACATAATATGGGGAAATATAATTGCATCATACAATTTCCAACAAATAGTACAACAGGCTACCAGAGTAACAAAGTCATCTTCAACAGTCATAGATCACATTTATGTAACTTGCTCAGGCAACATCATAGAATGCGCTGTACCCAATTGTGCAATGAGCGATCACTACCCAATATGCTGCACGTGGTCTAAACAAGGAATTAAAACTCCTAAACATAAACACATAAGTGTAAAATATAGAAGTTACAAACATTTCAACCAAAACGCATTTTTACAGGACTTGCTCAGTTCACCTCTAGACAATGTTTATCAGCTTCCTGACCCGGATGATGCTCTGGAATTCTGGATGAAAACATTTATTGATGTTTTTGATAGACATGTGCCAATCAAGGAAGTTCGAGTAAAACACCACGGCAATCCACCTTGGATCACCCAGGAAATACTTGAAATTATGAGAGACAGAGATAAAGCACATAAAAAGCGGGATCTCAGAACCGAACTCTTAGAAACAAAGTTCAATATACCATACGACGGGAAAAGAAAAATTACTTTAAGAACTTAGTAATGGATAAAACAAATAGTAAGGATATATGGAAGGCAATTAACACCTTGACAAACAAGTATAACTTCCGAAATTCTTTACCAACAAATCATATTACATGCGACCAATTCAGTAATTTTTTTCAAACTGACATAGACCAGTTGAAGGCTTCAATACCTAATTCTCCTTGCCACTTATCTTTACTGTCATCGTTTTGCGAGAATAGATGCTCCGGCGATATTCTTTCAGACATACCGCTAATGACAATCACTGAGGTATTCACTTACCTCAGTAACCTAAAAAACACAACCTCATCTGGGTTAGATGGAATCAGCAACCGGATTCTCCGTTGTGCTGCGCCAGTGATCTGTATATCACTAACCTATGTATATAATCAGTGTCTCACCAAAGGCCACTTTCCATCAGCTCTCAAAATCGCTAAAGTGTACTCTCTTCTTAAATCTGGTTCATTGGACAATGATCTCCCGAACAATTGCAGACCCATTTTCTTACTATCATCACTATCTAAGCCACTAGAAAAACACATCCATAAAGTAACATTACAGTATTTAGTTCGCAACAAGCTAATTTTTGACAACCAATCAGGAT